>JARQOC010000006.1:376768348-376783446 GCA_033576535.1 Allobates femoralis | reverse complement strand
TTATAATCTTTCATTTGCATAACATGGATAAGCGACATAACTTTTGTCAGGGACTGTAAATTATAAAAAAGCCTAATTAGCTTCACACTAGTTTTGATAACCAGCCAAGGAAAAGCAGACAGCTGGCGGCTGATATTAACAGGCTAATAAGAGCCATGGCTACTTAGCCCTTTCCAATTTAAATATACACACCTATAGTTTTAATCCTCCCATATACCAATGTGCCACAAACAGGGAGTTGATATCACCAACCATTCACATTTTATTTAGGTGCATCCATATAAACGGCCCACCCGGTACTCTTTATTTACAAGGCAAGACACAGGAAGGAAAAAGCTCTATTTATTTGACTCTTAAAGTACAGATTTTCCTACAATAGTTGTCAGACTTTATATACAAAGCCCCTAAGTGCTAGAAAAGTAGAAAGCTCCTTAAGTGACCCTGTTTTGGAAATTACACCCCTCTAGAAACTGATGTACAGGTGTAGTGAATTTAACTCACTGTGTGTTTTCCAGAAACAAGCAGCATGGATATAGTGGATTGTAGTGCCCAGTACATTATAGTGCCCCTACATTGTGCACAGCTTGTTGTAAAATAAGGAGGTTATCCTCACTACAATAATACCAAACGTAGACACTAAATGTTGGCACACTGTGGGGCTCAGAAGGAGGGGGGCATTTGGATTTTCAGCACAACATTTTTGGATATCTTTAGGAAGGAGCCATAGTGCCTTCCCAGAGCCTTTGTAGTACCAGTAAAATGTAAGCCCCCCTACATATTCATTAACAGATGACAGATCTTAGTAGTGACATTTTCTTTTGTGAATTGAGTTGAAGCTTTTATTGAGAACATTTTGGATTACATTTATTCCAAACTCTACACTGAGCACTTACATTGCAGTTTCCATCCAATTCTCTCAAATGATGTGATTCAGAAGACACTCCCAATGGATCCATTCACTATAATAAGGCAGCAGAGTTTCTCTGGACTCCATCTGGACTCTGTTTAGCATTGTCCTTTTCAAAAGTGTACAAAACTGTGGTTGACCATTCTTTTATACAGCACTAAAAATATGGAAACCACCAGATCAAATACAGACTCAGCCCAAAATGACTCCCTTCGCCTCATCATAGGGAATCCTTTCTCAGGGGTTTCATCTGAAATACATATTTCAGATATTTACACGTAAGATCTCAGCATAGATCGCAGGATAAATGTGAGACAAGTCTTACTGCGATCTCTGGGAAGAAGAATGAATAAATCAACAGCAGGTAAAGAATTGGATTTATGTATTTATATGCCATTCACCGTATGGTATAAGTGATTAGATGGCTTTAGCTTCTGAGTCAGTGTGATTACAGAGATACCAGATTTACATGTTTTTTAATATTTGGCTACTATCACACACTAAAAACGCTTTTTTTTTTAAGAAAACAGTTTTTGCATAGCCATATTTTGAGAGCTATAATTTATATAGATTTTTATCGACATAATCATGGGAATGCTTGTTCTTGCGGGATGAGTTGACATTTTCATTATTGCCATTTTCAGGCACATAATATTTTTGGATTCATTTTTATTCTGATTGTTGGGAGGCAAAAAGAACACGAAACAGCAATTCAGGAATTGTTTAATTTTATACCTTTCACTGGTAAAATGAATTTTTTTCATTTAAAATAATACAGATATTGACTCATTCTAATCAAAAAAAAGTAATTAAATTATATACAAGTCTCCTGATAGAATGCAAGAAACCACAAAGAAGCCTATGCTCCCCAGTAATTGGGCATACTTTATGGGGAGAGGTAAGACAAATAGTGACTACTCAAAGATTAGATTAAAAGAGTAAATGTTTATTAATAGACAACACACGCAAAATACATAAATATATGTGAATAATTAAAAGAAGGATACCTTATACCGGAGGGACACTGAAAAACCTGAGACCAGCTGCAGTTACATTAATATAGAAGGTAAGCAACAGCCATTAATCAAAGGAAAACTGTGCTCAAATAATGGTTAAGTGACCTTGATGCAAATGCACCCCACAGAAAGACAGACGTGGCAGGTAGACAGTAATAAGATATTACCTGAAAGTATAGTTTGTATGACAGTGTGGCCAATTGGTCCAGAGTCCCTTTAACCCCGCTGTCCATTTTGTCTACTTCCACAGGGGGTGTGTCCGTGTGAGGGAAGCTGGCCCTTTTTATACTACCAGTAGCCAATAGTGTCCAGGTATTGTAATGGTACCTTTACACGCCGCTACTGGATGGTGGCAACAACCGGGTACATGAGAGAAATGTATCTTGCACCGCCAATTCAACCTGTAGTAGCGGCGTGTGAAGACGGTTGTAGCCACCCGGCAGTAGCGGCACCTGTTTCCGAGCACTGCCCTAAAACAGGTGGCTACCCAGGCGATTGTAGCGACCTGTATCGGCGTGTAAAGAAGGAACAGAAGGGTTGTTTCTACACCATGCTATGTACCTGGTATGTACCTGGGGCGTGACACAGCCTCCGGGAAACCACCCCCCTTCAGCGATCATTGGAGGAAGCTCCTGCGTTACGATTGGTTGTTGCTGCATAGGGCGGCATATTTACGAGGCTGACCAGTCACACTACACAATTGCTCGAGCGTCATGTATTAATCAGCCTCCTGCGCTGCCTGGCCAATCATGATGTTATTGCTTTGTCCTATCAGCGTACGGACGTCTCGTAATCCACAATTGTGGCACGCCTATTTGTTGTCCCTGCTGCACCAGGTCCGCCCATATTATCTTGTTGTAGCGGTGTGTAAATGAGGTAAGGTGCTCGGCAGAAGGTAACTTGAGACACCCGGCGGTGTATCTAGAGATTGATGTAACCTACTGTAGCGCACCTTGTTGCGGCGTGTAAAGGTGGTGCGATTACCGTTTGCAACCGTTTGTGCGTGCTCATGCACGTGAAGTACCCGGTTGTTGCCACCATCCAGTAGCGGCATGTAAAGGTACCATATGGCCGAAGGTAACAACTAAGCAAATCATAATGGTACAGGAATGGGAAATAACCCCTGCCATTGGCAAGAGATCACATGTGCATACCATGTGGCATGTATCATCATCCTATGGCAGGAAAAACCACAGTCCATAGGCAGCGAAAACCTGCCAGGTGGATAATAGCATATACATATGTATTAATAAGGTAATGATCCAGATGACTGCATAATAAAAGTAGATGAGTAAAGAATTGTAATCCTGATGTACTATGCTACATAAGTTGAAAGCCGTACACATCTGTTACTAAGTCTAAGAGCCAATCAAAGATAATTGATCGTGTTGGCACCTTTCAAATTGTTCCAGAAAATCTACAAAAATATTATGGCAATTACACTTTTCATCATACACATTTTTTTTTATTTTGCATGTAATGGAACAACACAAAAAAAACTGAGAAAAAAGACAAACTGGACATAATTTTACATAAAATCCCCAAAAATGAGCCAAACAAAATTGTTAACATCCTCAACGTAATATTTGGTTGCGCACCATTTGGATTAAATAACTGCATTTGCTTCCTATAACCATCAATAAGCTTCTTAGGCTAGGGCCACACTTATCAGGTACCCCATGTTAAACGGATCCAGTTACTGCAGAGCCCAATCTGCAGTAACAGCCAGTGTTAGTGTCGGGGGCTGCCTGTGAAAGCTGCTCCATGGTAACCCGATGTTTACCATGGATGCAGCCACACAGGAAGCCCCATGAACTGCGCATCCATGGTAAGCATCGGGTTACCATGGCGCAGCGTTCGAAGGCAGCCACCGACGTTAACGCTGGCTGTTACTGCAGGATGGGCTCTGTAGTAACTGGATCCATTTAACAAGGGACACCTGGTAAGTGTGGCCCTAGCCTTACTCCTCTGAACTGGAATTTGGGACTAATCTTCTTTATAAACTGCCCTAGGTCTCTCATACTTGAAGGCTCCTTTTCCCAACAGATCCCTCCACAGGTGTTCAATGCGACTTAGATCCAGACTCATTGCTGCCATTTCAGAACTATCCAGTGCTTTTTTTTACATCCATTACTGGGGGCATCTTGAAGTATGGTTGGAGTTGTTGTCCTCTTGGAAGATCCATCATGCAAACCCAAACTTCTGACACTGGGCACTACATTACAATAAAAAAAAATCCTTTGATAACATTTAGATCTCCTTTCACACAGTCAAGCATACAGATTCTTTATAGGACACAAGCAAAAGGAAAACATGATCTAGCAAAACTGCTGTGAAAATATTAGATAAGGCAAATTTATTAAGCTACTCTAGAATGTAAGAAAGGAAATGAGGCATAGCAAAAATGTTTAGGAATATTGGAAAATAAAGAAACTTAGCTGATGTATTGGCCAATCCATGAGAGCCCGAAAACAAACGACAAGGTGTTCTCCTGTATTGGTTATGCAACCTAATGCTTCTATGTGCGATTACAAACTACACGTGTGGGCAGTTAGGAACCTGGCTAAAATAAGGTGTTGGTAGTATATTTTTTCTGACTGTGCACCCTCGCTCCAATCCCACCCTATAGCCATGGTGTGTCCACCATCTAATTTTAGCCAGGTTCCTAACTGCCCACACATGTAGATTATAATCCCACATAGAGGAATTATGTTACGTACCTGATACAGAACACCTTGTCTTTGCTTATCGGGATCACATGGATCTGCCAATACATCAGTTAAGTAGTATCTACATTTTCAGATATTCCTAAGCAGTTTTGCTATGCCTCATTTCCTTTGTTACATTCTACATTAGCTACACGTATTTTCCTTATCTTGTATTTTCACAGCAGTTTTGCTAGATCATGTTTTCCTTTTTCTTGTGTCTCAGAGTGCAGCTGTATGCTTCAGCTGGCACTAGGGATGGGCGAATCCTGAAATACTCTGAATCGCTGGACTCTAACGAGTCCGGGTCCGAGACTCGGTACTCGTTGCGAGTCCAGCGAGTCCGAATAGTAACCTGTACTTTTGCAGTGTATCTATACAGATACACTACAAAAGTACCCTAAAAGTTAATCTAAGGGGTTAAAAACAATAAACATTCATACTCACCTTCTGTGGGGCCTGTACCTTATGTGCCGGGACCGGTACCGAAGACCTCCGGACGTCACAAGACCTCAGATCACCGGGAGAAGATGGGCTGAAGGACCTGTGAGATTGTGGAGCCCCAGGCGGGACTAGGGTACTCGGTGCCGGACCGGACGGTTGCTGGGGATGTCACGGGTGGCTTGGTCCGGACCGTGTCCCTGGGCCCTCACAATAAAAGGGGAATATTTACAAGGGATTGTCACGGGTGACGCCACCCACTTGGTGCGGCCAGTGATGGGGCCGCCGCTGCTGCAGAACCTCCGGGGGTGATGGAGTGGCAGCGGAGATGGTATAGTTCCAGTGGGGAGAACTGTATCCCCCGGGGCAGTAAAGGTGTTAAAGTCTATTGTGTGTGTAGTTTGAGCACACTTACTTTGCAGGCTGCAGGGATCTCTCCTCCTGGCTGCTGGTGACAGGCTGGATCTGTAGGGAGGAATGGTCTGCAGCTAGAGACTGACAAGAGAGGCGATGCAGGGTTTTCCAAAGCTTTACTCAAGTTCTTTCAGTCAGCTTACAAGTTATTTGCAGTTGTTACACAGTTCTCAACACACGGTTGCTTTCTCCCTTTCCGGGTTCCCTTCTCTCCTGCAGCCAGGCTCCTTCCTCTGGTGACCCCTCACACAATCTATAAATGTTCCTTTCCGGGCTATTGCTTCTCTTTCTCTTGGTTGTGCGTCACTGGACAGTATGGCGGTGACTCGGGCTTCTGTGAGTCCTAGTCTGTCACTTAGCTGCCTGTCCTTTAGGGTAGGGATCTCAGCCTGGAACTCAGACCCCCCGTCGTGTTATCTGGGGATGCCGGGTGAACTACGGTCCCCTTTAGAGCCGACACTCTACTTTAGCCCAGCCTCCAACAGTCCTCTAGCATGAGGCTCTGCCAGGCTCCTTCTCTGTGTTCCTTCCAATATTCTAGGAGGGCTTCTCCACCTGCAACAGGTTGCTTCAGCTGCTGTCTAGGGCCCCGGGTTACACCGTCCCTCTCGGCTCTCTCACACTCCTGGGGATCTGACTCTCGGGATGGGCTTTCTCTCTCCTCTGGCTCGCACTGGCTCAGTACAGATTCTGCGCTCCGTCAGTCTTCACTCTTCCAGGCAGTGTGTGTCTTTCTCCTACTCAGCTTCAGCTCAACTTCCTGCTGTTCTGTTAGTCTTTGCTTCTCAGCACCATGGCTTACTGAACTCCTTCACTCCTCCCCCTTCCTATATACTGTCAGTCACCTGACCTCTGGTGTGCCCAACCCACTCCCCTCATCCACCACCCCTCTGGTCTCATATAGTGTCTAACCTCAGGGCTGGATGTAACCTCTCTGACACGTGGGTTATGTGGGCTGTGAGGGTGTTAGTGTTTAACAATTGTCCTACCTGCCTGGTTGCAGTTCCCCTTTGTGTCCTCCTGGAAGCAGGGGCGCCACAAGATTTCAGCCAATCAGCATGCGGCTAGCGGTCACATGGGTTTGTCACGTGGCCGCACTGCCAGCCAATGAGCGATCTGGCCAATCCGATTGGCTGGCAGTGCGGCCACGTGACAAACCCATGTGACCGCTCTGCCGCATGCTGATTGGCTGAAATCTCACAGGTCCTTCAGCCCATCTTCTCCCGGTGATCTGAGGTCTTGTTACGTCCGGAGGTCTTCGGTACCGGTCCCGGTACATAAGGTACAGGCCCCACAGAAGGTGAGTATGAATGTTTATTGTTTTTAACCCCTTAGATTAACGTTTAGGGTACTTTTGTAGTGTATCTGTATAGATACACTGCAAAAGTACAGGGACTCGCTACCCCCGAGTAATTCCTAAGGAAACTCGGCGAGTAGCGAGTCCCCCGAGTCTGCCACTATTCGGGCGAGTCCCGAATAGTAGCGAGTAGATTCGCCCATCCCTAGCTGGCACCTGTTCACAATGGTGTCACCAGTAAGTTTTTTCAAATATTTTTACACCGTCAAGGTACCCAGTGCCAGAGGCAGTAAATGCCACTTCACATGCTCAGATATCCGAAACGATATTGTTGAAACGTCACACTTTTGAGATCGTTCTTACGATCTCGTTTGTGCATCGTTACGCGTAAATGCAGGATGTCTGAACGAGAAATCGTTGGATCGGACATCCCAAATTTGAGATCCTGACCTCAGATCTATCGTTCGTCATCCAATTAAGGATCTGTGAAGCAGCAACATCGTTCAGTGTGGCACCTTTTTGAACGATGTCGTTCATAATTCTCCTATTCCTGCCGCTTTGCAAAATCAGTCAAACGATCTTCTCCAAATAGCTGGCGCATTGCCAAATTTAAGACCGTTAACGATATCCTTGCGTGTGACAACGCACTAACGATGTCGGAAGGATCACGGTCACGTGACATAGCTAACGATCTCGTTCACAGATATCGTAGCGTGTGAAGTGGCCTTTAAACAACCTGAAAATATATTTGAACCTTCACCATGGGTTGTAAACTTCTTAATTATATTGCACACTGATTTTTCTCCTGGACACAAAAACTCCCTGCAACAGGGATCTAAATCTATCACACTGTGAGAGCATCTCATGTGTACAGCGCCCTCTTCAGGTCACCCACTGATTTTCAATTGGATTCAGCTCGAGACTCTATCTGGGTCATTCCTAAAACTTTTATTCTTAGTAAAGCTGTGTTTGCATTGAAGAGTTTGAAATCAGTTTGTTATAGTCCTAGAAAACTTCAGAGTATTATATACAGGTGCATCTCAATGAATTAGAATATAATCAAAAGTTAATTTATTTCAGTAATTCAATACATAAAATGATACGCATATAATATACAGAGTCATTACAGAGTGATCTATTTCAAGTGTTTATGGCATTGTCCACACACCTGCGCTTCAGTATTTAGCGCTTCTTGCGCTAAATACTTAAATTCTGGCAGAGAAGCGCAGGTGCGTGTATGCTGCCGCTTCCAGCAGGCGCTGTCCCTGGTTACCCGATGTGTATCGTGGTAACCAGTTCAGACAGCAGCCTGTAGATAAATCACCGCTTATCCCGGAAAGCATTTCCCTGTGCGCTCGCAAAAAGCGGTGACTATGCAGGCTGCTGTCTGAACTGGTTACTACGATACACATCGGGTAACCAGGGACAGCGTCTGCTGGAAGCGGCAGCATACACGCACCTGCGCTTCTCTGTCAATACCTAAGTATTTAGCGCTTCTTTCTGAAGCGCAGGTGTGTGGACAATGCCTATTTCTGTAAATGTTGATGATTATGGCTTTCATCCAATGAAAACCCAAAGGTCATTACCTCAGAAAATTAAAGCAGGGAGGATGAAGAGTCTGAGAGATAAAATATTACCTAAATTGGTATCAAAGTCTTCACCTTGTGTGGTTGTGAAAGTCACAACCACTATAAAAGCAGATCACGGCTGCTGCAATCCCCAGCGTGGTGCATAGAGTAGGGAGGATGAAGGGTTAAAAACTGTGCTGCCGTATTCCACGAGACATCAGAGGGTGAAGAATATCATATTGATTTATTAGTCAACGCGTTTTAGGGCTCTCTGGCCCCTTCCTCAGGACAAATCAATATCCTATTGCCATGTTTCAGTATTATATTCACCTTATCTCATGGAATACAGCAGCGCAGTTGTTAACCCTTAATCCTCCCTACGTTTATTTTCTGAAATAATGACCTTTGGGTTTTCATTGGCTGTAATCCATAATCATCAACATTAACAGAAATAAACACTTGAAATAGATCACTCTGTAATGACTCTATATAATATATGTGTTCACTTTATGTATTGAATTGCTGAAATAAATTAACTTTTTGATGATATTCTAATTCATTGAGATGCATCTGTACATACCGTATATACTCGTGTATAAGCCGAGTTTTTCAGCACAAAAATTGTGCTGAAAAGTGCCCCCCTCGGCTTATACACGAGTCACTATACGGCTGAGTGTGGGGGGGCCGGTGTCCGGGGGCTGGAGGAGGCAGGGGGAGGCTGTAATATGAGCGCCCGGTCACGTGGGGCCGCTCATTAGTGCAATGCAATATGCACTGCATCCCCCTGTCCATCAGCGGCAGGGGGAGCGGTGCATATTACATTGCGCTCCCCCAGTAGTATATACAGGCCCCCCGCTCCACCCCCCTGTAGTATATACAGGCCCCCCGCGCTATATACAGGCCCCCGGTTGCAGCCACAGACCTGTAAGAGAATAGCTTTCATACTTACCCTCCTCGCTGTTACCCCGCGCTCCTCCGGTTTCCTTCCTGCTTCTACCCGGCGCATCCACAATGACGTCATTGTGCGCGGTCACATGACGCCGGGTAGAAGCGGGAAGGAGACGAGGACGCGCAATGACAGCGAGGAGGGTAAGTATGAAAGCTATTCTCTTACAGGTCTGTGGCTGCAACCCGGGGCCTGTATATACCACACTGCTGGGGAGGCTGCTGTATATACCACACTGCTGGGGAGGCTGCTGTATATACCACACTGCTGGGGAGGCTGCTGTATATACCACACTGCTGGGGAGGCTGCTGTATATACCTCACTGCTGGGGAGGCTGCTGTATATACCACACTGCTGGGGAGGCTGCTGTATATACCACACTGCTGGGGAGGCTGCTGTATATACCACACTGCTGGGGAGGCTGCTGTATATACCACACTGCTGGGGAGACTGCTGTATATACCACACTGCTGGGGAGGCTGCTGTATATACCACACTGCTGGAGAGGCTGCTGTATATACCACACTGCTGGGGAGGCTGCTGTATATACCACACTGCTGGGGAGGCTGCTGTATATACCACACTGCTGGGGAGGCTGCTGTATATACCACACTGCTGGGGAGGCTGCTGCATATACCACACTGCTGGGGAGGCTGCTGTATATACCACACTGCTGGGGAGGCTGCTGTATATACCACACTGCTGGGGAGGCTGCTGTATTTACCACACTGCTGGGGAGGCTGCTGTATATACCACACTGCTGGGGAGGCTGCTGTATATACCACACTGCTGGTGAGGCTGCTGTATTTACCACACTGCTGGGGAGGCTGCTGTATATACCACACTGCTGGGGAGGGTGCTGTATATACCACACTGCTGGGGAGGCTGCTGTATATACCACACTGCTGGGGAGGCTGCTGTATTTACCACACTGCTGGGGAGGCTGCTGTATATACCACACTGCTGGGGAGGCTGCTGTATATACCACACTGCTGGGGAGGCTGCTGTATATACCACACTGCTGGGGAGGCTGCTGTATATACCACACAGCTGAGGAGGCTGCTGTATTTACCACACTGCTGGGGAGGCTGCTGTATACCACACTGCTGGGGGCTGTATACCTGTGCTGGGGTCCACCCTCGGCTTATACACGAGTCAATGGGTTTTCCCAGGTTTTGGGGGCAAAAGTAGGGGGTCGGCTTATACACGGGTCGGCTTATACACGAGTATATACAGTAATTTCAGGGTAACTGGAGTACTTCTTTTTCACAGTGTAAAAAATGTACTGGAAAAACTGGCAAAGCTGGCACATTTGAATTAAAAAGGATTCACTCATCTCTACTTAGTGTCCCTTTAATCATATATATAAAAGCCGAAGCCACTTCCGTCTTCAAGGGACAAAAATGACGTCACACAACGGAAGTGGCTTCGGCACTACACCCGCTCAGGGTGATCCAAGAAGGCGGCGAGCGGTGGCGCTTTAGCGCCCACCGCAAGCCGCCATTCCAACACCAGACCCCCGAGCGGTCACACACCACTTCGGGAGATCACCGGCTAATGCCTACACATGGAATGACAGGCACCACAGTCCCCCCCCTTGCTGCCCGATCACCCCCCTGCCTCTCACCATAGCCCCCCTCTGCTGTCCGATTACCCCCTGCCTCTCACCATAGCCCCCCTCCACTCTCCGATCACCCCCCTGCCTCTCACCATAGCCCCCCTCCACTGTCCGATCACCCCCCTGCTTCTCACCATAGCCCCCCTCCACTGTCCGGTCCCCCTCCACTGTCCACTCACCCCCCGCCTGTCAACACAGCCCCCCTCCACTGTGCGGTCTTCCCCCCCCCGCCTCTTACCACAGCTCCCTCAAGCTGGCTGCCGCTGCACTTTTCCTATTGCTTCAGGACCTCTGATGACGTCACGATGATGGATGGAGTCACAGATCACATGACTGTGACGTCATCAAAGGTCCTGTCCCGATCTAACCTCCTCTGCCTACTGATCCCCCCGCGCTGCCCACTGACCCACGCTCTGCCCCCTCACCCCCCGCTCTGCCCACTGACCCCCACTTTGCCCCTGACCCTGCTCTGCCCACTGACCCCCACTCTGCCCCTGACCCTGCTCTGCCCACTCACCCCCACTCTGCCCACTCACCCCTTCTCTGCCCCCTCACCCCCACTCTGCCCACTGACCCTGCTCTGCCCACTTACCCCCCACGCTGCCCCCTGACCCTGCCCACTGACCCCCCACTCTGCCCACTGACCCTGCTCTGCCCACTGACCCTGCTCTTCCCACTGACCCTGCTCTTCCCACTGACCCCCACTCTGCCCACTGACCCTGCTCTGCCCACTGACCCTGCTCTGCCCACTGACCCCCACTCTCTGCCCACTGACAACCTCTCTGCCCACTGACCATGCTCCGCCCACTGACCCTGCTCTGCCCACTAACCCTGCTCGATCCACTGACCCTGCTCGATCCACTGACCCCTCACACAGCCCACTGACCCTGCTCTGCCCACTGGCCCTGCTCGGCCCACTGACGCCTCACACTGCCCACTGACCCTCCTCTGCCCACTGATCCTGCTCTACCCACCCACCCCCACTCTGCCCACTGACCCTGCTCTGCCCACTGACCCCCGCTCTGCCCACTCACCCCCACTCTGCCCACTGACCCTGCTCTGCCCACTGACCCTACTCTGCCCACTGACCACTCACACTGCCCACTGACCCTGCTCTGCCCACTGACCCTTCACACTGCCCACTGACCCTGCTCTGCCCACTCACCCCTCACACTGCCCACTGACCCTGCTCTGCCCACTCACCCCTCACACTGCCCACTGACCCTGCTCTGCCCACTGACCCCCTCTCTGCCCACTGACCCCCACTCTGCCCACTGACCCCCACTCTGCCCACTGACCCCCACTCTGCCCACTGACCCCCACTCTGCCCACTGACTCTGCTCTGCCCACTAACCCCCACTCTGCCCACTGATCCTGCTCTGCCCACTGACCCCCACTCTGCCCACTGAACCTGCTCTGCCCACTGACCCCCACTCTACCCACTGACCCCCACTCTACCCACTGACCCCCACTCTACCCACTGACCCCCACTCTACCCACTGACCCCTCACACTGCCCACTCACCCCGCACACTGCCCACTGATCCTGCTATTCCAACTCACCCCTCACACTACCCACTCACCATGCTCTGCCCACTGACCCCTCACACTGCCCACTGACCCCTCACACTTCCCACTGACCCCTCACACTGCCCACTGACCCCCGCTCTGCCCACTGACCCCTGCTTTGCCCACTGACCCTGCTCTGCCCACTGACTACCCTCTGTTCACTGACCCCCCACTCTGCTCTTTGACCATGCCCACTGACCCCTGCTCTGCCAACTGACCATGCCCACTGACCCATTCTCTACCCACTGACCCTTCTCTGTCCACTCACTGTGCCCACTGACCGCCGCTCTGCCCACTGACCCCTGCTCTGCCCACTGTCCCCTGCTGTGCCCACTGTCCCCTGCTGTGCCCACTGACTGTGCCCGCTAACCCTTGCTTTGCCCACTGACCCTGCTCTGCCCAATGACCCCTGCTCTGCCCACTGACTATGCCCACTAACCCTGCTCTTCCCACTGAACCCTGCTCTGCCCAGTGACCCCTGCTCTGCCCGCTGACCCCTGCTCTGCTCACTGATATTTCCCACTAACCCCTGCTCTGAATACTCACTGTGCCCACTGACCCTTGCTCTGCCCAATCACTGTGCCCACTAACCCCAGCTCTGCCCACTGACCCCAGCTCTGCCCACTGACCCTGCTCTGCCCACTGACCCCCCACTCCTGCTCACTGATCCTGCTCTGCCCATTGACCCCCCACTCTGCCCACTGACCCCCGCTCTGCCCAATGACCCCCGCTCTGCCTACTGACCCTGCTCTTCCCACTGCCCCCCCCCTCTGCCTACTAACCATGCCCACTGACTCCTGCTCTGCCTACTGACCCCAGCTCTGCCCACTGACTCTGCTCTGCCCACTCACCACCACTCCTGTCTACTGACCCTGCTCTGCCTACTGATTATGCCCACTGACCCCTGCTCTGCCCAATGACTGTGCCCACTAACCCCTGCTCTGCCCACTCATCCCCCACTCTGCCCACTGACCCCACATTTGCCCACTGACCACCAGCTGCTCGCAATGCACACTGACACTGCTCTGCCCACTGACCCCTCACACTGCCCACTCACCCTGCTCTGCCGACTGACCCTGCTATACCCACTGACCCTGCTATACCCACTGACCCCCACTCTGCCCACTGACCCCCACTCTGCCCACTCACCCTGCTCTGCCCACTCACCCCTCACACTGCCCACTCACCATGCTTGCCCACTGACCCCTTACACTGCCCACTGACCCTGCTCTGCCCACTGACCCCGACTCTGCCCACTGACCCCTGCTCTGCCCACTGACCCCCGCTCTGCCCACTGACCCCTGCTTTGCCCACTGACCCTGCTCTTCCCACTGACTACCCTCTGTTCACCCTCTGTACCCCACTCTGCCCTTTGACCATGCCCACTGACCCCTGCTCTGCCAACTGACCGTGCCCACTGACCCATGCTCTACCCACTGACCCGTCTCTGCCCACTCACTGTGCCCACTGACCGCCGCTCTGCCCACTAACCCCTGCTCTGCCCACTGACCCCTGCTGTGCCCACTAACCCCTGCTCTGCCCACTGACCCCTGCTGTGCCCACTGACTGTGCCCACTAGCCCCTGCTCTTTCCACTGAACCCTGCTCTGCCCAGTGGCCCCTGCTCTGCACGCTGACCTCTGCTCTGCTCACTGACCCCTGCTTTGCCCACTGACCCCTGCTCTGCCCACTGATTTTTCCCACTAACCCCTGTTCTGCATACTCACTGTGCCCACTGACCCCTGCTCTGCCCAATCACTGTGCCCACTAACCCCAGCTCTGCCCACTGACCCTGCTCTGCCTACTGACCCCCCACTCCTGCTCACTGAGCCTGCTCTGCCCATCATTGACCCCCCACTCTGCCCACTGACCCCTGCTCTTCCCACTGACACTGATCTTCCCATTGCCCCCCCCCTCTGCCTACTAACCATGCCCACTGACTCCTGCTCTGCCTACTCACCCCAGCTCAGCCCACTGACTCTGCTCTGCCCACTCACCACCACTCCTGCCTACTGACCCTGCTCTGCCTACTGATTATGCCCACTGACCCCTGCTCTGCCCAATGACTGTGCCCACTAACCCCTGCTCTGCCCACTCAGCCCTCACTCTGCCCACTGACCCCCACTTTGCCCACTGACCCCTCACACTGCCCACTCACCCTGCTCTGCCCACTTACCATGCTCTGCCCAGTGACCCTGCTATAGCCACTGTCCCCCTCTCTGCCCACTGACCCCCACTCTGCCCACTGACCCCCACTCTGCCCACTGACCCCCACTCTGCCCACTACCCCTCACACTGCCCACTGACCCCTCACACTGCCCACTGACCATGCTCAGCCCACTGACCCCTCACACTGCCCACTGAACATGCTCTGCCCACTGAGTCCTCACACTGCCCACTGTCCATGCTCTGCCCACTGACCCCTCACACTGCCCACTGACCCTGCTCTGACCACTGACCCTGCTCTGCTCACTGACCCTGCTCTGCCCACTGACCCCCTCTCTGCCCACTGACCCCTCACACTGCCTACTGACCCTGCTCTGCTCATTTACTCCCGCTCTGCCCACTGACCCCCACTCTGCCCACTGACCCCTACTTTGCCCACTGACCCTGCTCTGC
>JARQOC010000006.1:376676523-376768248 GCA_033576535.1 Allobates femoralis | reverse complement strand
CCAGCCCACATGCAGGGATTGGCTGGCAGACCACTGCAATGCCACAGCCCTGTTAGTTGTGGCAATGCAGTGAGTGGCCGGCCTGCACAGCATGACCGAGCCTTTATAAGACCCGGCCGCGCTGTGCTCTGCACACAGGCATCCAGCCAGTGAGTGTAGAGAGAGTGTCTGCTGCTGCTTAAGGACAGATTTGCGGCCCTCATAGGTAGATCCGGAGCAGGGCTGCAAACTGCTGCTGCTGACCACAACAGTCCTTCTCAGGACTAATCTAGGAGGATATAGGCAGGGTGATCAGATCGGAATGCAAGCTTTTCTGTGACCATAACAGTCACCAGACTGTTGTACTTACTACCTTAATACAGGTTAGGGACTAAAATCTACTCTCCTGTGACCATTACAGTCACCAGACTGGTGTACGTACTACCTTAATACAGGTTAGGGACAAAAATCCTACTCTCCTGTGACCATTACAGTCACCAGACTGGTGTACTTACTACCTTAATACAGGTTAGGGACAAAAATCCTACTCTCCTGTGGCCATTACAGTCACCAGACTGGTGTACTTACTACCTTAATACAGGTTAGGGACTAAAATCCTAATCTCCTGTGATCTGAACTGTCCCCAGACTGGTGTACTTACTACCTTAATACAGGTTAGGGACTAAAATCCTAATCTCCTGTGATCTGAACTGTCACCAGACTGGTGTACTTACTACCTTAATACAGGTTAGGGACTAAAATCCTACTCTTCTGTGACCATTACAGTCACCAGACTGGTGTACTTACTACATTGATACAGGTTAGGGACTAAAATCCTACTCTCCTGTGACCATTACAGTCACCAGACTGGTGTACTTTCTACCTTAATACAGGTTAGGGACTAAAATCCTAATCTCCTGTGATCTGAACTGTCACCAGACTGGTGTACTTACTACCTTAATACAGGTTAGGGACTAAAATCCTACTCTCCTGTGACCATTACATTCACCAGACTGGTGTACTTACTACCTTGATACAGGTTAGGGACTAAAATACTACTCTTCTGTGACCATTACAGTCACCAGACTGGTGTACTTACTACATTGATACAGGTTAGGGACTAAAATCCTACTCTCCTGTGACCATTACAGTCACCAGACTGGTGTACTTACTACCTTAATACAGGTTAGGGACTAAAATCCTACTCTCCTGTGACCATTACATTCACCAGACTGGTGTACTTACTACCTTGATACAGGTTAGGGACTACAATCCTACTCTTCTGTGACCATTACAGTCACCAGACTGGTGTACTTACTACATTGATACAGGTTAGGACTAAAATCCTACTCTCCTGTGATCATTACAATCACCAGACTGGTGTCGCTGTATACAAGCAAAATGCGCAAGGGCGTTGGCAAGGAACAAGGAAGTGAACGTGATGGTGGTGCAGGCAGAGGCCGAGGTCGTGTGCAAGCACTAATTTCGTAACAAGAAAGGGGCACATCTACTCGCTCACACGTCATGTCCCAAATTCTTGGGGCCCGCTGCAGTACACCGCTCTTGAACCAACACCAGTGTCAACAGGTTGTTACTTGGATAGCGGATAATGCTTCAAGTCAGATTGGCACCTCCACAAACACCCTGTCTTGCACACGGTCAAGTGTCAGTAGCCGTGATACTGCACCGCACATTTCCCAACCTGATCCTCCTTCCTACCACCAGGCCGAGTACACGTCCACGGACATTACTGATCCCACACTTGGACACTCGGAAGTCCAGAAGTGTGTACCCATGGGTGAGTGGAGGTACATGGCAAATTTCCATAACAAAATTTAAATTCAGATGTCATTTGTTGGTGGTGTGGTGAAGTCTGGCCCAATCCAACCCTTGTTCATCTTCATCAGAGTCAGCCTATCAGCATTTTCAGTTGACAGGCGGTTGCGTTTATCAGTAATGATTCCACCAGCGGCTCTGAAAACACGCTCTGACAAAACGCCAGCGGCAGGGCAGGCCAGGACTTCCAAGGCGTAGAGAGCCAATTCATGCCACGTGTCCAGCTTGGAGACACAATAATTGTAGGGCACAGAGGAATCTAGCAGTACAGTTGTTTGATCTGCAAGGTACTCCTTCAGCATCTGGCCAAACTTAGCAATTCTTGTGGCACTACCCCGCACCTCAGGGGCTGTGGTACGTGAGGGGCTGAGAAAACTGGACTTGTGCCCCTCTCGGCCGTACGCCTTGGTTGTCCACCGATTCCTGACCTATGCCGCTAGCGTTTTGTGAGGGGAATGATTTGCCTACTTCCGTGACTATGGCCTTCTGGAAATGCTGCATTTTGGCTGACCTCTCCGCCTCAGGAATGAGAGACATAAAGTTCTCCTTGTAGCGTGGGTCTAATAGTGTTTCCAACCAGTACTGATAGTCGGCCAAGATGTTGTGAACGCGAGGGTCACGAGCCAGGCAGCTTACCATAAAGTCAGCCATGTGCACCAGACTCTTAACAGCCATCACTTCAGTATCCAGACCAACACGATGACTGAACATGCTGTCTCCTCCTCCTCCTCCTCCTCCTCCTCATCTCCACTGTCCTCTGGCCAGCCACGCAGAATCGAGGGTATGACTGGCGTGCATGTCATATCCTCAATTTGGCCAGACAGTTGCTCCATGTCTTCATCCTCCTCCTCCTCGTCATAGTCCTCCACTGCACGTTGTGATGAGATGAGGCTGGGCTGTGTGTTTTCACCCACACCCACTACTGTTTCTTGCTCCAAGTCATCGCTCTCGGCCTGCAATGCATCCTCTTTGTTTTTCAGCAGAGACCGTTTTAGAAGGTAGAGTAGTGGTATGGTGACGCTAATAATGGCGTCATCGCCGCTCACCATCTTGGTGGAGTCCTCAAAGTTTTGGAGGACGGTACATAGGTCGGACATCCATCTCCACTCCTCAGGTGTTATGTGTGGAGTTTGACCCATTTCCCGACGGCTTAGGTGATGCAGGTAGTCCACAACTGCCCTCTTCTGCTCACATATCCTGACCAACATGTGCAGAGTTGAATTCCAACGCGTGGGGACATCACACACCAGTCTGTGGGCCGGAAGACGCAAACGGCGCTGAAAGCCGGCAAGGCCGGCTGAAGCAGCAGGTGACTTGCGAAAATGTGCAGACAGGCGACGAACAGCAGATCAGACAGCTCTGGGTATGATTTTATAAACCGCTGAACCACCAGATTGAGCACATGGACCACGCATGGAACATGCGTCAGCTGGCCTCGCCTCAAAGCTGCCACCAGGTTCTGGCCATTGTCACACATGACCTTTCCTGGCTCTAGGTTCAGAGGTGTGAGCCAGTGATCTGCCTGCAGTTTCAGAGCTGTCCACACCTCTTCTGCATTGTGGGGTTTGTCACCTATGCAGACTAGCTTCAGCACAGCCTGTTGCCGCTTCGCAGAGGCAGTGCTGCAGTGCTTCCAGCTTGGGACTGGTGTGGAGGGTACAGTGGATGAGGATGCGCAGGAGGAGGAGGAGGCTGAGGAGCATGACATTCCGGAGCTGTAGAGTGTCGGTGAAACCCTGACTGAGGTAGTGCCTGCTATCCTTGGTGTGGGAAGGACGTGTTCCGTCCCTCGCTCAGACTGGGTCCCAGCCTCCACAATATTAACCCAGTGTGCCGTCAAGGAGATGTAGTGGCCTTGCCCACAAGCACTTGTCCACGTGTCTGTGGTTAGGTGGACTTTGGACGAAACAGCGTTGTTCAGGGCACGTGTGATGCTTTGGGACACGTGGTTATGCAATGCGGGGACGGCACATCTGGAGAAATAGTGGCGGCTGGGGACCGAGTAACGTGGGACAGCAGCCGCCATCAGGTCGCGGAATGCTTCCGTCTCCACCAGCCGGAAAAGCAACATTTCTAACGCAATGAGTCGCGAAATGTGAGAACTTAGGACTGTGGCATGTGGGGCGTTGGCAGCGTATTTGCGCCTGCGTTCATAGGTTTGCTGAATGGATAATTGAACGCTGCGCTGGGACAAGGACTTGCTTGATGGTGGTGTTATTTGTGCGTGGGCAACTTCAGGTGTTGGGTCGGAGGCTTGTTCGCGGCCAGCATGGACAGGGGATTGGCTCGCACGCACAACACGCGAAGACGTAGCAGTGACATCAGCAAGCACCGCTCCTCGACTCTGTTGTACTTCCCACAAAGTCGGGTGCTTGGCTGACATGTGCCTGATCATGCTGGTGGTGGTCAAGCTGCTAGTTTTCATACCCCTACTGATGCTGGCATGGCAGGTGTTGCAAATGGCCTTTTTAGAGTCATCTGGAGCCAACTTAAAAAAACTGCCAGACTCGGGAAGCCTAACATTTGCACAGGCACCTTGAGTCGTGTTGTTGTTCCGGGGAACTTTGCCTGCCTTCTGCCTGCGGACACGACCCTGCTTCATACTGCTTGTTGGGATGCTACGCCTCCCTCCCCCTGTGCACTGCTGTCCTCGCTCTGCATATCCTCCTGCCAGGTTGGGTCAGCTACTGGATCATCCACCACGTCGTCTTCCTCTTCCGCACCCTATCCTCCTCCTGACTTCCTGGCAATTGTGTCTCATCATCGTCCACCCCTTGTTGAGACACGTTGCCAACGTTCGTTCGTGAGAGCGTGCACAAGGGAATGAAAAAGGTGTCAGCGCTCAGATAACAGCCGGGACAATGCTCTCGGGATATTTACCTCTAGGTTTTATTGATTCAGTATAGGATTCCAATTCTCCACAACGCGTTTCTGCGCTTAGTGCGCCTTTCTCAAGTGATTACCGGAATCCTCTCTTACAATTGTTTAAATACATTACACAGCAAAAGGGGGAGGGGAAGGAAAAAGGGGGAGGGAGGGGAGTATTACACAAAGATACAAAAAACAGTGCTGGATCATGGAGTGGATTCCAAGTCCAACAGATCATATGTGTGTGTAAAAGTTAAAATCTGCAACAATTCAACCAGGTAATTAAAAAATAGTAGTAATAATAAAAACTTGCAATATAGCATAAAATACTAAAATATGATACATAATTAAATCAAATTAACATACAAAAACGATTATTATGTATCATTATATACTGGCAGAAAATCAATAAAATTAGATAAGAATCTATAAAACTTGTTAAAAGGCACTTTCCTGGAAGTGTAAAAATTAATTAATTAATTAATGTTCTCAAGAGTGATGTTAAGTCCTTCTGGTTATAAGGTGCCCATTTTAAAAATCCAGAAGGACTCTCTTCTGTTCAAAATATTCATTCTATTGATAATATTCTCATTTATCTGTTCAATTATCAAAAGTTTTAGTTTAGAAGGATCCTATTGTGGGAAAGATCAAAGTGCTTGGAGACACTGTGTTTTGTAAAGCCTATACTGATATTGTGCCTGTGCTTATTTAATCTAGCCCTCATGGTTTGTGTGGTCCTTCCTATGTATTGTTGCCCACACGGGCACTCCAATAGATAGACAACGAACCGAGAGGAGCAATCCAGCCGCTGTTTGATTTCATATGTTGAATTAGAATTGCTGGTATGGTTATTTGAAATTTGTTGGGGCACCATTGGTGATTGGCTGTTACACAACATTTACATTCGCGCGCATCACCACAAACATGTAAACATCACATTCAGGACAGCGGATGGGGATGTTCACAAGATTGTGTGAGTCCCTTTATTCATTGGTGGACAGGAGAGTTCTGCTGGGGGCCAGAATATTGTGGAGGTTTCTCCCTCGTCTGAATATAATTTTAGGTTGTTTGGGAATAATTTTTGATAAAATTGGATCCCCCTGTAGGATGAACCAATATTTTTTCAATAAAATATAAATATTTTTATATGATTTATTAAAAGTTGTGATTAGATTACAAGTATTAGCATTTGTAGCCTCCTTTTTTACTTTCTTTTTATCTCTAAAATTCCCTAAAAATTCATTTTGTGTATAATCTTTGCATTTCAGGTATGCATCCTTCAATAGGTGCCTTGGGTATTTCTTAGCTTTAAACCTCTCTTTCAAGATTCTGGCTTCAGCAACAAAATCACTATCTTTGGTACAATTCTTCCTAATGCGGAGGTATTGTCCGTATGGGATGTTCCTTATCCAAGATGGCAAATGGCTACTATTGAACTCTAAATAACTGTTCACGTCCACCTTTTTAAAAAAAGTGGACGTGCTACAGTAGCCTTCCTGGTCAATCTTAATTAGTAGATCCAAATAATGGATGTGGGTGTTAGAAACATTCATTGAGAAATTCAGGCCCCAATTGTTGTTATTAAGGTAATCAACAAACTCCCTTGCTTCATCTTCATTGCCTGACCAAAGAATGAGAGGTCATCTATATATCTTTTATAGAATTTAATATGTTTGGTGCCTAATAGGGACTGTGTGATGGCCACAGACTCGAACGCACCCATATATAGACCAGCATAACTGGGTGCGAATCTGGTGCCCATCGCACAGCCCCTAATCTGTCTATAAAGTTTCCCCTGATCGCCAAAAATGTTGTTGTAAAGTATGAATTCAATACCCTGCAGTAAAAATTGTCTCTGTGTATTAGGTATAGCTTGATCTTTTGATAAAATCCGATCTATAACTCTTAAACCTTTATCGTGGGGAATATTGGAATATAATGAATTAACATCAAGAGTAATTAATAAAACGCCTGGAAGTGGGGGTAGCTGGGTAACCAATCCTATTAATTGAGTGGAATCTTTCAAATAGGATGGTAATACCATATTGTATCGTTGTAGAAAAAGATCAATATAGTGGGACAAATTGCTTGTGATTGAATTAATGCCCGAAATTATGGGGCGTCCGGGGGGGTCAATTATGGATTTATGAATTTTCGGAAGAAAGTAGAAATATGGAACTTTGAATTCTTCTATATTTAAGAACCTGAACTCCTTTTTGTTTAATATTCCCATTTTCTTAGCAATCTTTATCATCATTTTGTATTGTAGGAAGTTTTCCTGTAGTGGGTTGGTAACTAGTTCTATGTAGTAATTCTTATCTTGTAATATATTATCACTTTTTGTGTGATACCAGTTTCTATTCATGACAACTATGCCCCCCCCTTTATCTGCTTGCCGAATGGTTAGGTTCTTGTTTTCTACCATTCTTTTGATAGAGAACCGTTCTCCCTTAGTGAGGTTATCTTTTTGTTTATTGTCTGTAATACCTCTTATTTCTTTCAGAGTCAGATGCTGAAAGGTCTCTAAATGGGAGCCTTTGTGGTATGTAGGATAAAAATTGCTTTTGGTTAATGGGTTCACATGTGAGTACATGTCCTCACCTTGTGGGTCACCGCTAGTTATTGACCCCTCATTGGATTTATTTTTATTAATATTAGAGATCGGATTTAAAACCTCTTTGGGAGTTTTAGATTGTTCTATAAGAAAATGTCTTTGTATTGTTAGTTTCCTAATAAATTCATTAAAATCCAGACAGAGTGTAAATGGGTTGATATTAGATTTAGGGCAGAACGACAATCCTCGTCCCAGTAGTTTGACCTCGTCCCGAGTCAATTCTACATCAGAAAGATTGAAGATACCATTACCAGATGGCTTAGGATCTATATTTGAAGAATTGTTCTTGTTTTTATTTTTATTTATATTACTGTCATTACCATGTTTGGAATGAACCTGGTCCCTTACTAATCTATTTTGGTTTTTTTCACTTCCTTCCCTGTACTGGGGGAATTCTGGGTGGATCTTTGGTTTCCCTCCTCTACATCCTCTCCTTGTCTTTTTCTTTTTGTCTTTCGGCTTGTGACCCGTTGAAAAAAATGAGTAATTTTTCCAACACTAGCATTGTTATGGGTAGGGATGTCCTCTTTTTCTATTGCACTAGGTGTATTGTTATGTTCATCATTGATAATATTAGCCTGAAGATCCTGTATGTTATTCTCCTTATTGGGTGAACTTAGTGTTTCAGGTGAAATGGGTAATTCCTGATAGAGAGTGTCATCCAAAAAATTTATACGGTTGTGCGACTGTGCCGGTGAACAATCATGTAATGTGAAAAGTTCAAAGGAATTATTAGTGTTTGTGACATGTGTTTCTTTGTTCTTAAAATCTTCAAAAAAATCTATTAAAGGTGTGTGATCATTAGATGCGTTGTCAGTGTCGAGGATCAGTGGACCTTTGGTATTATTATTGGTTCGTGAGAGCGTGGCTGCTCAAATATTTGGGCATCTGTACATACCATCTCATCACCCACTTCAACAGGAGCTGGCGAGAGGCCAGATTCTGCAAATGGATACGTGAACAGCTCTCCCGAGTGTCCTAGTGTGGGATCAGTAATTAGTCCTGAGAAGGACTGTTGTGGTTAGCAGCAGTTTGCAGCCCTGCTCCGGATCTAACTATGAGGGCCGCAAATCTGTCCCTAAGCAGCAGCAGACACTCTCCCTACACTCACTGTCTGGATGGCTGTGTGCAGAGCAAAGCGCGGCCGGGTCTTATAAAGGCTCAGTCACGCTGTGCAGGGCGGCCAATCACTGCAATGCCACAACTAACAGGGCTGTGGCATTGCAGTGGTCTGCCAGCCAATCCCTACATGTGGACTGGCTCTCTAAAGAGCGCCAACATGCAGGGATGAGGACCATGAGCACAGCACGAGTATCACGAGATTACTCAGTACTCGCCGAGTAGCCCAAGTACAGTGATACTCGTGCGAGTACCGAGTAGTCACAAGCATACTCGCTCATCACTAAAACAGACCATTAACTCACTTATCTATGTATTTTATTACTGAACATTCATTGTCCGCTGGAAAGACTGTGATTTTAGTGGTGGTTGAGATATTTAACAAAACAGTGCACTTTGTTGCTTTTCCAGCTTTTCCTAACACTGAAACTTTAGATCATGTATTTGTGTCTGAGATTGTTAAGCTCTATGGGATCCCCTCCGATTTGGTGTCTGATGGAAGGACAGAATTTGTATCTAAATTTAAGTTCTCGCCTGAGGATACATCTATCCTATTCCTTGGTGTTTCATTCTCAACCTAATGGTCAGATTGAACGCCTTAACCAAAGCCTAGAGATATACTTTAGGTGTTTTAAGTTTGGTAATTAGGAATATTGGTCATTTTATTTACCCTTGCATGAGTTTGCACTAAACAATCATTTCAATTAATCCACTGGTAGGGCACCATTTTGTTGCACATATGGCTTTACCCTCACTTATGTGCTTTCTGTAGTGAGAAGTCATGAAGGGTTCCTCGAGAGGAGCGAGCAATTTTCTTCGTTGATCTCTTCTATATGGCAAGGTGTACAGTATAACCTAAAAGTTATGGGTGACAGATATAAACATATGGCTGATAAAAGGAGTTCGTCAGGTCGAACTTGTATGTGAATGAATATGTTTGGTGGTCCACAAGAAATATTAGGTTGAAAATTGCATCTTGAAAATTAGGTCCTAGGTTCATTGGTCCATAGAAAGTGGTTGCCATTTTCAACCCTGTGGCTTTTCAACTTGAGCTACCTCAAGCACATAAAATTCATAAAGTATTTCACAAATCATTGCTCAAGAAGGGGAGGTGTGGAACTTAGAGCTTGTGCTTTCCCAGCTACAGTGAGCATGACAGCTAAGTGATGTCATATTCCAGCTTTAAACCTAAGATTATACCTGAGCTATTGTAGTTTTGACATACAGTGCTGTGCAAATTAATTGGAACAAAGCATTTTTTAAGTAAAATGTTACCATATATACTCGTGTATAAGCCGACTTTTTCAGCCCAAAATTTGGGCTGAAAAGTCCCCCCCTCGGCTTATACGCGAGTCATATACACTATAGTGTGGTGGGGGCTGTGTCCGGGCACTGCAGGAGGCGGGGGGAGGCTGCAGAATGAGCGGCACGTCACGTGGTGCCGCTCATTAATTATGCATGGGGAGCAGTGCATAGTACATTGCTGCTCCCCTGCTCAGTATAGCCTCCCCCGCTGTCTCCCTGCCCCCACTATGTATACAGAGGCCCCCCGCAGTGATCCATCTCACCACCTCTGTCCTGGTCCTCGGTCTGCATGCCCCGCAGCTTCTAATACCGGCGTCCTCCGCGCTCTTCCTGCTTGAATGTAATCATGTGACCCGCGGTCACATGATCTCAATCAAACAGGAAGTGCGGGAAGGACGCCGGTATTAGAAGCCGCGGGGTACGCAGACCGAGGACCAGGACAGAGGGGGTGAGATGGATCACTGCGGGGGGCCTCTGTATACATAGGGGGGGTGGGGAGACAGCGCGGGAGCTGTATACCACTGCTGGGTCTGTATACCAGTGCTGGGGGCTGTATAGCACTGCTGAGGGGCCTGTATTCCACTGCTGGGCCTGTATACCCGTCCTGGGGGCTGTATAGCACTGCCGAGGGGCCTGTATACCACTGCTGGGGGCTGTATACCACTGCTGGGGGCTGTATACCACTGCTGAGGGGCCTGTATTCCACTGCTGGACCTGTATACCCGTCCTGGGGGCTGTATAGCACTGCTGAGGGGCCTTTATACCACTGATGAGGGGCCTTTATTCCACTGATGAGGGGCCTGTATACCACTGCTGGGGACTGTATATCAGTGATGGCGGCAACTGTATACTAGTTATGGCCACTATAAACCAGTGATGGCTGCTATATACACGGATGGTGGGCTATATACCAGTGATAGGGGGCTTTATAACAGGACGGTGGTCTGCTGCATTGGTAGTTTAATGTTTCTATTTAAAATAAAAGTTCAACATTTTATTCGTATCTATTTTCATTTTTAAAATTTTTCAGTACCGATAGCTGCTGCATTGTCCACCCTAGGCTTATACGCGAGTCAATAGGTTTTCTCCGTTTTTGGGGGCAAAAGTAGGGAGGTCGGCTTATACACGGGTCGGCTTATACACGAGTATATACGGGTAAGTTGGTTACCAGTCAGTGATTCAAACCATTTTTAAATGCTTTGAACAGGTGTGAGTGTACAACCTTGAGTAACAAAATGTGGTTTGACTGGTTTTAGTCAGAAAATAACAGCTAGCTGCCCCCTCATTTTCAGTTGAGAGCTTGTTTCTGTGAGGAGTGTTTTAGTGTACTTTTTCTTTCAGTGTGATTCGTGCCTGTAAAACTGAATTAGTCCTTACCGGTAATTCCTTTTCTTGGAGCCTTCCACGACAGCATTGGAGGATGTCGTCCACGCCCTATTGGGGGACAGGAACACAGAGAGGTTAAAAGCCCCTCCCCTTCCTCAGTACTCCAGTGTTTACCAAGATCACCCTTAGCCATGGATTATCTGATACAAACCGGAACCAAACACCAACAAGGGGGGGAACTGATGCTGTCGTGGAAGGCTCCAAGAAAAGGAATTACCGGTAAGGACTAATTCAGTTTTCTCCATTCGCCTTCCACGACAGCATTGGAGGAATACCACCGATACTCCTCAGGGTGGGACTATTGCCTGTAGGACTCTCCTACAAAAGGACAGATCCCGACTGAAGGACAGATCTAACCTATAGAGGCGAGAAAACGTGAGGAGAGGCTACCACGTAGCTGCTCTGCAAATCAGCTCCGATGAAGCTCCAGCCTGCTCCGTCCAGGAAGTAGCAGCAGCCCGAGTTGAAGGAGCCTTCAACCCCACCGGAGGAGCAAGGACCGGAGCGACGTAGACCTCCCAGATCACCTTCGTGATCCAGGAAGTGATGGTAGCCTGGGAAGTCTTCTTCCCTGTATTATTCCCAAAAGCCGAACAAACAGGTTCTGATCTAACCTCCAGGAAGCAGACTCTCGGAGATAGAGGAGGACAGTCCGACGAACATCCAAGGAGTGAAACACGGCCTCAGCCGCATTAGCGGGAGATTAACAAATTGAAGGCAGAACCACATTCTGGGACCGATGGAAAGCCGACAACTTTCAGAAGAAAAGATGAATGCAACCGAAGCGTAATGCGAACAACGGACACCACGAGGCACGGAGTCCGGACAGAGAGTGCCTGCAGTACTCCAACTCTGGGAGCAGAAGTGATGGCCACCAAAAACGCCACCTTGTGAGAGAGAGACGTAAGGGATGCAGCAGACAAGGGTGCAAAGGGACTTCGAGCAAGCCCTTGGAGAACAAGCATCAAATCCCAGGGAGGGACAGAAGGCCGAATCCGGGACGCCACCCCGAAGCAGAAGTAAAAAACTGCTTGAGCCATGGATGGGAAGCAAGATCCTGGGCAAAAACCGCCCCAAGTGCCGACCTCTGGACTTAAAGAGTGCTCGGCCGAAGCCCCAAATCCAAGCCATGCTGCAAAAATCCAAGAGTTGGGCCACATTAGGATGATGCATGGTCGGGATGGAAGGAGCACACCAGGACAGGAACCGATTCCAGCCCTCCCGTAAATAGCGTTTGTCACAGGCTTCCTGCTCTGCTGAAGCGTGCGGATCACTGCCTGGGAGAGACCTTGGTCCTCAGGATCCCGGCCGCAACAGCCAGGCCGCCCGGATGAGCCACTGAGGGCCCGGGTGAAACAGAGGACCCTGGGACAGTAGGTTGAGACTGGGCTAACATAATCGGTCCCTCCAGGCCCAGGTTTGGGCCCCAGGGGAGCCACCAGGATAGTGTCACCCCCTCCACCCGAATCCGTTGCAACGTCTTGGGAAGTGGCGGGATTGGAGGAAATGCATACACCAACCGGAAGTCCCAGGGATGGGCAAAAGCGTCCAGCCCCCGAGGATGGTCCAACCTCGTCAGGGAGAAAAAAAGGTTGGCACCCGAAGCGAACAGGTCGATCGAAAGGACACCCCACCTGTCCGTAAGAGAGCAAAATACTTCCGGATGGAAGCACCATTCTCCTGGGTGGACCTCCGTGCGGCTCAAGAATCTGCCTGTACATTGGCCATTCCCTTCAGATGTACTGCCGAGGAGGAGAGAAGATGGCGTACTGCCCACAAAAAGAACAGTCTTGCCAGCCCCTGCAAGAGTAAGCCACGAGTACCGCCTTGGTACCTCAAGAAAGCAACCGTAGTCACGTTGCCTGACAGGACCTTGACATGATGACCCCGGAGAACGTGAGATGCAGCAAGAAGCGCTTCCTCCACTGCCAGAAGTTTGAAGACTGGCGCCTGACCGAGCGACTCCAAATCCCCTGGAACGGTGGGCGAACTACCATCGTGCCCCAACCGGAACCGCTGGCATCAGTGGGAACGGCGGTCACAGGAAGGTGTCTGGGATTCATCCCCAGGAAAGCGAGGTTACCACCCGCCCCGGGGTCCGGACCCGCGAGTTTAAGGAATCCTGACGTCTGTCCCAGGAACTCAGTATGTGTTCCTGGAGCAGTCGGGAAGGAGCCTGAGCCCATGTTACTGACTGAATGCAGGCCGTCATGGCCCCTAACAGGGACATTGCTTCCCGCAAGGAGGGCGACCCCCTTGCCCGGAAGTGGGTCAGATTCACGCGGCGCAAAAGCTTATATGCCGCAGGAAGGAACGAGGTCTGTCTGGAGGAGGCCAGCAAGACTCCCAAAAATTGACGTCGGGTTGCAGGCACCCGTTCCGATTCCCGAAGATTGGGACCCATCCCAGGGACTGAAGAATCTCCAATGTGTTGGAGACCTTTGTGCGCAGAAGCACTGCCGAAGGAGCCACCACCAACATGTCGTCTAAATAGGGAAGCATACATATCCCCTTTGTCTGGATGAATGTGATCGCTTCCCCCATGAGTTTGGTAACCTCTGGGGCCGACGAAATCCCAAAGGGCAGCACATTAAGCTGAGAATGGACCGTCCCGCCTGCCCCGGAGATCGTGAATCGCAGAAAGCGCTTGTGGGACGGGTGAATGGGGACATGAGAATACGCGTTCTGGAGGTCCACAACAACCTGGAGTAGTGCCCCTGGCTCTCCTCTCCAGGAGGAACCGGGGACCCCACACCCGAACCCAACAGGTGTCGCAGACCCGACAAGAAAAACCGTGCGAGAGTCTCCCTGAGGAAGGGAGAGGACTCGAAGACACGGAGGGGCTGGCTCTCGAATTCCAAGCGTAGACCCTCCCAATGGTCGAGAGGATCCAAGGGCACAAGGAGATTGCTTGCCACTGTGGCAGAAACCGCAGGAGCCGCCCCGCAATGGGGAAGGCGGCCTTGTTTAGGGGCGGCTGGTGATGCCCCTGCTGGGGGAGCAAGATATTACGGGTCTTGTCCCCGTACTGGAATGCCCAGCGACCAGACTTACCCTTCCCTTTAGACTGGGAGGGAAGGCTGCGCTCAGGCCAAAAGGACTGCCTTCGAAAGGGCTCCTGCTCCGGGAGACACCTTTTCCGGTCTGACACCTTTTCCATGATGTCATCCAATTCCCTTTGCAAGGGGAGGCCACACAGCTGGAGCTTAGACGTGACCTCCCCATTCCACCTTGTAAGCCACACTGCCCTGCGAGCTGTGTTAGCCAACACTGCGGACCTGGCGCCAACGCGGAACGACTCAGCAGAGGCATCGGCCAGGAAGCCCGTAGCACGTCTCAGAAGTGGAATGGAGTCCAAAGCTCCCCCTGGGAGTACCCTGCAGGATGAATTCTCCCAGCTGGGTGAGCCACTTAAAGAGAGACCTGCTCACATGTAGAGGAAATGTACACCTTTAAAGACATAGCTGCCGCCTCCCAGGATTGTTTGAGGACACCCTCCATTTTATGAACGAGGGGGTCCTTCAACCGGGAGGAATCTTCAAAAAGGCAACGTGGTCTTATATGCTAAGCTTCCCAAATGGAATACTGCCATAGACCTTCATGTTAGAAGTCCCATTGACTTTATAGAGACTTCCATAGAGATTCCCATTGGGTCTCTCATGAGGTCTCCCATCCAGCCCGTGACTGAGGCTCCTGCTGCTTAGCCTCAACAGTGTGTCAAGGGCATGCACAATGGGTTTACAATAGCAGCTGATTGCTACCCTGGCCACCTGGATGTCCACCTTCGGGACCTCCCAGACAAAGTCATCACCCTCCAATCCACTCGGATGGGGTGAGCCGCTTAGCCTTCAGGCCTCTGAACATTTAGTCCTGTACAGAAGAAGGGGATTCCACCACCTCTACTCCCATGGTACAATGGACAGTGTCCACCAATGCACCCATGGACTCCGTGGAAAAATAGCAGTGTCCAGATTCTCGTGTCTGGACAGAGGCAACAGCGGCAAGATCCTCGCCGTCCTCTAACGCTGAGCTCTGGCCAGCCTCCATGAGATCCACAGAGTCACAATCCTGGAGCTTCCTCTCTTACGGAGGGGAAGGCCCGGAAGCTGCAGCAAAACCCCGCAGTGCCGAGATAGAAGCCTGCACCTCTTCCCTAATGGATTGGAGCTCCTTAAGCAAGGATGGGGAGTCCATCCTGACAACCCTGTCAGTCATGGCCGACACCTTGTTGTAGGAAGAGGGAAATTTTGTGCAGCAGTTGCTCCCTTTCACAGACGGCCCTCGTCTCCCTATAGACAAAAAGGGAAGAGAAGGGGTCCCAGTGGGAGTGCAGGGCCTAAATAACTCTACCCCTTGTGACCACCCCCAGAAACACTTACATGAGCTGGGGGAACGCTGGGCTCTGCAGAAGCAGAGGTGGAAGCCTATCACCCTCCATGTTTCAGGGATCAGCCTTACCTGGGTGTAGCTTCCGGCGGGTACTTATCCAGAAGTACCGTGCCCCCAACGAGGAACACCTGTTCCCTCCCTCCTCCTGGTCACCGGCCGCGGGCAGTAGCGCGCGAAAGTCCTGCTGGGTTCCCTGGAGCCGCGCCCAGCCTGCCACAGCCCTTACAGGAGCCGCCGCCCGAAACCGGAAGTGCCATCCCGGAACCGGAAGTGCCGCACCCGAAACCGGAAGTGCCTCCACGGCACCTCTGATGCATGCCCCAGGGACCGCAGCTGGAGGAGGGAGACGCCGGAGAGCTGAACAGGCCTCCGGCGTTGCAATACACGGCCTGCTTTGCCCCGTAGGACGCAGGAAGGCCGGATGGTCCCACCACGGGAGCCCCGAGAAGGAGGAGGAGGCCGCCCCCGACGTCCATCCCTGGCCCGGCTGTAAGTACACCCCAATGCTGCCTCTGCCGGCCTGACAGCACTGGAACCTCTCCATGCCCCAAGGGGGACAGGAAGACACTGGAGTACTGAGGAAGGGGAGGGGCTTTTAACCTCTCTGTGTTCCTGTCCCCCAATAGGGCGTGGACGACATCCTCCAATGCTGTCGTGGAAGGCGAATGGAGAAAAATGGATGTTATTACAAAAAACACTATTAGATTTGATATAGGGTACACCAATTGAAATATTCTTAATTACGGATGCTACCTTCTAAAATGTAACCTTTATTGTTTTAATTAAAACACAGATCTCTTCAAGATCCCATACACAGTGTGAACTAGTGAAAGAGGGGATGAGGGGGATGGATCACCCACTGAGAGCTGGGAATGAGGAGATGCATCAGATACTCACCCTGGGCGACCTGAGGCCCATCTAGGAGCCTAACTGGATAGACTGTCTTCCCTGATGAACCCACCAGTATACCTCCTGGTGGGGGAAACGCCGCGTCGGATCGGTCTACTAGATCATGATGAGTATAACTTTTATGCCTGTTGATTTTAAAGGGTAACTTTACCCCCTGGTTAATCAATGGTCCAACTGGTCCAGTATTTTGAGAATGGTGTATATGTATACATATTAAGAAGTAGTGACTGCCTGGATGGTCATACATATGGTCATATGGGTTATCTGTGAGGATCACTGATATTTGTGTATGGTGTGAGACCTACTGGAGGGGTTTTGGGAGGCTTGTTTTTACCCTCTGCACTAGACATAGAAGCTGTATGGGGGGATCCCTTAGCCATATAGCAGCAGAGGATATTGATATTTTGCTTTAGTCCCCTCTAGCACTACAAGATATATCATTAGGTTATCATCACCATATTTTAGAAAAAATAGTGACTCCGTTCATGGCATTTTTTTGCCACGTGTGTCTAAGGGATAGACCCGAACATCGAGGAGACCTTCAATTTCTGGTACCCTTAGATATATATTGTGGATATGGGGAGCCCAGTATCAAGTATACCTTCCTTAGGTGAGGACCTGAAGGGTTAGCTGCCGTGGAGCGGGGACAACATTGGGGGTTTTGAGGTGAAAACTCCGCTGTTAGGCAGGGGAAGACAGGGAGAGAACAGGGTGATCCTTCCCCCTCATCCCCTCTTTCAAAAGTTCACACCGTGTATGAGATCTTGAAGAGATCCGTGTTTTAATTAAAACAATAAAGGTAACATTTTAGAAGGCAGCACCCGTACTTAAGAATAAAAATGGATGTTACTCCACGGAAGAGGTCTAGAATTATTACTCTTAATGAACATACAAGTCTGACTGTAAGAGAAATCGCTTCCACCGTTGGTACTGGAAAATCTACCGTTTCAAGAATAATTCGCACACAATGAAACTGGATCGTTTTCTCCAAAACAAAAGGGAAATGTGGAAGAAAAAGGGAAACGACACCAAGAACTGATCAAACATTTATCAGAAATAGTAAAATTAATGCAAGAAAAACAAGTAAAGACTTGTTTTGTCCCAATTATTTGCACAGGACTGTAATTGTGACTGTATTATTATGTGGACATAATTAATTTCAAGTAAACATTTTCTGTCTCTTTGTCACAGAACTCAAGACATTTGATCTACATAGAAAAGGAGTGGATACTTTATTGATTGCAATGGATCAAAAAAGAAATATTTATATACAGTGGAAGATGCACAGCTATCCAATTGTTTCTGGTCAGCCTTACATGGTCAAAGATAATGCTTATGTGCATGAGCAGATAGATCAACTAGCAGGAGGTTCCAACTATGTCATTGCCATTTGTTTGGGTCAACACTTCAGGCCTTTTCCAGTCCAACTTTTTATCAGGAGAATTATTCATATACAACAAGCTTTGATTCGTCTCTTCTTGAGGAGTCCTGATACCAAGGTCATCATCAAAACTGAAAATACAAGAGATGATGGTGTTGATTCAGAGAGATTCAGTGACTTCCATGGTTATATCCACAACCTGATTTTGAAAGAGGCCTTCAGAAATCTTCCTGTTGCTGTGGTTGATGCCTGGGACATGACTGTTGCTTACAATACACATGATGTTCATCCTCATGAACTTGTAGTCAAGAACCAGATAGATTTGTTCCTAACGTATATTTGCAGTTAATTATTTTGACATTAAAAATATTTTTTTCCGTTGTTGTTGCCTCCTATCACCTGCCTTCAAGTTGAAATTCTATATTTGAGATGTCTTGTGATTGTGATGAAAGATGCTGTAACAAATTGTGCTTATTATATTGGCAACTGTTATAGGTAGTGATGAGCGAGCACCAAAATGCTGTAGTGCTTGCTATTCGAATCAAACAGGTTGCATGATTGGATGGTCTAGATTCAAGTAACAAATATAATGTAAGGCAATGGGAAGCTTAAACATTTTTCCAGAAGACCACACGAGGAGGGCAGGAAAATCAGTAATATTAATGGAAACTGCACTAAAATGGAATGGGAATAGCATGGGAAAAAAGAAGCTTCGATGCATCTTTGACTCCCAAATTGTTGCTGGGTACAATATTGTCAGAGTTTTACTCCACTTCTATAGACTGACAATAAAACATACAAAACCAAAGATAAAATTTATTTTAAACATAAAAAAGTACAGTATTGTTTGCATTATAAGACGCATGTGATGAAAAGATGCACCCCAAATTTTGTGATGGAAAAGAGAAAAAAATAAATTTTTATGTTAAATGAGGTCCATCTTATAATGCCAGTGTCCATCTTATCAATTATATATATATATATATATATATATATATATAAATATATATATATATATATATATATATATATATGTCTGTCATCCTGGTATTATATCTATAAATATATATATCCCCCATTCTGGCACATAGTACCTTATCCTGGATATACTCCCCTGTGCTGGCACATATTCCACATATTCTCCTCTGTGCTGGCACATATTCCCGCCTGTGCTGGCACATATTTTCCCCCTCAGATATGGCACGCACATAGTAAAATAATGAACACTTTAAACTCACCTTCCACCGCTGACTCCGTCACTCCCAGCTCCTTGGTGTCTCTTCCTGTGTCTGTTCCGACATCTGTTCATGTGATCGGCACAGCACACTGTGTACCCCAATCACATGATCGGATTGGGCACAGAGACAGGAAGAGACACCAAACAGCTGGGAGCAATGGAACCAGTGGCGGAAGATGAGTTAAAAGTGTTTGTTATTTTACTATATGCGTGCCAGCAGGGGGGGCATATAGAGTGACGGGTGGCATATCCAGGGTTGAGGGGGGAGTACAGGCACATTCAATATGCACCGCTTCCCTGTCCACATCCCAGTGCAGCGTCATCTCAGCATGATGGACAGCAAGTGCAGTGCATATTACATGAGAGCTATGAGCGGGAGCACATGACTTCCCTCTGCCTCTGCAGTCTGTTCCAGCCCACAGACACTGCTTCAAGAGCTTCCCCCTGCAGCACATGTAGATTCGGATTATAAAATGCACCCCCCCAGCTTCCCCAAAAATTTGGGAGCCCAAAAGTGCGTCCTATAATCTGAAAAATACAGTATTTACTATCTGAACACCCTTTTCTCCCTCTTTGCTACGGAATACCAAAAATACCCAAAAAATATTTTTCCCACACCATTCTGCCAATCAGGAATTAGATTATAAATTGTGATTGGAGAACCGTAAAATATTTGGGTTCGGAACATTTTTGCCAAATGTATTGTTCTATTTGTGTATTCAAACCAACCAACAAACAATGCAAGTTACCGTATATACTCGTGTATAAGCCGACCCGTGTATAAGCCGACCCCCCTACTTTTGCCCACAAAACCTGGGAAAACCTATTGACTCATGTATAAGCCGAGGGTGGACCCCAGCACAGGTGTACAGCCCCCAGCAGTGTGGTATACAGGCCCCCCAATGGTAGTATACAGCAGCCTCCCCAGTGGCATATACAGGCCCCAGTAGTATATACAGCAACCCCAGTGGTATACAGCAGCCTCCCCAGTTGTATATACAGACCCCACCAGTATATACAGCAGCCCCAGTGGTATATACAGCAGCCCCAGTGGTATACAGGCCTCAGCAGTATATACAGCAGCCCCCAGGGGTTATACAGCAGCCCCCAGGGGGTACCCAGCGACCCCCTGGGGGTACCCAGCGACCCCCTGGGGCTACCCAGCAGCCCTCAGGGGGTACCCAGCAGCCCCCTGGGGGTACCAACAACCCCCTGGGGGTACCAACAGCCCCCTGGGGGTACCCAGCAGCCCCCAGGGGGTACCCACAGCCCCCTAGGGGTACCCACAGCCCCCTGAGGGTACCAACAGTCCCCAGGGGGTACCCAGCAGCCCCCTGGGGGTACCAACAGCCCCCAAAAGCTGGCACTGTCCCCCCTTGTAAGGGCCCCCCCCGCTGCTTATACATTACCATCCCGGTGTTCTGATCAGCGCGGCTCCTCGGTGCTTCTTCTTCATCCTCCCGTCCTCGCTGGCTGCATCCGGGATCCCCGGCCGTCGTGCGATGACGTCATATGCCTGCGACGGCCGGAGATCCCGGATGCAGCCAGCGAGGACGGGAGGATGAAGAAGGAGCACCGAGGAGTGGCGCTGATCAGAACACCGGGATGGTAATGTATAAGCAGCGGGGGGGGGCCCTTACAAGGGGGGACAGTGCCAGCTTTTGGGGGGCATATATGAACTGCTTCCCCCTGCCGCTGATTGACAGGGGGAAGCAGTGCATATATAATGAGCGGCCCCACGTGACGGGGCCGCTCATACAGCAGCCTCCCCCCGCCTCCTCCAGCCTGAGGTACCGTATTGACCCGTGTATAAGCCGAGGGGGGGACTTTTCAGCCCAAATTTTGGGCTGAAAAACTCGGCTTATACACGAGTATATACGGTAATTAAAACTCATATATCTTCTCTCAGGAGTTCTGGTGGGGCTGTAAAAATGCTAAAATGGATGAAAAAGTGCTGAAGCTGAATGGGAACTGCAAGGAGAAGATGGCTGGATGCATTTTAGACTTACAGCTGATTTCTGGGAGTAATGTTGTTAAAGTATTACGAAACTTTTAGGGAGTGACAAGAAAACCTACAAAACTAAACCAAAATTTCATTTTACAAGAAAATACTTTAAGAAACATTCTTTTCTGTATAATGACTTGTACATATGGAAAAATAAAAAAAGAGAAAAAAAAATCCCCTTTAGCCTATGTTCACACGTAGCATTGTTGCTTTTGTTTTTCTCATTGCTTTTAATCCTGAGCAAAAAACTTCACTGTGAAATGTACCGTATATACTCGCGTATAAGCCGAGTTTTTCAGCCCAAAAATTGGGCTGAAAAGTACCCCCCTCGGCTTATACGCGAGTCAGTGCTGTATACCGATGTATACATCGGTACATACCGATGTATACATCGGTATACAGCAGCCCCCGCATCCCCAGTAATGCAGGGCCCCCCCAGGGTCTCTCCGGTCACCTGTAAAGCAAGCTATACTTATCAGTGTCCCGCTCGCACCCGCCGCTGCCGACATCCACGATCCTCCATCTTCATGCGACTCCTCTTCCTGTTTCTGTGCGCGTCGCCGGCAATGACGTCATTCCCGGCGACGCGCACAGGAAACAGGAAGAGGAGTCGCATGAAGATGGAGGATCGCGGATGTCGGCAGCGGCGGGTGCGAGCGGGACACTGATAAGTATAGCTTGCTTTACAGGTGACCGGAGAGACGCTGGGGGGGGCCTGCATTACTGGGGCTGCCTGTATACTACCGCTGGGGCTGCTATATACCTCTGGGGCACTGTATACTACCACTGGGGCTGCTATATACCTCTGGGGCCCTGTATACTACCACTGGGGCTGCTATATACCTCTGGGGCACTGTATACTACCACTGGGGCTGCTATACACCTCTGGGGCCCTGTATACTACCACTGGGGCTGCTATATACCTCTGGGGCACTGTATACTACCACTGGGGCTGCTATATACCTCTGGGGCCCTGTATACTACCACTGGGGCTGCTATATACCTCTGGGGCACTGTATACTACCACTGGGGCTGCTATATACCTCTGGGGCCCTGTATACTACCGCTGGGGCTGCTATATACCTCTGGGGCCCTGTATACTACCACTGGGGCTGCTATATACCTCTGGGGCCCTGTATACTACCACTGGGGCTGCTATATACCTCTGGGGCCCTGTATACTACCGCTGGGGCTGCTATATACCTCTGGGGCCCTGTATACTACCACTGGGGCTGCTATATACCTCTGGGGCCCTGTATACTACCACTGGGGCTGCTATATACCTCTGGGGCCCTGTATACTACCGCTGGGGCTGCTATATACCTCTGGGGCCCTGTATACTACCACTGGGGCTGCTATATACCTCTGGGGCCCTGTATACTACCACTGGGGCTGTATATACTACCACTGGGGCTGTATATACTACTGGGGCTGCGTGTATACTACCACTGGGGCTGCTGTATCTACCTCTGGGACTGGTGTATACCACACTGCTGGGGGCTGTATACTTGTGCTAGGGTCCACCCTCGGCTTATACACGAGTCAATAGATTTTCCCAGGTTTTGGGGGCAAAAGTAGGGGGTCGGCTTATACACGGGTCGGCTTATACACGAGTATATACGGTAATTGTAGCTAGAGATGAGCAAACCGTTTGGCTTCGGTTCGGTACCCCGAATGGGCATTTGTTCGCCGAATAGATCAGCGAAAAGTTTGTTGAACTTCCAAACCCCATTCAAATCAATGGGAGGCAAATTCAAGAGCATAGAAAACACCTTCAAAAGGACCTAAAAGCTGCCAAAACAGCTCAAATAGGGACAGACACCAGGAAAAGTGCCATATATTCCACAGAGTTAACATTTTTATCATGGTGTATTATGGATGCATGGGACAAGGCTTGGCCCATTATTTCAAGCTTCAGGTGTAGGCATGGTGCACAGAGAGCCCTGCTAAATTCACAAAACCCACATCAAAGACACCCCAAGAAGAGTCTCCACATTTCAAAAAAAATTAGAGCCAGATAACACCAAAGTGGCATCAATTGACACTGACCAAACATTGTAAAATGGCACAGCCTGCACACTTGGGCAGGGTGCCCTTAAACCTCATGCAAAAGCTCCAATAAATGTTATGCTGCGCCACACTCAGATGGCACAAGTATCAGCTTTCAGGACTAATACTGAAAGAAGAATTCAGGTGGGTCAGTGACCTGTATAAGCCCAGGGACCCGGGGGCCCTCAAACCTCATGCAACCACTCTAGTGAGTTTTATGCCACACAACATTCAGGTGTCACAAGTATCAGCTTCATGAACTACTATAAGAAGGATTATAACTGTCATGATGGGGGGGTCAGGGTGCCCAGAAGTAGGATGGAGCTGGGTGAAGCGAGTAAGGGGAGCCTGCTCTTGCCCTGATACTGGGGTCCCTGACTAGCCCTGATCTCGGAGGTACCTCTAAAATTGAGGAGTTCCGAGCCAACAGCTTAAGTCCCTAACTCCTGAGAAGTCCTAGGTATAAGCCCCTACCTCCACCCACGGACCACGGAACCCAGCAACTTCCAATGCAGAACAAATCAGCAGCTTCGGATAAACAACTGCTCACAACAGGTTACAGTCCAGAAGTGAACTGAATCAGCGACATCAGGTGGCTGTGAGCTGACCAATTTAAGGCTGAGGGGTGTGGAGCAACCAGCCCAGGCACGCCCCTCATCTCACCTAAGCATTAGTCATATCCACCACATACACCTGCAGCAACTTCACCTGTAGAGTTGTACACTGCATAGCAGAGAAAAAAAAAAGGCTTAGATAAAACCACAGCAGCAGTACTTCTAGACTGCAAGGCAGTCAATATGTGATAAGAACAAGAAGAAGGATTCAGGTGAGTCAATGACTTGACTAGGCCCAGTGTCCAGGGGCCTTCAAACCTCATGTAACGGCTCCAGTCCATTTTATGTCTCACCACACTCATATGACATGAGTATCGGCTTCATGGGCTACTACAGCAAGGATTACAACAAGAAGTAGTCAATTGGGTCAGTGAGCTGTATAGATTCAGTGGCCAAGGGGCCCTCAAACCTCATGCAACTGCTCCAGCCTCCAGTCCATTTTATGTTTTCTGCCCCACCACAGTTAGGTAGCACAACAATCAGTTTCATGGAGTATTATCAAAAGAATTATTCATCTGGATCAGTAATCTCCAAAGGCCCAGTAGCCAGGGGTCTCTCAAACCTCCAGTCAATTTTATGCTCTGCCACAGTCAGGTGGCACAACTATCACTTTTATGGAGTACTACTAAAAGAATTATTAGCTGAGTCAGGCACATGTATAAATGCAAGAGGGGTGGGGGACAAGAGGCGCAATAGTGCCCTATCACTAGAGACACTTTAGGCTATAAAGGTGGTGCTATGGAACCACTCACCTGATCCAGTTGTGGTACCCACAACTGGTTTAAAGGGCATCAGTACTCCAGCTGCTGCAGGACCTCCACCGACCACTCACACGTGGTGCAGTCCAGAAAATGTTGGGAAAAGAGAGGTGTACCACGGTCCGCACTGCTAAGTGCAAAGAAAACTCACATGGGAGTCAGGGTTTCACAAGCAAATCCTTTTTCTTTATTCCTTCACTCCAACGCGTTTCGGTGCCCCACCTGGCACCTTCCTCAGGAATATTACATGCATCATCACAGTGGGGTTTTTATAGCCCCAGATATTACAAAAAATGGGTGTCATTTGTTTACCTGTGATGTCATAATCATCATCAAAAATGGCAGGATCTCTGTTTTTGGCGCAATTTCTTAAAAAAGTATTAAATAAACTCAAAATGCATCATAGAATGGTTAATAAATACAATAAAATACATACTTATGCATCTATGCTCTTTTTTTCAAAAAATAAAGTAGATATTGGATAAAAAATATATTAAATAGGCAAACCAAGTTGGAGTAAATAATAATAAAAGTACCGTACTCTCATTCTCTTGTATGTATGGGATTAGAACCTGGGACTGTGCGTTGTTATATACTTCATTCTGTCCTGGTATTAGTGTGGATCACCACTCTGTATTTTGGTAATCATTGGACTCTTGTGGGTATGGTGTGATCTAATTTGCAGGGTTCTAGCAACTAATACATTTTTCCGTGGTGGAATTATTACTCAATAAATATTATATATATATATAATATATAGGACTAAAAATTGGAGTAAAGGAAAAAATGCATATATATTTATGCAAAATTACTTTAAAAATTAAGATTAAGGGAATTTTTAATACATTCTATTTCATTTTTTTGTGCTGTATTCAATAAGCTATCAAATTTGATGTTTGTTGTACAAAATCTTTTTATATACATATTTTTGATATGGTTCTAATTAGGTAGTCTTGAGTGGGAATAGAATCAGGGAGCATGTGTATGGAATAGTCAGTCATTTGAGTGATGAGCCACATGCCAGCTAACAATGCTTGGAGGAAAATTCACTTTGACTAATTTGAAACTTTATTTTTATAGATTCTTTTAATTGTAATTAGGGATGAGCGAGTCTACTCGCTAGGACTCGTTACTCGGCGATTCTTAAGGGACTCGCTGGACTCGGTAATCGGCGAGTCTTTTAGCGAATACTCGCTCAGTAACGAGTCCAATGCAAGTCAATGGCAATCTTAGTTTTGTCAGAGTTTACTTTATCTCACTCGCTAGACTCGCTAGACTCGCTCTATCACATCACTATATAGCTTGAATCTCCCCAAACAGCAGCGAGTCTGAGCGAGTCTACGAGTCCGAATCCTAGCGAGTCTGCGATTCCGAGTCCTGTATTCTCTATTCGGGACTCGCGAATCCAGAATCTTTTATGTTACTAGTCAGCATTGCGTGTTAGGTCAGAAAACTTGTGAAGACAGCCAATCATAGTCAGTAATGCCATAGCAGCTTTGGTTGTGTCAGGACTATGATTGGCTGCTGTCCATCGTGATGCCTATGTCATCTATGACAAGGCAAGGCAGTATATAAGGCTTGCCCCCGCCATTTTGGGCACATTCCTGAGAAGAGCTGACCTAGTGCAGGGAGACTTGGAGCAGATCTAGGGACAGTTAGGCAGTGTAGGAGTCACATATAACCCAAAAGTTCTTTTCAGAACTAACAGGACGGAGTGTAGGAGTCAAGATTCCTCACACATAACCCAAAAGTTCTTTTCAGAACTACCAGGACGGAGGATTGCTGTACAGGACTGTAAGGAAGGGGAGATAGGAGCAGCCTTACAGTGAATCCAGCACCATCCTCATAGCTTAGTTCACCCAGCTTTCCTCAGAGCTGTAATCCTAAGCTTTTTCTTATTTTTGGCACTAGTCTACCAAATAATTTTGGTGCCATTTTTCCACAAAAAATTTCCTGTGCTAGTGCGTTGCTGTACGGTGTCCTGCCTGCAGCTCGCACGGTACTTGTAAACTTGCACGCAGCCAGCACCGCAGCCTAACAGTGCCTGGTTCTGCGTACTAAACAATTTTTTCCTGTGCCAGTGCGTTGCTGTACGGTGTCCTGCCTGCAGCTCGCACGGTACTTGTAAACTTGCACGCAGCCAGCACCGCAGCCTAACAGTGCCTGGTTCTGCGTACTAAACAATTTTTTCCTGTGCCAGTGCGTTGCTGTACGGTGTCCTGCCTGCAGCTCGCACGGTACTTGTAAACTTGCACGCAGCCAGCACCGCAGCCTAACAGTGCCTGGTTCTGCGTACTAAACAATTTTTTCCTGTACCAGTGCGTTGCTGTACGGTGTCCTGCCTGCAGCTCGCACGGTACCATCCATCTGTCCTAAAATATCGCAGGGTGCTTTCACATCTGCGTTTTTCGTAATTCGCGGCAGATGCGGTGAAAAAACCGCATCTGCCGCGTTTACCGCATAACCGTTCCACTTGCGGCGCGGTTGCGGTTTTTTCTATGCAAAGTATAGGCATACTTGCGGCAGGTGCGGCTTACTGCGGTTTTTTTCGCGGCCGCACCTGCCGCAAGTGCAAAACCGCACTTGCCGCACCTGCCGCAAGTATGCCTATACTTTGCATAGAAAAAACCGCAACCGCGCCGCAAGTGGAACGGTTATGCGGTAAACGCGGCAGATGCGGTTTTTTCACCGCATCTGTCGCGAATTACGAAAAACGCAGATGTGAAAGGGCCCTAAGCCTCTAGTGTGTACCTTTCACGAAATAGTACCTGCTACTTGTTTTACAAGCCCCCAGAAAGCCACCAGAAATTATAAAATGTTTGCTTTTACAGCATGGTGTGTGCCCGAGAATCGCTTCCCCCTCCCATCATCGGCTCCAAATAAGAGAAAAACCTGCGAGTTTGGACTCGCACACTTTCAGAGACACATCAGCGATTTGGAAATAGCATTATTCGTTATTACTCGGTTCCCTATTCATTAACATTGGACTCGCTAGACTCGCAACGAGTAGCGAGTCCTGGGCTCGGACTCGTGCGGGTCTAGCGATTCCGAGTAATTTAGGACTCGCTCATCCCTAATTGTAATATGTATATGGATTGCCAATTTTTTTAAATGTTTTATTTTTGTATTTTATGTATTACGGTAATGAATAAATAAAATCTTAATTTTTAAAGTAATTTTGCATAAATATATATATATGTTTTTCCTTTACTCCAATTTTTAGTCCTATTATTACTATTTACATTTTATAGATATTTAATATTTTACTAATATTTACTAATATTTATTGATATTTATTAATATATATTGAGTAATAATTCCACCACGGAAAAATTTATTAGTTGCTAGAACCCTGCAAATAAGATCACACCATACCCACAAGAGTCCAATGATTACTAAAATACAGAGTGGTGATCCACACTAATACCAGCACAGAACGAAGTATATAACAACGCACAGTCCCAGGTTCTAATCTCATACATGCAAGAAAATGAGAGAAATTTTATTATTATTTACTCCAACTTGGTTTGCCTGTTTAATATATTTTTTTATCCAATATCTATTTTATTTTTTTTAAAAAAGAGCATAGATGCATAAGTATGTATTTTATTGTATTTATTAACCATTCTATGATTCATTTTGAGTTTATTTAATACTTTTTTTTTTAAATTGCGCCAAAAACAGAGATGCTCCCATTTTTGATGATGATTATGACATCACAGGTAAACAAATGACACCCATTTTTTATAATATCTGGGGCTATAAAAACCCCACTGTGATGATGAATGTAATATTCCTGAGGAAGGTGCCAGGTGGGGCACCGAAACGCGTTGGAGTGAAGGAATAAAGAAAAAGGATTTGCTTGTGAAACCCTGACTCCCATGTGAGTTTTCTTTGGACTTAGCAGCGCGGACCGTGCTACACCTCTCTTTTCCCAACATTTTCTAGTCACATGTATAGGCATGTTGTTCTGAGAGTCATCTTATACACTTTGTATTGGGCCACAATGGCAACATAGCAGGAGGCATGGGCCCAGTATTTAAAGGTTGAGTATTCGAGAAGAGGTGCAGGAGTGGCAGGAGTAGGTATTGTTCTCAGAGAGCCCTACTCAAGTCATGCACCACTCAGCATGGAGACCCCAACAAGAGTCTCTTTTTTTTAAAAGAAATTAGGAACAGACACCATAAAAGTGGCATCAATTGCCCCAGAGTTGAAATATTGTTATTTGAATATGAATGCATCACAGTCTGCCGCTGGGGTGGAAAAGTCCTAGGAAATCCATGACTTGTTCATCTTGATCAAAGTTAGGCAGTCTACACTGTCAGTAGACAGCCATATGCTCATCCATCAGGACACCTCCAGCATCACTAACGACACGTTCTGAAAGAACGCTGGCTTTCGGGCACGACAAAATCTCCAAAGCATGACTCGCAAGCTTAGGCCACTATTCTATTTTTAAAGCCAAAAATGCACAAGGGCCCAGGTTCACACTTATGGCATCGATACTGAGCTGTTGATGCTCTTGCACCATCCTCTCAAGGTGTTCACTATGTATCTGACTTGCCCTCTGCTCTGGCATTGCCTGCATTAAAAACAGCTGTCTTAAATTGTCACCTGTATAAAAGACTTCTGTCCACACACTCAATTAATCCGTCAAACTCTAATCTCTACAACATGGGAAAGACCAAAGAGCTTTCTAAGGATGTCAGGGAAAAGATCCTAGACCTGCACAAAGCTGGAATGGGCTACAAAACCATAACTAAAACACTGGGTGAGAAGGAGACAACTGTTGGTGCAATAGTAAGACAATGGAAGAAATACAAAGTGAGTGTCAATCGACATCGATCTGGGGTTCCATGCAAAATCTCACCTCATGGAGTATCCCAGATGATGAGGAAGGTAAGAGATCAGCCTAAAACTACACGGGGAACTTGTTAATAATCTCAAGGCAGCTGGGACCACTGTCACCAAGAAAGCCGTTGGTAACACATTACATCATAATGGATTAAAATTCTGCAGTGCCCACATAGTTCCATTGGTCAAGAAGGCACATGTGCTCGCCCATCTGAAGATTGTCAATGAACACCCTGGTGATTCTGAGAATGATTGGAGAAGGTGCTGTGGTCAGATGAGACAAAAATTGAGCTCTTTGACATTAACTCAACTCATCGTGTTTGGAGGAAAGAAAAATGCTGCCTATGACCCAAAAAACACTGTCCACGCAGTCAAGCATGGTGATGGAAACATTAGGTTTTGGGAGTTTTTCTCTTCTTAGGGCACAGGACTACTTCACCACATCAATGGAACAATGGATGGAGCCATGTACCATAAAATCCTGAGTGACAACCTCAATCCCTCCACCAGGACATTAAAAGTAGATTGTGGCTGGGTGTTCCAGCACGACAATGACCCAAAGCATACAGCCTAAGCAACAAAATAGTGGCTCAAAAAGAAGGCACATTAATATCATGTAGTTACCTAGCCAGTCTCCAGACATTAATCCCATAGAAAATTTATTGAGGGAGCGGAGCTGAAGCTCCAAGTTGCCAAGCAACAGCCTCAAAATCTTAATGATTTAGAGATGATCTGCAAAGAGGAGTGGACCAAAATTCCTCCTGACATGTGTGCATATCTCATCATCAACTACAAAAAACATCTGAATGCTGTGCTTGCCAATAAGGGTTTTGCCACCAAGTATTGTCTTGTTTGCCATAGGGATCAAATACTTATTTCTCTCTGCAAAATGCAAACTTTATAACTTTATATAATTTAGAGAATGTGATTTTCTGGATTTAATTTTTGATATTCTATCTCTCACTATTAAAATTATCCTACCCTTGAAATTATAGACTGATCACGTCTTTGTCAGCAGGCAAACGTACAAAATCAGCAAGGAATCAAATAATTATTTCTTTCTCTGTAAATCACAGGGCAAAACCTGCCTCTGCAATATATACTGGCCACCTGTAATGCAGCAAGCCACTGCATCACATTTCCTCCCCCTCTGTTCAAACCTGGGGTATTGAACACATGATATACCCAATCACATTATAAACCACAATTCACACAGGTCAAACAGAGTCCATATAAACTTGTCCTTTGCACTGCTCAGCTCTTGTGGAACTTCATGGATACACCTCCCCACAGGCAAACTGTTGCTGTAATCCATTTTATTACGTAATTGCTCCTAGCAACCAAGCTTGTGGGCCTAATGCCTGCATTCTCCACCAAATGTAGTGAATTGCTCACTGAACGTGTTGGGGTCACTCAAATAGTAGCGGAATTTAGGCAAATAGGCATATTTTTCCATAAACTAAAGTCCACTAGTTTATTACACCAAAACCCACATAACATGAACAGTACATTGTACATCAACAAAACATTAACTGCGCCTCAGTCTGTTCCATTGGCGAATATGACATTATATACATAGTCCCTTTTAGACATGCGGTAACCTTACTGGAGCTATTCTTAGCTCCCTACACTGACTCCTGCCAGTCCATCATTCAGGAAACTGCCTCTCTGAGATCAACAACACCTGTCAGTTCCAGATCCTCAGCACAACTGTAGCTTCCTAAATATCTCTGTGGTCTCCTTGTCATGTACCTTCCAGGACACCGGCCATTTCCATGCTTACCATACCAGGTGTTTTCAAGGACAATGGTTGCTCCACACACCGAGAACAAGCCCTCACAGGTTCTGTATGCGATTTCCGGACTTCATGCCTTCCAGGGCCACTCCTGCTCCCAAATGCACAGAGACATGTAATCCCATTAACAAATAGATTATATCCCCTGAGACACCCAGATGTGTGAGCAATTACGTTAGCTAGAAATGCTCCTGTCTTTTAGTTCACCTGCAGTCATGCACTTGTAATACATTACCTGAACATGTAGAACTGCAAATCCCAACATAATGCATTACTTAAACTTGTGAGCTACAATTCCCAGCATACACATTTCTTAGTTTATATCACAGGGCAAAACCTGCCTCTGCGATATATACTGTCAATGCGTTGTGCTGTGCACATTTCATGACGGCGGCGCGTGCCCTGGCCTCGGCAACTATGTGTGGGCGACTCCTTTGCGGACTGACAAATTCTGCACTGCTCCCGCAATTTGCGTCATGACGCCATGACGTTGCCTTGCAGCAGGCTCAGCCTTATAGGTGGAGTCAAGTCCCAGCACTAAAGATGGCGACGGAACAGCGTGCAGTAGCATGGGGCGAGCCAGAGCTCCTAATTTTGTTTGACCTGTTGGACAGACATGATTACTGGTGTGTCCTACCACACCAGCACCCCCGGCTGCATAAAAAGCGCATCGTGCACAAGGTCCAACGTGCCCTGATGCGGGACCTACACGTCGAGCGCACAACAAAACAAATAACCAAGAAGATCGCCGACATGAAACATAAGGGCAGGGACTGCATTGCCGCCATCCGGGCACACATCCAGAGTATGTGTGGTGAGTATTATGTCATGATACATACAAACATCATGACAGAATATAGCATATTCCGGCTAACACAGAAGCAAACCTCTATTGGCTACTACGACTACTACTACTGCTATTATCATATTTGTTTAGAAATACATTTTAGAAAGTGGTGTTGCCTCTCATTAACAAATCAACAATGTGGGTGACAAAGTCAACTACCCAAACCTAGGCACCTTCTGTTGGAATGTTCTATAAACATACTCGTCACGCGTCACGCTCACAAACATCGGACGGGTACATACCCGTGCACACACACTTTAATGTCATCATGGACGTAAGGCCATCATGTATGTAACATGTTACGTACCCACCAAAGGGCATTAGGCACACACTACACTATGTGCATATTTACCTATAAAAATTAACAAAATGCTCCCTTCAAAATCCACAGATGCAGAAGATGAGGAAGAGCAGGCTCCAGCGGCGTCACCAGCAGCAGGACAGGGCAGGTCACCGCAGCCATCACCTGCCCCCTCAAGATCCCCTGATGATGTGGCATCAAGGGGCACATTGTCCCCAGCCTCCCCATCACCAGCACAAGGTGGATCTCGCCCTACATCAACCCCAGCATCACCGCCAACACGTCAAGGAGACTCCCCGGGCCAAGCCCCTGCCTACTCTCCTGCGCCAGCGCAAGAAAAATGGGCATCTTGAAGTGTCTATGGCTTCCGGACCTGCAGAGCAGGACACACCCCATGGCCAATCTGCCTTACAGGCAATTATGGAGGCCTACGGCACATCCCACCCGGACTCACCCATTGACCAACATGGCAGTGAGTCAGGTAATTGTGAAATGATTACAGGGCTTCTTTCTTTAGTGTAACCAATATTTTGCTCTATGTTACAAAAAACACAGACCTTACCTCCTTTCTTTACGTTTTTGCATTCACTAGGCCCAATAGCTGCTGGTTTGGCCTACAACGTCAGGCAATCCCCCTCCTCCGAAAATGGATCCCCTCCTGGAGTTGGTAAGTTGTTTTTGCGGCCACCCTTGTAATGTTGTTTAACCTAACTTTAAAATTTAGGGGCAATGATGTGTGTGTTTCAACACTGTAGGTGGAACATCTTACCTGGAACTACTGCAGGCCCACCAAGAGGCTGTCCTCAAGCTCCGGGAGGCAACAACGCAGCTGGAGGTGGTGGGTGCCATGATGCACCATTTGTTTACGCAGCATTCTAGGCGTGGACCTGTTGGGCCAGATCAATGACTTTGCTTTCTACATTTGTTGATAGTTGGAATCCAACTTTGTTACGTCATGTCATGTTGACGTGTGTTTGTTGCCGTTTACAATAATAATAAAGTCATGTTGGCCCATAATTTGTTGCAGAATTTGCCCTGAGCAGGCCATTGTTAATCTGTTTTTAGATTTGTCAAGTGTTGGACCAAATTTTGGTCATGGTCCATTTTTGATTACCAAAAAAAACCTTACTAATGAGCAAAATGTGGTGTCTGGCAGGCTTTTTGTGGCAAGCCTCAAAATACAATCTTAAAAGCACCACCAATTTACTTGTGTGCGTTTTACTGTTGCTACCGTAAGTTATTACACATAACAAACACGTTGCTTTAGGCCAAACATGTTCAGGACAACCCTAAACATATTTATGTAATTTCTGATCTCTAACGCCAAAATAGAGGACACTGGGCAGACACCTATTTTGGATTGGGGAACAGTGTTGCAAGACCAGGACCCATACACAATGCCACATTGTGTGGAGGCCAACCTAAGGGCCAAACATGTGTGGACAGCAGTGTTGACCTATGTTCCTGCTTCAAATTTGAAATTATGGCCTCAACATGTTTGGAAAATTACACAATATCTTACTTTTTGGACCTTCACTGCTCCTTTGAGAATAGTTTATGGTAAAATTGTCACAATTGAATATTGCAACATAACACATAGTCTTTGAGAGCTACTTGGAGTGTATGGCACACCTGTGTGTGACATTATTAACCTTGTATCATAATTTCACCTTGTCTCGGACCTTAAAATGTTAACATATGAAATACACCACTATGTTCAAATCCAATTTTATTTGCCAAGCCAAAACAACAACAAAAAACTTGGTTTATTTCACCATGAAAAAAAACATAAAAAAAAAAACAAGATCAAAGGCCAAAGTGATAGCACAAAGTCATAGTTGTTGGTAGCGTCCCCAATAAGGATCATAGTCTGCAGCAGGATTGGCGATGGCAGACTCACCCAGTTCCCTTGCAGGAACTGGGTATGGTCGGTGCCGAGGGAAAGGTGGAAATGGCTCCCTCGGCACCTCAGAAATATGTCCAGGGCCAAACATAGCCATTTGCGGTGGATGATGGGACACTGACGGGGGCTGGGAGTGCTGGGTGGGCTGGGGGTGCTGGGTGGGCTGGGGGTGCTGGGCCAAGATGGTCTCCCCGTTCAGTGTCCCATTCCTCGACGCCTCCAGGGCCAGAGTGATGATCCTCTCAAGGTGTGTTCTTTCTGGCCGGGCCAGCTCGGACACCCGTTCACTGACCATAAGCCCGATCCCAGTCCAAGGTACATGTTCAAGGTTAAGCAGCACCCTCTTGGCCCAGTCACCCTGCTGGGTAGAGGGGGGACCTGGTCTTTTTCGTCTGCCCCCCTCACTGGGCCAAAGGTGCTGCTTGGTGGGACCGGGATCAGGCTCCCCCCCGATGTAGTGGGGGGGCTCTTCCCGAACGGGTGCCACCTCCTGGCTGCGCCCGGCGCCTTGAGGGTCCTGTTTAAAATAAATAGAAGAAAAAAAAAAAAAAAAAAAATTAGATTTTTCAAAGCACAAAACATCTATGCTCTAACAGCAAACATCCCTTGACCCACTTTAAGCATGCAATGTAAGCTAATTTAAACCACGCCACTACTGAGCCATTGACATATTGCTATGTATTGCAACACACACTGCTTACTCTACTCACATAAGTAGGCACCATGGTCATGCATAGCTGGTGACACAAGCAGACTAGGTCTGTTAGAAGTACAAAGCCAAAAACCACACCATTCCCAAATGTGCAGTGTTTAAAAGAACACACGCTCATATGTTTGATCAGTGACACACAACACAAGTGTCTCCAACCACCATTGCGGAGTGAGAGGACCACAAAGCTCTTGAACATACCTCTTGTGGCGGAGCCGAGACTTGGAGAGTGGCGGAAGAAGTTTGTGCAATGTCCCTGCTGCACAGTGTAGTCGGAGGGAGATGCTGGTCCTTGAGGAAATGGAGGAGGTTATAGTACCACAAACGTGGCACATAAACCTCCCCCGTTCCACTCCCGGACCGCATAGAGTTGTTAACTTCATTTAACTCCCTCTTGTACACTGTGCGCAGATTGGATATCTTCCTTTGCACAAACTTCAAATCCGCACTCATCCCCGGGTTGTGCTGCTGGCTGAGTGCGATGAGCTGGTCATACGCCACTCTCCGCACCGTTGTTCTTGTATTCCGGCGCTTTGGTCCGCCACAAGCACTCTAGCTCCTGGTATTTGACTATGAAGGCCCGGATATATTCCTGGTTGTCTGTCATCTGTGAACACAGAAAAAGGCTGTCAACACACACATGCATTTATCATGTCCTTTCATGTGTTTGGGTGTGGCTAAATGTGGCCCTGTGCACACATGATTGATGTGTAATTCATGGGTCATACATTTCACCAGCTAAACTTTACGCATGGGGCAATAAGGGCATGAAGCTACATGGCCAAACAGTATGTACGTATTGCACTATATTCACATGGATGGAGGCGACAAACTTTGCATCTTTAGGGTGCCAGCACAACCAGCTAAAGTAGCCTCACTGAGGTGGTATGTATATCGCCCGCTCCTCCAAGGCATGATTGCTTAGCCTATTTGAAAAATACACATGGACATGGGCAACGCAAACCTGCAGGTTAAGGTAATGTTAAAAAAAGTACGGGTAATTTGTGTGGTGCCAACAATCAAATTAAAACAAACAATGTAGTAACGCAACATGGCCCATTACAACACACTGAGAGGTTACAGCAATGGACTTCATTGTAAGACAACATAAAGGCTGGCAAAATGGGCCACAGGCACATATCCCTCCAGCCAAGGATGTTGCTTGTTGTTGGTAAGTAAATTGACCTGGTTTATGTGGAGCCAACACCATACACTGTGTGCACATGCAGCTTTGGAATACTTTTAAAATCAGGGCGCTTTAAGCTCAGATTGTAAGGTGAAAGGTCAACATAAACCAGTAAGCCACTTACAGTCACGTCAGAAATGAGCCAGTCTGTCCACAGAGTGCATGATGGGGACTGTTGGACAACTTCATCTTTATGGTTACATTGTTTGGCAATAACATGTAATGATGCGTAATGTGAGTGGACAAGCATGTGACGACAAGAGGCGGAGCAAGTTTGGATAACCACATCATATGTTGGCAGTCTATAACAGAACCACTATGGTCACATGATTGTTACACACTACTGTTCAAGACTGTTTGTAAGTTTGTTGTTCATTAACCATTAGCCAGCCACACAATACCCCTTCTCCAAGTTGATGCCTGAAATGTTTACAAGCCACATTGTGACAGCATTTTTGCGCTTGAAAATTTTACAAACGAAATAAAAAAAAAACCTTAAGCTACAAATAGTCAAAGCTGCAGTTCTGACTATAACAGTGAGGTTCCATTGGACCCTTATGGAGGCCTCCCGATGCAGCATCTGCTTATGAATTATCAATGACTTTAAAGCACAGGTCAAAAAATAAAACATATGACAACATAATGAACCACGAGAGATAGGCCAACAAACAAACAGGGGCGTAACTACAATAGGTGCAGTGGTTGCGATCGCACCCGGGCCCTGCAGCCCAGGGGGGCCCCAAAAGTCCTTCTGGCCCACAGAAAAAGGCTAATACTATTAAAGATTTGCAATAATTGGGGGCCCCCTTTGGAGCTTTCGCATCGGGGCCCCAGTGCCTGAAGTTACGCCACTGCCAACAAACACAGCTCAAAACCACATCACTTTACTTTTGCCGGCCAAAAAGGTGTCTACAATGCATAATTACACCAAAAAACCATGACGAACGTGAGTCACCAATACATACCGTCAATCCTGCTGTGCGACAAGAGGGGACGCTACCAGGGTGTCTTTGCATGTGTTGATGTGTGTATGATGGAAAAGTCGTCTTTTAAAGGACACACAGCCAATAAAATGTTTGATTAGCTGAATAATCCATGACGTTGGGCGTTGTCCCTCAGGACGCACTACCATTGGACGCCGCAAGTGTGTTGTATAATTGGTGTTTGCGTATTGATAAACCGCACAGAGCTGAATGCAATTAGGTTTTCTGCCCAGCGTCATTGAGGTAAGTACTGGTCATCAGTATAATCTGTGGAAATATAGCCATAGTTACTGCGTTTTCTAATACTAGACCTGCATGTACAATTGTGATTAGCCAGCATTATGACCTAGGTGACGATGTGCAAAGTGTTCACATGTACCTGACGTTGTTAAAAATATAAATCATTGTGACTGTGTGCTTGTGGTAGTCCCGGCGTCATGCAGGGCTTTGCAGGGTCTGGGCTGGAAAACACTGTGCTGATGGCTTTCAAAAGCCTAATCATGGCCTTTGCACTAATTGGGAGACATTTTTAAAAGGGTTTGTGCGTCACACTGTTTAATTTGAGCCTAGTCCATCTCTGACATTCTTGTGTCCCAAAAATGGTGACATTTGCTTTAACCATAGAAATTCATGTGGCAACTGGTGCCTCTTGGGATCTGTGTGGTGTATATCTGGCTTTTATGGTGGTAGGGGGGTTACTGAGATTAGCACAATCCATAGTATACAACATCTGAGCATTTTCACATTTTTGCCCTTGAATGTGTTTGTAAATGGTCATGATGTCCACACAGCACAGGAGTATACTATTGTTTGTGTCGGTCCATGGCTGCTGGATGTTTTTAAACATGCTATGGTTATTCTGTCTGACCTTGTATTGTATTTTGTCAATTTAGTTCAATTTTTAAAATTTGGTCATGTTAGTAAAGGAGATTTAGGGTATGTGCACATCTGACGTTTGTGCATCTCTGCAGACCGTCCAAAAACCTGGGTTTTTTTAGCAGAAACTGAGTTTTCTGTGCTCAGCAGTGTCCCTAGTTTTTTGCTCGTTTTTTGCTCGTTTTCTGCTGGGTTTTGTCGGCTGTTTTTCTGAGCGGTTTTAAAAACTGAGTTTTTAGTACACTTGTTCAGCTGAAACCGGTGGAAAAACGGAGGAAAGAAGTCACTTGCTCTATTTTTGGAAAACGGTGATAAAACTCAGTTTTGACTGAGAAAACTCAGTTTTGACTGAAAACGACCAGAAGAAAACCGTTCTAATGAAGACAGAGTTTTCTAAAATCCATTGACTAGCATGTTAATCCAACCGGAGGATAGGATTAACATAAATTAACATAAAACTGAGCGGAAAACGCCGACGGAAAACGTCCAAAAGCAGCCCACAAAACGACTGATGTGCACATACCCTTAGGGGCACAATGGGTTTGTAGTGTGGGGCCCAAGCGATGGCATGCTGCTTTGGGGGCCGTTTGTTCTGTTTAATCCAGACCCTGGTCGGCATTTCTTTGCACATAGTCAACATGTAATAATGCCTTGTGAAGAATAGGATCTGGCCACCACAAGTTCACAGACAGCTGATCCATATTACTAAATAGTGTTGTGTTTTGTGTTAAATCCAGGACAAACAGCCAGCCAGGCTATTGTCCCCCTTCCACTTGTGCTAATATGTCTCTCACTGATGAACAGATGTGTACTTTGTTTGCTCAAGAATGTGCTACTGTGGGGGTGAGGCCTGTAAAAGAAATGTGACCCATACAACATTAGATGTTGTTTGCCATCATACGCCAACAATACATTACATTGTGGCGTGCAGTCCTCGTTGGGGATGCTGTGCATGTTAAATTAGAATTTGACTAATAATTTTTAAATAGTAATTTTGAAATTCTGACATATTTCCCTTTTTTTTAATTCCAGATCTCTTATAACACTGTTTGTCCGACATGCATCATTCCTTAATGGGAGTAGTGGCTTTGTCCCTGGTTGAGGATGCCTTGTTGACAGATGAGAGGAATGAGAGACTGCGGAGGCGGAGACAACGGCGTGCGTGGTTTAGGGACTGGCTCGACCTGACTCACATGCGCCTTGTCAGTCAGCTGGAGAATAACAATCCGCAGGATTTCAGAAATTTCCTCCGCATGTCTGAGGATTCTTACAAACTACTGTTGGACTTGGTTACACCACATATTGCCCGTCAGGACACTGTGATGCGTCCAGCAGTACCAGCAGAGGAGCGGTTGGTTGTCACTCTGCGTTTCTTGGCTTCAGGACGCACGATGACTGACCTGCAGTATGCATCGGCAGTCTCGCGCTCCCTGCTGAGCAGCCCTATCCCTGAAACTTGTGAGGCTATTGTGAGGTGTCTCTTGCCAACCTATATGCGGTTTCCAACAACCCCCGCGGAATGGTTGTCAGTTGCCACTGGCTTTGAGGAGAGGTGGCAATTCCCAAACTGTGGGGGTGCATTGGATGGCAAGCATGTGAGGATCACACAACCCCACAACACCGGCTCCTACTATTTTAACTACAAGGGTTATTTTAGTGTGGTCCTCATGGCCCTCGTGAATGCCAACTACAAGTTCCTCCTTGTGGATGTGGGGATGAACGGGCGTGTGTCTGATGGTGGAGTTTTGGCCCATACCTCATTTGGTCGCGACCTTGTGGGTGGCCGCCTTAACTTACCCACCAATGATGACACCACTGAGCATCTGAACTTCGCATTTGTGGGGGATGAGGCCTTCGCACTACACGCCAACCTCCTACGGCCATATCCCCAGAGGACTCTGACCCCTGAGAAACGCATTTTCAACTACCGGCTATCCCGGGCACGTCGTGTGGTTGAAAATGCGTTTGGGATAATGGCCAATAGATTCTGCGTGTTTCATACTCCTTTAAGTCTGAAAATGGAATCTATTTGTATGGTAGTGATGGCGTGTTGTGTGCTACACAACTTTCTCCGTCGTAGACATACTCAATCATACACGCCAGCAAGTTTTGTGGATAGTGTGGACCCCACAACTGGGGATCTCAGTCCAGGGGATTGGCATGCTAAGAACTTTGGTATAGCGCCACTCCAGCCGTTAGGCCCAGGTCGACCTCAGCAGGATGCCAGAAGCAGCAGAGACAGCTACTGCTCATATTTCAATGGCCCTGGGGCAGTGCCCTGGCAGCCATACGACATGTAAGGGGGGTGTGATAGGTCCATAATGTGCCATGTGTTAAGAATCTTGTTATTTCTTTATAGTCAAACACTGTATTGTATCTTTTGTGGGCAAATGTAGCCCTTTTTATGTTTATGTATTATGTGACATTCTGTTGTTATGATTTTCCAAGGTGTGTGTCAACACTATTTCAATATATCTTTTTTGTCTCAAAAAGTTTGTGTGCATATTTTATTTCCCACATGATGAAAGTACGTGACCTATTGCATTTTATATTGTGCTGTGAGGTTTGTTACCCCAATGGGGTTTATGGGTCCCTGCACCATTGTCTGCACATGTACATTACACATGTCTTTTGGTGAGCAAACACAATGCATTTAACAATGTGTATTTGTATGGGCACATTGAGGCATTTACACATTGCTGTGTCAACACATATGGGCCATCATTGTGTGTGTCATTGACACATATGCAGAGGTGTAAACACATACATACATTTTGCATGCAACAACAGGGGTAATGCTATGTGAGTTACATAGACATATGCAGACTTCTAGTGTGTAGGTGATCAACTTGCCCAGTAGTGTGATATTAAAATATCTATATGGAGCAGTTATCAATAAAAAATACATTAAATTAGCTTGATAATGTGACAATTTAGCGACGCAACAGAGTGTTGCAGCAACTGCGACGCATAACATATGTAGTAAGCGGCTTAACAGTAGCACACAATGGTAAAATCCATCCATGACGCCAGCATGTTGTACATTTTTATTGTCCAATCACGACGCACTGTCGGCGGCCAATAGAATTGTTGTGGGCGCGGTAAATTACAGCTTAATAGTCCTCAGCTCCGCGTAATCCACGCCCAGATTGGTTATGTGGTTGTGCTGTCTGAAAGCCCAACTATGATGTGAAATGTCGGGGGCCCGTCGGACGTGGCCACTTCTGGATCGTTGGTCCGTCGTTGGTCGGAGGTGAAGTTGGTACGTGTAACATCTCCTCTGCGATCTTGAATTTGTGCCAAAAAAGTGCGCGCTCTCGCGCCGTTGGATCCAATATCGGAATAATATCGCGACGTGTAAACCCACCATAACCTGCTGTTATCCATAAAGGCTGGGTCGGTGCGGTGGGGGTTAACTTTGAAAAGCCCTGACATTTGTTGTGAAAGCTGCAGGTGTGGGGGCCTAGGTTGCCTTATGTCACTTGCACTGATCTGGCTCCTTAGAAGCAGGTCTGATATGTGAAGGTGAGTGATGTTTTTGTATGGTCCACTTTATATACATTATTGAGGTCTTTTGACACAGTGTAAATTAAAAATTGTAGAGTAGAACCACCCTATCTGAGAATGCCTTGACGTTTAGCGGGGTGGCTCAAAAGATTATTTAATCTTTTGCTAAATGTCTCAACTACCTTTTTTACAGTTTGAAAACAATATGTGTTTTTGCACAATTTTTATTTTTTCTGGCAGTGCTGGCGTTTTCTGTTTTTTCCTGGGTGTAATTCTCAGTATCTGTATTATTCTGTATATATACACTGCACAGTACCACTTCTCTTGTCCTGTATACTGGGTGTAATCCTAAGTATCTGTATTATTCTGTATATATACACTGCACAGTACCACTTCTCTTGTCCTGTATACTGGGTGTAATCCTAAGTATCTGTATTATTCTGTATATATACACTGCACAGTACCACTTCTCTTGTCCTGTATACTGGGTGTAATCCTAAGTATCTGTATTATTCTGTATATATACACTGCACAGTACCACTTCTCTTGTCCTGTATAATGGGTAACATTCTCAGGAAAAACAAAGTGCCAGCACTTCCCTGGGAATGGTTTAGTGGCTGACCACCACTTTGCCGTGCATGCCAGATTTTGTCAGTTTCCATCTGTATTGACACCAGTATTCTTGGTAACTGTTCACACATGGTTATCACACCCAGCCCTCAGGCTCAGTTCATTTTGCTTCATTCACCTGAACCTAACCTGCTTTTAACCATGAAGACTGGTCTGGTGCAGTGAGGGTTAACTTGGAAAAGCCCAGACATTTGTGATGTAGGCTGCAGGTGCAGGGACCTGAGTTACCTAAATTAATTTGTACTGACCTGCACCTTGGAAGCAGGTCTGAGATGCATAAGGTGAGTGCTAGCTTTATATGGTCCACTTTATGTCTATGTTTGAGGTCTTATGACACAATAAAAATTAAAAATTATAGAGTAAGACCACCCTATCTGAGAATGCCTTGATATTTGGCGGGGTGGCTCAAAAGATTTTTTAATCTTTTGTTAAATGTGTCAAAAAATGTTTTACAGTTTGGAAGCAATATGTGTATTTACACAATGTTTATATTTTCTGGCAGTGCAGGCACCTTTTGTTTTTTCCCTGGGTGACATTCTCAGTATCTGTATTATTCTGTATATATACACTGCACAGTACCCCTTCTACTGTCTTGTATACAGATTGAAACAAAAGGGGAGAAAAGAGCCTCTGTATATATGCGTGCACAACTGTAATGCTAGTGAATATCATACATTTATTACATACAGTGAAAAACAGAAGCATACTCCCATATCGCTTTACTGACTATAGGCATTACATTTGTGTTCATCTTGATGGGCTGACCCTCTCTTTTCATAACCTTTATTAATATAAAGTTTTGATTGTACCTTGACATGCTAATGGGGGATTTGAGGAAATAATTGGGGGTTATTGATATCCACACCTGAGGGGTTCCCCTTTATTATACAACTTGTTGTGATGGTGCATTTTACTACAATTGGCTGGCCAGCCGCAACATATATATCTTCTTTTCCTCATGTATTAACTGGCACCATCACTCCAGTTGTTCTCTGTATCAGTGCACATAATAACGCCGCTGGTGCACTGATACCTTACGTGCTTCCTTCTGGGTATACATAGATACTGGGGACTGCTATACAATGGGGGGTTTTATACCTTGTAATGCCTAACTAATATATGCTGATTACATCCCCTTTCCCCCCACTTCCTCCAGACCTCCCACACCACTCTTTTTTACCCCGAGTGGCAGAGGTCTGATATGCTATGTTCCTTCATCAAGGAAAGTTCACTGGGGTCCCTTTACTACTCATATGCCCTGCTTACTAATACCTAGATATACATCATTATTCCAAGTAATATGTGACATCCATATGAGAATAAAAGGAACATGGCTCCTCTACTGATATGTACTACCTCTACCCATCGTCTCACTCCTGTCTCCTACTGTCCCTCTTCCCCCTGTCACAAACTAAGATTAAGGGACATTGTTCACATACACCATTCATGCTGGACGTAGATCTCACTCCAGCACATAAGGGGTGTTTACTAATAGCATCTCCAGCCTGTGCTCCCCGCCCATCACTTGCTAACAACCCAGCCTCAGTGACCTATCACTGACGACTGGGCCGCTGATGTCATCAGCATACTGGGTTACCGTCCACTCAAACAGAGCATATGACCGGAAATGATGTCACCTTTAATGGCGGCGCCCAGCCACACAGGGTGGATCACCATTACAGGTATTTAAAGCCCTGACATGGTCCTATACAACACTCCTGACGGAGCCACTGCTGGTGGCGATACGCATTGGGCGTTGGCTGCTATCCACACACCAGGTCACTGACCTCCCTGGGTAGGATATAATTTGGGGTCTGGTGCCCTCACAAGGGTCAGTATAGACATCTGGGGCCTTATCACTGCTTACTTGTTATTTAAGCCTATCTTATACCTTGATGTATACTTAATATTTCCCGGTTCATAGGTGGTTTGAACCTGTTTATACCCTGTACTGATGCATTATTACTACACTGGCTCTCCTTGGTAATGCTGGGTGTTTTGTGGAATTCAGTAGTTCCAACCCAAAGAACTACTGATACCTGGAGATTATATTACCATTGACTTATATCATAAGCCCACATTATGCTTTGTTGCCATTTGATAATTCCTGGTCTAGTGGTGGTATAACTGTATTGATGCGCTATTGATCTCTGCACGTACAAACTTGAATTACTGTTCAATAGTTAATACCTTGCTACTAATATTTTCATTGCTACCGGGTCTCACTAATTTATACATACTGCGGCACCTTATTACCACCTTAGAACACTGGGTTTATCATTTCTAAATGGACCGGCTACCGGATTACCTCAATGGATATAACTACCCTAATGCTCACAGATGGTAGGGAACACTGGTTGTTATACTCAGAAATAGCAGGTTTTTTTGTTTTTTTTTAACCTGTCTCTTCCACTCATGGGTTCAGTAAGCCTACCTATACAAACTTAGCCATACTTTATATGTTGCGTACTACATATGATCATTTTGTGGACATTGATAATAATCACTCATTGTTGATCATATATCTGTACTGATCTGCATTGTTTCCTCTATGCTTAATTAATATTATTGTCGTGTGTATCCCTCTGCCTCTTTTGCTACCCAGGCTCTGGTTACCCTGCTCATTAACTGTGTGGTATACAGCACTTGCTTTTAATTGTTTTTAGTTTTGTCATGGCTTCCTGTTTTTCACTTTATGTAATAAATTTGATATTCATTAGCATTACGGTTGTGCGCGCATATATACAGAGGCTCTTTTTCTCCCCTTTCATCAGTTTCCCAGCCTCTGTGCTGCTACACCCACATTACCCCAACCAGGCAGTGCACCTTCAACCTCCAAATAAGTATACAGAGTGTAATTCTCAGTATCTGTATTATTATATATATATACAGGGTGTAATTCTCAGTATCTGTATTATTCTGTAAAAATACCCTGCACAGTACCACTTCTCTTGTCCTGTATACTGGGTGTAATTCTCAGTATCTGAATTGTTCTGTATATATACACTGCACAGTACCATTGCTCCTGTCCCGTATACTGGGTGTAATCATCAGTATCTGTATTATTCTGTATATATACACTGCACAGTACCACTTCTCCTGTCATGCGTACTGGGTATAATTCTCAATATTTGTATTATTCTGTATATATATACTGCACAGTACCACATTTCCTGTCCTTTATACTAGGTAATTCTTAGGGTACTGTTACACGTTGCAACATTGCATGCAATTTCACTGGCAATTTGCTGGTTGCAGTGAAATCATGGACACATTGTTCCATTTGTACACAGCAGCAAAATAAAACAATGTGTCCATGATTTCACTGCAACCAGCAAATTGCCAGTGAAATTGCATGCAATGTTACGACGTGTAACAGTACCCTTAGTATCTGCATTATTCTGTACATATACACAGCACAGTACCACTTCTCCTGTCCTGTATACTGGGTGTAATCCTTAGTATCTGCCTTATTCTGTACATACAGTGTTGGCCAAAAGTATTGACACCCCTGCAATTCTGTCAGATAATACTCAGTGTCTTCCTGAAAATGATTGCAATCACAAATTCTTTGGGATTATTATCTTCATTTAATTTGTCTTCAATGAAAAAAACACAAAAAGAATTGTCCTAAAGCCAAATTGGATATAGTTCCACATCAAACATAAAAAGGCGGTGGACAAAAGTAGTGGCACTGTTAGAAAAATCATGTGATGCTTCTCTAATTTGTGTAATTAACAGCACCTGTAACTTACCTGTGGCACCCAACAGGTGTTGGCACTAACTAAATCACACTTGCAGCCAGTTGACATGGATTAAAGTTGACTGACTCAACCTCTGTCCTGTATCCTTGTGTGTACCACATTGAGCATGGAGAAAAGAAAGAAGACCAAAGAACTGTCTGAGGACTTGAGAAACCAAATTGTGGGGAAGCATGAGCAATCTCAAGGCTACAAGTTCATCTCCAAAGACCTGAATGTTCCTGTGTCTACCGTGCGCAGTGTCATCAAGAAGTTTAAAGCCCATGGCACTGTGGCTAATCTCCCTAGATGTGGACGGAAAAGAAAAATTGACAAGAGATTTCAACGCAAGATTGTGCGGATGGTGGATAGAGAACCTTGACTAACATCCAAACGATGTTCAAGCTGCCCTGCAGTCCGAGGGTACAACAGTGTCAACCCGTACTATCCGTCAGCGTCTGAATGAAAAGGGACTGTATGGTAGGATACCCAGGAAGACCCCACTTCTTACCCCGAGACATAAAAAAGCCAGGCTGGAGTTTGCCAAAACTTACCTGAGAAAGCCTAAAACGTTTTGGAAGAATGTTATTTCTTTTTGAGCAAAGGCATCAACATAGAGTTTACAGGAGAAAAAAAGAGGCATTCAAAGAAAAGAACACGGTCCCTACAGTCAAACATGGCGGAGGATCCCTGATGTTTTGGGGTTGCTTTGCTGCCTTTGGCACTGGACTGCTTGACTGTGTGCATGGCATTATGAAGTCTGAAGACTACCAACAAATTTTGCAGCATAATGTAGGGCCCAGTGTGAGAAAGCTGGGTCTCCCTCAGAGGTCATGGGTCTTCCAGCAGGACAATGACCCAAAACACACTTCAAAAAGCACTAGAAAATGGTTTGAGAGAAAGCACTGGAGACTTCTAAGGTGGCCAGCAATGAGTCCAGACCTGAATCCCATAGAACACCTGTGGAGAGATCTAAAATTGGCAATACTTTTATCTGGCCCATTTTTGGAGTTTTGTGTGAAATGATCAATGTTTTGCTTTTTGCTTAATTCTCTTTTGTGTTTTTTCATTGAAGACAAATTAAATGAAGATAATAATACCGAAGAATTTGTGATTGCAATCATTTTCAGGAAGAAACTGAATATTATCTGATAGAATTGCAGGGGTGTCAATGCTTTTGGCCACAACTGTACACACAGCACAGTACCACTTCTCCTGTCCTGTATACTAGGTCATTCTTATAGTATCTTTATTATCCTGTATTATATACACTACACAGTACCGCTTCTCCTGTCCTGTATACTGGGTGAAAGTAATTATATGCCATTATACTTCCAGTTGGGGCAATACCAGATACATAGTTATTTTACGTTTGGCTAATTTGCTTTTTTTTTTCATTTCAAAAAAAGGTTTTGCATTACCATATTTTGAGAACTATAATATTTCACGATTTCTGCCAACAGAGTCATGTGAGGGCTTGTTTCTTGTGGAATGAGTTGACATTTTTATTGGTATCATTTTCGAGTGCATAACAGCTTTGGATACTTTTTTTATTCTGATTTTTGGAGGCAGAATGACCAATTCAGGAATTTTTGGGAGGTTTTCTTTTACACCATTCACTTTGTGGTAAAAGCGATGAAAGGTTTATTCTTTGGGTCAGTATGATTACAATGATATCATATTTATCCATTTTTTATGTTTTGACACTTTTACACAATAAATACAGTTTTATGGAAAAAAAAATGTTTGCATTGCTCTAGGAGTTGTATCTTTTTTTTATTTTTCCAATTATATAGCTGTATGGTGGTTTGTTTTTGGCAGGACCGGTGCAGCTACATTATTTTTATTTACATGCAACATTTTGATTGTGTTTTATTCTACTTTTTTTTTTCTTTTTTTTACGGTGTTTGCTGATGGGGTTAAATAATGTAACTATTTTATAGGTCAAATTGTTCCACAAGCGGCAATACTAAATATGTGTAAATTTTTTATTTTGTTTTTACAAAATGTATGTGTTGATTAACCCCTTTACGACTAGCGGAGGTTAACTTTCTATGTCAGCTGTTGCCCCCGCTCAACATCAGCTGACCTTAAATACACCCTCACTGAAGCTGACATACCACCACCATCACCCTAAAGCTGGAAACACACTTTCCGAGTGAAATGCGAGTTACTCGTACGAGTCTCTGATCATTCACCCTACACGATCCCTGCCTCTTTGGATGGGATACGGTCAGTAGTATGTTTTTCGATGTAGATCCACTGCTCCCATCCAGGGAAGGGGAGGCCATTCCGGGTGAATGATCCGAGACTTGTGCAACTAACTCACATGTCACCCGGACAGTGTATTTTCAGCCTAAAGTGCCCAGTGCAGTTAAATCATCTCATCTTATAGTTATACACGGAATCGCTGATTGAAGTGTATGTACTTATTGGTACGGGTACGTTTAGTACAATGAGGAGAGAAAAAACTCTAAATGAGTCTCATCACGGAATGTGAAAATTGGCGGACCACAAAATATTAGGCCATTAACTACAACCAATCAAATTTTCCAAAAGTAATGGAATACAAAAAACTGATATTAATAATCTTTTTATACATAATAATAATAATAATCTTTATATAGTGCCAACATATTCCACAGCGCTTTACAATTCACAGGTTCAAATACAGTCATAAGAATCAATTATAAAAATACAATACGGTAATTCACTGATTCATACGCAAACAGTCATAAAAGACAATTATAAAAAGTACAATAATTAAAGCAGAAACTAATGATGACCCTGCTTATAAGAGCTTACAATCTACAATGACGTAGGGGTCACAAAAAGTACAGGTGTTTATTTACAATGATGGTTCAGCCAATTTGAGTGAATGGGGAATAGATAAGAGCTGCATGAGTGGTCACCAGCCAATTTGTGTAGAGCTTTTGAGTTTGACAAAGAGTTATGTTCAGAGCAATAGTGAATACCCTATGTCTAAATGAATACGATTATGGAGAATGATAGGCCGCCCTAATAAGATTTGTTTTTAGGGAGTGCCTAAATATGTGTAAATTGTGGGTAGTCCTAATTTCTTGGGGTAGAGCATTCTCAGAAGAAGTCTTGGAGCCTGGAGTGGGAGGTTCAGATTAATGCAGATGTTAGTCTAAGGTCACTTCCAGAGCGAAGAGGATGCATGGGGTGATAGATAGAGATTAGTGTAGAGAGGTAGGTAGGGGCAGCATTGTGAAGAGCTTGTGGGTCCGTGTCTGTCAATTGGTGTCAGTGATTTTCTAGGGAGCTCAAAATCGGAACAGTCTCCATCCTGAGTGCATGAAAAAAAAATGATACAAACGGATCAATGATAAAACTGACACACACGGATGGCCACTTAGGACCAGTCCGTGTCCATAGGGATACATGGGAGGCCAAAACTGATCTGTGGTTATCCAGTTGAAAATGAATAGACACTGATCACAAATTACGCAGTGTGAAGGCAGTCTAAGGATATGTGCTCATAATCAGGAATTGCAGTGTTTTGGACGCAGCGTATTGCCACTGCTTCCAAACCACTGTTTGTATAGTACAAACATAAAGGATGGGATTTCAAGAAATCCCATGCCCACTATGCTTCTCCCGACCGCAGCTCCATTTTAGCTGCGGTATGAGATACCAGACTTCTGCCTAACTGCTTAACATGCTGCAGAGTCAGAAGCGATCACCATTGCGTGAATGCAGGGAGGAGATCATGAGTACAGGGTGGCTGTGGTCTCCCTACGTGCACCCGTGGGTTCCTGCAGGTCTTGAAGCACTGCGTCCAACACGCAGCACCTCTGGATCGTGTGCACACAGCCTAAAACATGTTTGACCGGCATTGCTCAACTGTATTCTTGCTAACCTACAGCCTGTAAGGTTATGTTCCCTTGATGAGTTTTGGGTGATTTTTTGACTTTGCAAATATTCACTGCACACTGTCACGGTGTCTGACAGTTCCAGCACAGGATTTATGCTTTATGCAGAGAGAGAGGGATATATTTCATGCATGCTGTTTGTTTTAGCAACATAAACTGACCTGTGATGAGTTCTTATAAAAACAATATGTCCATTTCTCTTGTGAGTCCACTCAGTTTTTTGGGCAGGTTTTGAATAGAATCCATAGAACTGCATTAGATGCCGAAAATCCACAGGTAAATACATGTACTTGCATTTTGAATGTGTTTTCGATGAGGCAACACATTAAAAAACGCATGTAGTCTGCATAATTATATCAATAGAGTTTTGTGAAAGACAAATTAAACTACCGTATATACCCGTGTATAAGCCGAGTTTTTCAGCCCAAAATTTGGGCTGAAAAGTCTCCCCCTCGGCTTATACACGGGTCAATACGGTAAATGCAATGGTGGGGGCTGTGGAGGCTGGAGGAGGCGGGGGGAGGCTGCTGTATGAGCGGCCCCGTCACGTGGGGCCGCTCATTATATATGCACTGCTTCCTCCTGTCAATCAGCGGCAGGGGGAAGCAGTTCATATATACCCCCCAAAAGCTGGCACTGTCCCCCCTTGTAAGGGCCCCCCCCCCGCTGCTTATACATTACCATCCCGGTGTTCTGATCGGTGCCGCTCCTCGGTGCTCCTTCTTCATCCTCCCGTCCTCGCTGGCTGCATCCGGGATCTCCGGCCGTCGCAGGCATATGACGTCATCGCGCGACGGCCGGAGATCCCGGATGCAGCCAGCGAGGACGGGAGGATGAAGAAGAAGCACCGAGGAGCGGCGCCGATCAGAACACCGGGATGGTAATGTATAAGCAGCGGGGGGGGCCCTTACAAGGGGGGACAGTGCCAGCTTTTGGGGGCTGTTGGTACCCCCAGGGGGCTGCTGGGTACCCCCTGGGGGCTGCTGGGTACCCAATGGGGGCTGTTGGAACCCCCTGGGGGCTGTGGGTACCCCCTGGGGGCTGTTGGTACCCCCTGGGGGCTGTTGGTACCCCCAGGGGGCTGTTGGTACCCCCAGGGGGCTGTTGGGTACCCCCAGGGGGCTGTTGGTACCCCCAGGGGGCTGTTGGTACCCCCAGGGGGCTGCTGGTACCCCCTGGAAGCTGCTGGTACCCCCAGGGGGCTGCTGTATAACCCCTGGGGGGTGCTGTTAAACTCCTGGGGGGTGTTGTATAACCCCTGGGGGCTGCTGTATAACCCCTGGGGGCTGCTGTATATACTGCTGAGGCATGTATACCACTGGGGCTGCTGTATATACCACTGGGGCTGCTGTATATACCACTGGGGCTGCTGTATATACCACTGGGGTTGCTGTATATACTACTGGGGCCTGTATATGCCACTGGGGAGGCTGCTGTATACTACCATTGGGGGGCCTGTATACCACACTGCTGGGGGCTGTACACCTGTGCTGGGGTCCACCCTCGGCTTATACACGAGTCAATAGGTTTTCCCAGGTTTTGGGGCAAAAGTAAGGGGGTCGGCTTATACACGGGTCGGCTTATACACGAGTATATACGGTAAACAAATCAGCTTCATTTTAAACACGAGACACCAAAAAGAAGCAAAAGAAAGAATGTCACATGTCACAATTTGATAAAATTGCACTAAAAAATGCAATGAAACAAAAACACAAGTAATCGAATGGGTGCAGAAATGCTGCAGAAAATCAGCAAAATTAAAAACTCACAAATACTCTTCTTTGGAACGTAGCCTTATTGTGGGAAGGGAGAGTAGAGATTACCCTATCTATGGGGACGTACTAAATTTATTTCTAATCTGTAACCAAGGAGACACAAATCTTTGCATAGGAGCTCTATATCCAAGATATCCAAGATAATTGTAGTATATTTGTAATTATCTAGTCATGTTCCTTCATTTTTCTAGGTGCTTAACTGTGTCCTGTTTATTCTGAGCTAATGAAGATATTTCTGAAAGCTTTTTTATTATAGTTATAATCACATACACTAAAAAAGAACCAAATAATTATGGCAATTATACCAAAGGTGTAACTTTACAACGTTATGCACATGCTCGGATCTGCTGTGTGACCTAATTTAGTTTTTCGAATATTGTAATGTTGACCTGAGGGCCACGTCACACACACAGATATCTGTGCAGAGATTGTTGGCAGATCTCTGGTTGCAGTGAAATCATGGACACATTGTTCCATTTGTACACAGCCACAAAATGGAACAATGTGTCCATGATTTCACTGCAACCAGAGATCTGCCAACAATATCTGCACAATTATCTGTGTGTGTGACGTGGCCTTAAGGAATATTACAACTAAAATAATCTGTTATTGTAATGTAAAATGTTTCTCCCTACAGATGAGTAAATTTTCCCCGAACATGTTCGCCAATTTTATATTCAGCACAAACTGTGACGATTCGATTCGAGATCGGTAACTCACGCAATTTTAAAAAAAATCTGAGTACGTGGCTTTATTTATTAACTGATTGGATTAAAAAAAGCATTGCTGCATTGAAGTGATGCTTTACTTCTACCTTCTGACTGTTTAACATAGCAGGCGGGATGTGTTTGATTAGGGGAGGGGTGGGGAAAGTCAGAGGAGCGTTGAACTCCATTTTTTTTTCCCCACCACTTTTTGTGTGGATGTTCTGGGCCGGCAGCCAATCAGGACGCATAAAACATCCACAAGTTGTAGACATAAGGGCTTGTGTCATTGACTGGCTTGTGTCATTGGCTGCCAAAGTCACATGTCCCTTGAGATATAAGAAGCAGCCATTTGCCATCGTCACCATTTTCAGAGTGTTAGTGTTTCTTTGGCCTCAAAGCAGTGATTACCAAATCCTTCATTTTCCACTAAAAGGCTTTTTAGATCTCAAAGCAGTGATTACCAAATCCTTTATTTTCCACTAAAAGACTTTTTGGCCTCAAAGCAGTGATTGCCAATTTTTTAGGTTTCCCCTAAAAAATTCATTTTTTGGACCTAAAAGCAGTGAATGCCAAATCCTTCATTTTCCCATAAAAAGGCTGTGTTTGACCTTAACACAGTAATTGCCAAATACTTCCCATGGAAAGGCTGTGTTTGGCCTCAAAACAGTGAATGCCAAATCCTTCATTTTCCCCCAAAAGGCTTTTTTTTGGGCCTAAAAACAGTGATTGCCAAATTCTTCAGTTCCCCTAAAAAGGCTGTGTTTGGCCTTAAAGCAGTGATTGCCAAATCCTTAATTTTCCCCTAAAGGCTGTGTTTGGCCTCAAAGCAGTGCTTGTCAAATCCTTCATTTTCCACTAAAAAGGCTTTTTTGGCCTCAAAACAGTGATTACGAAATCCTTTATTTTCCACTAAAAGGCTTTTTTTGGCCTCAAAGCAGTGATTTTCAAATCCTTCATTGTCTCCTAAAAAATCCTGTGGGTCTCAAAGCAGTGATTGCCAAATACTTAAAGGGAACCTGTCAGCTAGTTTATGCCTCCCCAGCTATCACTGTCTGTAGCTGCAGCTTTATAATACCAGTCTAAACATCCCTGTCTGAGCTCAGAGTGTAATGTTAAAGGTGAAAAAAAGCATTTAAACACTTACCTTTCCCTATGTAGCGAGGCAGTCAGTCTCCAGCTTGGAGGACGGAGACTGTTTGGCAGGTTAATAGTTAACATTTCAGCCTTATGTTAGAACATGTTGGGAGACCTGAGGTGATGTCATAACCATGTGACTACAATAGGTGGAGCTAAGTGCCTATAACATAATATGAGTTTGCTCGCTTAGCTCCACCCACTATAGTCACATGATCATTACATCACACAGGTCCTTTAGCCATGCTAGTTAATAGTGAGTTAACTATTATCCTGCCAGACAGTCCCCCTCCTCCAAGTTGTAGACTGAAATGTAAGTGTATAAATGATTTTTTTCACCTTTACATTACACCATGAGCTCTGACAGGGATGATTAGAATAGTATTATAAAGCTGCAGCTATGAATTGTGATAGCTGGGGAGCAATAAACCACCTGACAGATTCCCTTTAATTCCACTAAAAAAAATTTTTTATTGTCCTCCAAAAAAACTCATTTTCAAATCTCTTCCTGTTGTCACATAACATTTTATTGGGTGTCAAACAAGTGCTTTCCAAATCTGTGTTCATTAAACATGAGTGAGAAGTCCTGAGGTCATGGTGGAAAGGGGAATAAGAGTGGTGGAAAAGAAAATAAGAGTGGTGGAAAGAATAAACAACTTGGTGTTGGAGGTATACGTGGGGTAGGTGCTACTGCTAATGTTACTGAAAGCTGTACTGAGGAAACACCGCCTCATCATAGCCGAAGCCAAGTGACAAATTCTATTACTAGACGGCCTACTCCAGTCTCTTTGTTTGCCAACAGCAGAGTGATACGTCAAAAAGAGCTTTTGCTACAGATCATGGCAAGCACTGTATCAAGTGGCCTGTCCTCCTGTTCCTCTACCTCAACACCACACACTGTACAGTTCTCAGAGGAAGTGCCCAAATTACCCATGTTTCACCTTGTCACAAGTCTCCAACCGCACAACTGATTGTGCAGAGATTTTTAGACATTCAATTCCATGGGCATCAGATTCACATACTCCAGAGGAAGGAAGCATCTGCACCGATGCCCAAAGTCTTTTGAAGTTGGATCTGGGGATTGGCAAAGTAGGGTTCCAGCAGCATCTCGATCCTTTTCACCAGATGTTAACCCTTGGGGGTGGAGGTGATGATGATGGTGAGACTCAGATACCTGAGGAGCACCTGCACTGTACTGTGCATTCATGGCAGGAAGAGGAGTAGGGTGACTCTCAGAATGAAGAGTGGAACAACAGAGAAAATCAGGATAAGGGTTGTGATCCCACTTGGAATCAACCCAGAGTTATGTAGCTGAGTTGCTCAGCAAAGAAGGTGGAGGAAGAAGACATTGAGGTTAGGTTGTATCCTTCCGCACACAGACTGAGGGCTGCAAGCATGACAAGCACTGCATCCTCAGAAACAACTCTAGCTCTGTACAGCAGCAGTCATGGGTCTGCAGTTTATAGGGGCAGCAAGGGTTGCCTAGCCTGGGCCTTTTTTGACACTATAATGGACGCCCCAACTCACGGTATTTGCAAACCTTGTAAAAAAGAAACATTATAAACAAAAAAACAACAATTTGAGTTCTACATGCATGAACCGCCACATGGTCCAGCACCTTGCGTTACTCTGGAAAAGTTACTGTGTTAAAACTGTGCTTAGCAGGCCTCACTGAACACTGTCCACCATATCAACTGCATCTGCTCCTTCTTCCTCCTCCATCACTGTGACAAGTGTTGTCTGACAGGTGTCTAGCCACCGAACCTCCACTTGTTTTTTGTTTACACACTACAGTTGGGGGTGAGTGAGAGCCTGTCAGCTGTTACACAAGTGGACATGCCTGCTGTTTTTGACCAATCTCAGACACCCAGCACAACACTTGTTTGTCAACCCACCATAACATCTCTGCCTGCAACTCCCTCACAGTGCAACACCCTCCCTCAGCAAAGTAGCCAGCCATCAGTCCCACAGTTGTGGTCACGGACAGTATAATTTACTCTACACATCCCAAAGTAAAGAGCTTGAATTTTACCATGTCAAATTTGGTGACCACTGAAATGGTAGATACAGGCAGTTTCCGAAAGCTGATGGCCATCACAGCCCCCCAGAATAGATTTCCTATTCGCCAACACTTCTTGAATAAAGCTGTGCCTGCACTACACCAGCATGTTGCAGACAACATCACCCGTTCCATGAGAAACTGTGTGTGACAGAGTTCATATCACCACTGACAACTGGACAAGCAAACATATCCAGGGGCGTTACATCTCATTCCCTGTCCACTGGGTGACTCTGGTGGCTGCCGGGCTAGGCAGAGAAGGGGCTACTCTTCAAGTCTTGAAATCCTGTAGATCTTTATCCACTGCTTCTGCCTCGTCTACTTCCTCTAGGGCCTTCAGCTGTGCACTCGATCTTGCCCTTAATGTTGCAACACTTCAGACAGAATCCACCCACCTCCATACTGTGCTGCCAGCACTCTACATCATCAGTCAGTGTTTAAATTAAAATGCTTTGGAGATGTTAGTCACACAACTGAAGAGTTGTGGACAGCTATGCAGGCCCAATTTCAGCAATGGTTGTCTCCACTAGACCTGAAACTAGAGAAGGCCAGGGAGCGAGCTTACAGACATGCCTTGCATGGCTCATGTCCTCAAACTGGCTGTACAGCAATTCATATGCCACTATCCTGGCCTAGATGAGCTGTTGCACAAGGTATGGTCAGTGTATGCTCACTTCCGCCATTCTCACACTGCGACTCATTGACCAACATTGCGACAGAAGTCTTTCGGACAACGGTTAACCGCTTGATATGTGATGTGCTAACTCTGTGGAATACCACTCTGCACTTCAGCGCTGCTGGTGGTGTCCTGACAAACAAGTGCATCCAGCTGTCTACTGAAAGTGTAGACCGCCAAACTTTCATCAAGATGAACAAGTCATGGATTTGCAAAGACTTTTCCAAACTAGGCAGAGAAGGCAATGTTGTATTTTTCAGTGCACTGCATTCATTTCACTATTATAAAAATGTTATTCTGGGTCAATGGATGCCATTTCGATACTTTAAAAGCCGTCATTATGAAAGATGGTAGATTAAAATCTTTCTCATCCATGGGCAAACAATTTAGACTACCTGAATCTAAAAGATTGAATTGGCAACTCATTTCTGATATCTTAGTAGATAAAAAAATAAAATTTATGCTTCCAAGCAATGTTAATAACCTTCTCAGATATTCTAACAAAGAATCAATTTGGAAAGCTAGCATCCTTTACCAAACTCTTAATAAAGATCTTATTCTTGACAATCATAGATTCTTGTATACTTGGTCTAAAGATAGTGGACTGGATTCCTCAGGATTAGGTTGTAAGAGAGTAAACTAATAAGCTGCTAAAACCAAGCAGACTGCCATTTTGTAGTGGCCCAGGAAAAAGTCTCTGGTTGCCATGGTGACTGCTCTGTGTCTAGGAAAGTGAAAGCACAATCTCTGGTTGCCTTGGTGACGGCTCTGTCAGTTGCTCCTGTTGTTGTTGATCGCTCACTGCGGTGGCCATTACTAGTGTAAGGATTACAGCAGAGCCAGTACAAGCTATATGGGCCTTTAAAGTTGTTTGCAAGCCCTGTTGTGTGGACTAAAGACTTTATCTTGAACTGAGCAAGTGTCCAGCATCTGAGGAGAGGCTGAGGAGATGTTCCCCCTGATGGAGCGAGTGATTGGCGTCCAGGAAGGCCGTGAGTGACTGCGAAAGGAGAGCCGGCGCCCGGTGCCATCCACATTGGGAGGATCCTGACAAGGAGGCTGAGGAGATGTTCCCCTGATGGAGCGAGTGATTGGCGTCCAGGAAGGCCGTGAGTGACTGAGAAAGGAGAGCCGGCGTCCGGTGCCACCCACATTAGGAGGATCCTGACAAGGTCCTGACAAGCCCTGGAAAAGAGTGCTCCACAGATTGCACCCCAAGCTTACAGAACTAAAGTACTGGACATGTGAATCTGGCATTGGCTGGTAAGCTGCCAAATTTTGCTGTTTTTTTTACAATACGTTTTTTTTTTGGCACCAAAGGTTTTTCTTTTCTTTTTCTGGACTTGCTGCAGCCCACGTGGAATATACACCGGTGTAAAGCTACATTTGAGGTTGATGGTACCTTAGTTTTGAGATACCCGGGTATCCCTGTGCTAAGTGTATAGCCAGCATTGATATAGTGTAATGTATTGTTATTAGCTGTGATAATTTATACTCAGTGTGCCATCTCAGAGGTCCCATCAGACCGCCCACAGTTGATGTACATAGCCTTTAGTTAAGTTAAATCCTTGATAAGTCTAACGTGTAGGTAAATTTGCTCCTGGTTCTGAGTGTGATTTACATACCCTGGGAACTCTGAGATCGGTGCATTGATGTCGGCTAACGCTGAGGGTGTTAAACTGTTATTGGTAATATTTTAAGGGGATTTTGAGACTTTTACATTCCTTACTGAACCATACCTTGATCCCCATATCAGTAAAAATACTGTTGTTTATTTCCGCCTCTGTCTCAGTCGGTGACTCACTGGATCTTAATAGGACCTCCGGTCATTACAAGGTGAACAGCTCTCAAAGACCCATCCGTTTATGTACTCTAATATATCTTGTGTTTCACTTTTGAAGACGCAATACAAAGTATATACTAAATGGTATCGTACCCCTAATGTATTGCAGTTAATGGATCCTAGCTATAGTACTCTATGTTGGAGAGGATGTGGTTGTGTTGGCTCGGTTAAGCACATATTTTGGTATTGCCCTGAACTAGGGGCTTTTTGGCTTGAAGTTCAAACTCTTATCAATTTAATTTTAAACACTAATATTTCTCTTAATATAAATTTGATCTTCCTTCTCATAGGATTGCAAGATATTCCAAAACAAAAGAGGTCATTGGGTCTTCATATTCTTCTTTTAGCTAAGAATATCATAGCCTCCCTCTGGTTGAAAAAAGATCCACCCACAATTGAACTGCTAATGGATAAATTAGATTCTCATAACCTGTTTGAGCACTTATTAGCTCTGAGGAACCCAAACCGACACAAATATCTAGAAAAGTGGTCATCTCGGGTTTCCCAATATGCACCTTTGTTGACATTGGATGGGGATTAATTTTTCTTTAAATTAATGATCCTATGGCTATAGAAATAGACTTGTCATCTTCTGTTTTTATTAAGTGTCTAAACAATCTTATGACCAATATATGCCATGTTAATGTGTATACGGTAGTTATTATTTGGTTCCTTTTTTTTTTTTTATTTATTCCTTCCTAATGTCTGTCTCCCTTAATTCCTTTGTCTCTAATACTTCTTTTATTATAATGGTATAAATCTACTTTTATGTCTTATAATTGTAAAAAAAAATTATTTAATACTATTTGAACAATTTGTTGATCAATATGTTAATAAAAAACATTTAAATTAATGCCACTTTGGTAGTTTTTGGCCCTCATTTTTTTCAAGTGTGGAGACTCTTCTTGGGGGTCTCATTCTTGTCTGTTACCTGAATTTAACATAGTAACATAGTAACATAGTTTTTAAGGTTGAAGGAAGACTTTAAGTCCATCTAGTTCAACCCATAGCCTAACATGTTGATCCAGAGGAAGGCAAAAAAACCCCATGTGGCAACACTAAGCTCCACATTGGGGGAAAAAATTCCTTCCTGACTCCAGATACGGCAATCAGACTAATTCCCTGGATCAACGCCCTATCAAAGAATCTAGTATATATAACCGGTAATATTATAGTTTTCAAGAAAGGCATCCAGGCCCTTCTTAAATGTTAGTAGTGACTCACTCATTACAACATCATGTGGCAGAGAGTTCCATAGTCTCACTGCTCTTACAGTAAAGAATCCACGTCTGTGATTATGATTAAACCTTCTTCCCTCCAGACGTAGAGGATGCCCCCTTGTCCCAGTCTCAGGCCTAAGAGTAAAGAGATCATTAGAAAGGTCTCTGTACTGCCCCCTCATATATTTGTACATTATTATAAGATCACCCCTAAGCCTTCGTTTTTCCAAGCTAAATAACCCCAAGTTTAATAACCTGTCTTGGTATTGCAGACCCCTTAGTCCTCTAATAACTTTTGTCGCTCTTCTCTGGACCCGCTCTAGTTCAGCTATGTCTTTCTTATACACCGGAGACCAGAATTGTACACAGTATTCTAAGTGTGGTCGCACTAGTGACTTGTATAGAGGTAAAATTATGTTCTCCTCATGAGCATCTATGCCTCTTTTAATACATCCCATTATTTTATTTGCCTTTACAGCAGCTGCCTGACACTGGCCACTAAATGTGAGTTTGTCATCTACCCATACACCCAGGTCTTTTTCAGTGGTAGTTTTGCCCAGTGTTTTATAATTAAGCACATAATTATACCCTTTGTTTCCTCTGCCCAAGTGCATGACTTTACATTTATCCCCATTAAAGCGCATTTGCCATTTAGCAGCCCAAGCTTCTAGTTTACATAAATCCTCCTGTAATATAAAATTGTCCTCCTCTGTATTGATTACCCTGCAGAGTTTAGTGTCATCTGCAAATATTGAGATTCTACTCTGTATGCCCCCTACAAGGTCATTAATAAATATATTAAATAGGAGCGGGCCCAACACTGACCCTGTGGTACCCCACTGTTAACTGTGACCCATTCTGAGTGTGTTCCATTAATAACCACCTTTGTTTCCTATCACTAAGCCAGTTCTTAACCCACTTACACATATTTTCCCCTATCCCCATTGCCCTCATTTTATGTATCAACCTTTTGTTGTGGCACCGTATCAAAAGCTTTTGAAAAGTCCATATACACCACATCCACTGCATTTCCTTGGTCCAGTCCAGAACTTACTTCTTCATAGAAGCTTATTAGATTAGTTTGACAGGAACGGTCCCTCGTAAAACCATGTTGATAATGGGTCATGAGGTTATTTTTGTTCAGATACTCCAGTATAGCATCTCTTAGAAAACCCTCTAGGATTTTACCCACAGTAGAGGTTAAGCTTACTGGCCTATAATTTCCAAGTTCAGTTTTTGTCCCCTTTTTGAATATTGGCACCACATTTGCTATACGCCAGTCCTGTGGTACAGACCCTGATATTATGGAATCTTTAAATATTAAAAATAATGGTCTATCTATGACAGTACTTAATTCCTGCAGCACTCTGGGGTGTATCCCATCTGGGCCCGGGGATTTGTCAATTTTAGTGATTTTTAGACGATACCGTACTTCCTCTTGGGTTAAGCAGGTGACGTTTAATTGAGAATTTTTGTTATCACTGATCATATTGTCTGTCATGGGATTTTCTTGTGTAAATACTGTTGAAAAAAAGTCATTTAGCATATTTGCTTTTTCCTCATCCTCATCCACCATTTCACCCAGACTATTTTTAAAGGGGCCAACACCATCATTTTTTAGTTTCTTACTATTTATGTAGTTAAAAAATATTTTGGGATTCTTTTTACTTTCTCTGGCAATGAGTCTCTCTGTCTCAATCTTTGCTGCCTTGATTTGCTTTTTACAAATGTTATTTAATTTTCTGTATTTATTTAATGCTTCATCACTACCTACTTGCTTTAATTCCCTAAATGCTTTCTTTTTGTCACATATTGCACTTCTTACCGCTTTATTTAGCCATAGTGGTTTCCTCCTATTTCTAGCATGCTTATTCCCATAGGGTATATATTGTGCACAGGTCCTATTCAGGATGCTAATAAACATCTCCCATTTGTGTTGTGTACTTTTATGTCTCAGGACATCGTCCCAGTTTATTGCACTAAGATCATCTCTCAACCGTTGGAAATTTGCCTTCCTGAAGTTTAGTGTCCTTGTGGCCCCTCTACTACACGTCTTAGTAAAGGATACTTGAAAGCTTATTAAGTTATGATCACTATTACCCAAGTGACCTCCAACCCGTATATTTGATATGCGGTCTGGCCTGTTGGTTAATATTAGGTCCAGCAGTGCCCCCCTTCTTGTTGGGTCCTGAACCAGTTGTGAAAGGTAATTGTCTCTTATAGTTTTCAAAAACTTATTACCCTTGCTAGAACTGCAGGTTTCTGATCCCCAATGTATTTCAGGGTAGTTGAAGTCCCCCATAATAATGACTTCTCCCTGAGTCGCTGCTTCATCTATTTGCTTTATGAGGATATTCTCCTCCACTTCCATTATTGTTGGGGACTTATAACAAACCCCTATCAGGAATTTATTATTTTTTCCCCCTCCCCTTATCTCCACCCACAGAGACTCTACATTTCCATTAGATTCACCTATATTATCACGCAGGATGGGTTTTAAGGATGATTTTACGTATAAACATACACCTCCTCCTCGCCTATTTGTACGGTCATTTCTGAACAGACAATAGCCCTGTAAATTAACAGCCCAGTCATGACTCTCATCCAGCCAAGTCTCTGAAATCCCCACCATGTCATAATTATTTTCCAACAAAATCAATTCTAATTCCTCCATTTTGTTGGTGAGGCTTCTGGCATTAGTGAACATGCACTTTATGCATCTCTCTTTACCTCTATTCCTTCCTACTAGATTGACTGTTCTAACCCCACCCCCCATGCCACCCCCAATTTTATTACTTGTGCCCAGGTTACTGTTTACACTATCTTCCCCTCCTATACAATGAATACCCTCCCCCCCAATCCCTAGTTTAAACACTCCTCCAACCTTCTAGCCATTTTCTCCCCCAGCACAGCTGCACCCTCCCCATTGAGGTGCAGCCCGTCCCTAGCATAGAACCTGTAGCCAACAGAGAAGTCGGCCCAGTTCTCCAGGAACCCAAACCCCTCCTTCCTACACCAATTCCTGAGCCACTTATTTATCTCCCTAATCTCCCGTTGCCTCTCTGGTGTGGCACGTGGTACAGGCAGTATTTCAGAGAATACTACCTTGGAGGTCCTTGCCTTAAGCTTGCAGCCTAATTCCCTGAAATCATCTTTAAGGACCTTCCACCTACCTCTAACTTTGTCATTTGTGCCAATGTGCACCATGACCGCTGGGTCCTCACCAGCCCCTCCCAGTAATCTGTCAACCCGATCAGCGATGTGCCGGACTCGAGCGCCAGGTAGGCAGCACACTGTTCGACGATCCCTGTCTTTGTGACAGATTGCCCTATCTATTCCCCTAATAATTGAGTCCCCCACTACCAGCACCTGTCTGGCCTGCCCTACTCTCCTGTTTTCCCCCTTACTGGAGCAGACACTCCTCTGGCTTTCAGAGGTCATGCCCTGCTGCAGCAGTGCTGTACCTGAACTCACACCCCCCTCATCTGCCAACATAGCAAATTTATTGGGGTGTGCCAGATCAGGGCTAGCCTCCCTGGCACCCTTCCCTCTACCCCGCCTTCTAACTGTCACCCAGCTAGCTACCTCATGGTCCTGAGGCTCCATAGTACCATCCTCCCCCACATCTATCCCATTGAGCAGCTGTTCAGTGAGCAGCAGACTCCTTTCCATATTGTCTATGGATCTCAGCGTTGTCAGTCGTTCATTTAGATCCAGTATCTGGGCTTCCAAATGCACAACGTACTCACATCTCACACAGCAGTATGCACCCTCGGCCGGCTGGTCAAGGAATGCATACATGTGGCAAGATGTACACTGGATGGCATTGCCAATCATGGAGCTCATTTCCTAATGGGGATTGCACCAGACAGAAATGATAAGTAAAAAGAAATGCAAAGTATTAATAAAATACAACCAGCAATTCAGTAAGTCCTCCCTTCCAAACTCCCTTAATCCAAAGTCACTGAATCACAAGTCACACACTTACTTCTGTCGCACTTGCGCTCTGTCACACAAAGCTCGTCACACTCGCTAGACACTCAGATATATAGAGGTTTTTTTTCCCTTAGCAGAAAATCAGCCTGTATCTCAGTGCACTTCCAAGTACGATGCCCGCACATGTCATGAATACCTCTGACTAATGAATGCTTAACATTGAAATGATAGGCCAAGCCCTGTTCCAGACACTTTGCCATGCATGCTGTCTGCACAATTATACAGGGTGAGCCATTTATATGGATGTGTGGCGCCCCTGCGGGTATACGCCACAGAGTAGTATTGCATTTAATATTTATATGTAATATGTTTGTAAGTTGCTAGGTTAGGATTTAAACCTTATGGAGTCTATTTTTAGCACTCACTTAGGACCGCACCACTTAGAGTAGGGGGAACTGGTAATATGGTAGGTTCCACAGGGTGGGGTGGAGCTTAGGAGAGAAGTAGAGTTGACAGTTTAACCTCAGTCGATGCTGGGAAGGCAGACAGAGTGGTCAGGCCTGGCAGCCCAGCTGAGTGGAGGGTACCCCATCTTTATGTGGGGGCCCAGGACAGATGGCAACGGACCAGGACTGGTAGGAGCCAGCTGGTCATGTTGAGGGGACACCGGTGACACGGACTACCGAGGCAGCCAGGAGTTCATCCCTGACTGAAAAACCGACGAGCTGTAGGCCCAACAGAAACGGGTTGCTGACAGCACCACAAAGGTACCTCTCCCCTCAGGACTGAAAACCGGTTCAGGACACTAGGAGAAATAAAAAGGGACAGACATTTACTGCGGTGCTGGAGGGGAACCTTTTATTCTCGGGTTGCCCTGTCCACACCGTGTAGTGGACAGACCTTATCTCCTAGAAACAGACCGTAGGACTGGCGGGGGAGCACTTCAAAGGTGGTAAAGACTGTAAGATCTAGAGAAAGAAAGTAGTAAACCCTGAAAGACAGAGAGAGAACATCTAAAGACTCCTTAAGAGAAATCCTGAGTTGGTAACAACACCTTGAACCAAACTGTACCGTGTCTTGTTATGCCATCAGCCGGTACCAAGTAAAGCAAAGTTAAACTAGGACTGGTTTCTGTTATTCTTCCTGCCGCAGCTCAAAAGACTTAACATCATCAACATCAACAGAAGAGGGGTAAGAACTGCACCACCATTACCATCACTGTCCTCCCTCACCGTCTCACCACCATAGCTGCCCTGAGGTAAAGCTCCACCTGTGGGGAGCTGTACCACACTTTGCTGCCCCCTCCATCACCTCAGTGGCCGGCTGGCAGCGCCGGTACCATCTTACCGGACTCTACAGGTGGCGTCACGTTCCCCTGTAAATAACCCCCTTTTACCCCCACCGTTTACCATCAACATCTGGTATAATTGATCGCCAGGGCACGGCACCGGAGTCCCGACCATCCATGACTCCCCACACAGTAGCCCCGGTGTCCGAGTCCCTCACCCACCCTAGCTCTGGTTGAATCAGATGCACCTAAATAAAATAGAAATGGTTAGTGATATCAACTTTCCGTTTATGGCCCATTAGTATATAGGAGGGGGAAAACTTTTCCAGATGGGTGGTGACCATGGCGGCCATTTTGAAGTCGGCCATTTTGGATCCAACTTTATTTTTTTCAATGGGAAGAGAGTCATGTGACAAATCAAAATTATTGAGAATATCATAAGAAACGCAATGTTATGCTTGGTTTTAACGTAACTTTATTCTTTCATGGGTTATTTACAAGTTTATGACCACTTATAAAATGTGTTCAAAGTGCTGTCCATTGTGTTGGATTGTCAATGCAACCCTCTTCACCCACTCTTGACACACTGATGGCAACACCATAGAAGAAATGCTAGCACAGGCTTCCAGTATCCTTTGTTCCAGATGCTGCACGTCTCATATCTTCACAGCATAAACAATTGCCTTCAGATGAGTGATGAGGCAAAGTTTTTTGTGAATGGTGAAGTTAACAAACAAAACCAGTTCTATTGGTCTGACACTAACCCACAGTGGATAGATCCCTCCAAGACTGTTGGAACACAAAAATTGATTGTATGGTGTGGTATATGGGGTACAAAGATAGTGGGGCCATTCTTCATCAATGGAAACGTCAAGGCCACTGGATTTCTGAATCATGTAGCAATTTCAAATATCCAGTAGCATTGAGGTTTCCATTGATGAAGAATGGCCCCACTATCTTTGTACCCCACATACCACACCATACCATCAATTTTTGTGTTCCAACAGTCTTGGAGGAATCTATCCACTGTGGGTAAGTATGAGACCAATGGTTAAGTTCACCGTTCACAAAAGATTTTGCCTCATCACTCATCTGAAGGCAATTGTCTATGCTGTGAAGATACGAGATGTGCGGCATCTGAAACAACGGATACTGGAAGCCTGTGCTAGCATTTCTTCTGTGGTGCTGCTATCAGTGTGTCAAGACTGAGAGAAGAGGGTTGCATTGACAATCCAACAGAATGGGCAGCACTTTGAACACATTTTATAAGTGGACATAAACTTGTAAATAAATCATGAAAGAATAAAGTTACGTTAAAACCAAGCACACCATTGTTTTTCTTATTCTTATTAAATTCCCACTATGTTTGATGTGTCACATGACCCTCTTCCCATTGAAAAAAATAAAGTTGGATCCAAAATGGCCAACTTCAAAATGGCCACCATGGTCACCACCCATCTGTAAAAGTGATCCCCCTCATATATACCAATGTGCCACAAAAAAAAACAGAAAGTTGATATAACCAACCATTCACATTTTATTAAGGTGCATCCATAAAAATGGCCCACCCTGTACAATATTTATTGTGGGTCAATTGATGCCACTTCGGTGGTATCTGGCCCTAATTTTTGAAAATGTGGAGGCTGTTATTGTCTTTGTTGTGTGTTTTTGAATTTTGCAGGGCTCTCTGAGCACCATGGCTACACCTGTCAATCATCTCCCTGTTCCTGATCAATGTTGAAGCTTGGAATACTGGGCCAGGCCTTGTCCCATGCCTTGTCCCATGCATCCATAATGCACAATGATGAAAATTTTAATTTTGGGGAATAGATAATAATAATAATATTACATAATAATATTTATTCATATAGTGCTATTAATTCCATAGCACATTACATACATCAGTAATGCTGTCCCTATACACGCTTACAATCTAAACATCCTATCAATATGTCTTTACAATGTGGGAGGAAACCAGAGTGTCTGGAGGAAACCAACGCAAGCATGGGGAGAACATACAAACTCCTTGCAGATGTTGTCCTAAGTGTCCTTGGTGGGAATTGAACCCAGGACCTTGGGGCCTAAGTGCTGCAAAGGCTGCAGTGCTAACCACTTGAGCCACCGTGCCGCCCACGCCACTTTTCCTGGTGTGTGCCCCTAAATCAAGCTGTTGTGGCTGCTTTTGGGCCCCTTTTTCAAGGCCCTTGATTTTGCTTCTCATTGATTTCAATGGGGTTTGTAAGTTAAGTTCGGCGAATTGTTTGTCAATCTAATCAGTGAACATATGCTTGTTCAGTGAACTGAACCTGACCTTTAAAAAGCTTGCTCATCTCTATTCAAGACACAAAGTTGGCAGCTCCTCATATTGTGATGAACCAAGCTCTTTTCAATATGTAGCAGCTATCCTCACGCTGGTTATAGCACTTATGTGATGCACTAAAACATCTCTTCTGAGCCTGTTCCCTGGCATCTAAAGCACCTCAGACTTAGGCTGGGGTCACAGTTGCCATGCGTTTTTTTTAGTGATTTAACAAAACTCATGCTTTTTTTCATGTCAGCATGAGTTTTGTAAGGTGTGTGATGGCTCCCTGCGTTTTTGGGTGCGTTTTTGAATCTGCACCTAAAAATAGTGCTTGTAGTATTTTTTTGAGCGTTTTGAAAAACGCATGCGTTTTTATAGAAAACGCATGCGTTTTTATAACATGGGTTCCTATGGAAAACGCATGCAAAAACGCATGTACAGTTAGTACCTTTTAGTGCCATTCAAAAACGCATGCGTTTCCCATAGGAGCCCATGTTAAAAAAACGCATGCGTTTTTCCGGAAACGCATGCGTTTTTTTAACATGGGCTCCTATGGGAAACGCATGCGTTTTTGAATGGCACTAAAAGGTACTAACTGTACATGCGTTTTTGCATGCGTTTTCCATAGGAACCCATGTTATAAAAACGCATGCGTTTTCTATAAAAACGCATGCGTTTTCTACAAAAACGCATGCGTTTTTGGATATGCTCCAAAAACGCATGGGACAATCACACATGCTTTTTGGCTATTAGGGCATGCGTTTTTTAACATGGGGGCCTATGGGTGCGTTTTTTACATGCGTTTTTGAAAACGCAGGTCTCCAAAAATGCATGTGAAAAATGGTACTGTGACCCCAGCCTTACAGAGAAAGTACCTCTGCTCTCTTCCTAAGGATCATATCAAGACATCCCTCTTCTGATCCCTAACTGGCATCATCTGGCCATACAGAATATTATGTTCCTTGAGGCTGCACAATGTTCACTGGACTACCGCGAACAGCAAAGGCAATGGCTGGCCTCTCCAGCACCATTCAATCCCAGAGGATCACTGTTGGTTCTCCTGAGCTTGTTAGATCTCCTCTAGGGGTCCCATCAAACTTCACAGTAAATACATCTGTGTATGTAAAAATGACTGATGAGTTAATTTCTCACACGATTAGTGTTTACAGGTATTTGTGATGCCTGAGTTTGCAGGGCACCAGATATACACTATCTCTCCACTCGTGTGCTACTTGCATGGTGGATGTTGGGAAGGGGTTAAGAACTTCAGCATATTTGGGAAACTACATGTGCCTGAAAAATCTATATTTAGATGTTGGTCATTAGGTTGTCTTGTCTGGCTTTTCGTCTTTTCCTGCATGTGTAATGGATAAAGGACATATACTAATAAGCAAACATTAAAACAGCATACCTAATATCGTGTAAGTTCCCTTGTTCAGCAAAAAAAAAAAACAGATCTGACCAATTGAAGCATAGACCCAATAAAGCCTCTAAATGTCTCTTGTGGTACTGTATCTCATGAGATGTTAGAAAAAGAACCTTAAAATCCTACAAACTGGGAGGTGCGTCTTTTATGGATTTGATATTTTTTTAATTTATTTCAGCACGTAGATCAAATATCCAATCAGATTGTCATCTGTAGAATTCGGAGGCTGGGGCTGCTTTCACACTGCAGTTTTTTCCCTGATCAGGGTTCATCAGGTTTTGTGGTTCAAAACAAGAAGTGCCTCCAAAGCCCAGAACAGGTGTCAATCTTTCAATTATACTTTTTCTCTGCAAGTTTCACTCCTTGTTTTGGCGCATAAAATCTGATGAACCCTCTTCAGGAAAAAACTGCAGTGTAAAACCAGCCTTAGGCTAGGGTCACATTTGCGGTTTTGTTTTCAAATCCGGATCCGGTTTGGTCCATTAAAAATGCCGAAAACCGGATCCGGATCTGCAGCCATAGTCAGCAATACAAAAACTTGATCTCCTGAACTGCCTTGTGTTTACCGGATCCAGTTTTCCAATTTGGGGTAAAAATCATGCAAGCAATGTTTTTCGGACAGGTTGCAAAACCAAATCTGGTTTTGATAACATGGGTGTCTATGTAAACTGGATCCGGTAACACAAGACACATATGAATGCCTGCATTACTGGATGGTCTACTGCATCCGGTACTGGATGCCACATTCAGGGCACATCCGGAACCGTATGCGTTTTTAAGGACACACTTTCCAGTGGAAAATTAGTATGAAGGCACAGGGTAATATCGGATCCGGTAATGGATGAGGTTACTGGATTGTGCCTTCTAAATGTGACCCTAGCCTTAGGCTGGAAACACACTGGCGAGTGCAAAAACGGTCCGATCGATGGATCCGAGAGTCGGACGAGTGTCATCTGACTTTTGGTCCATGTGTCTTCCATGTGTTGCCCGAGTGCAATCTGCTTTTTTACTCAGCATTTACTGTATTAGCATTTACAGGAGCATTTTTTACAGTTGTTTAAGCTATAGAATGGTAATGTACCAATTGAAAATCGCATCTGACTCGGATGGTCCGTGTGCGGTCTGAGTGTGGTACGTCTTTTTTGTCGGACCCATAGACTTGCATTAGTCCCTTCCAAGACATACTGTAGCAGCATGTTGCGACTAATTCGTCATCCGTGAATTGGACAAGAAAAAAACGTCCGACACTCCGAAAAGTGTTCTCGGACATTGACTAACATTGGTCCGATTGGAATGCGATTTTTACTCGCATTGCAGTCTTCTCAGTTTCACGCCAGTGTGTCCGAGCCCTTAGTCAACACCTTGAACTCTGTTGTTCCTCAAACTCTTCCTGAACTATTTTTGTAGTGGAGTAGGCCACATTATCTGGTGAAAGAGACAACTAGCCTAAAGGAATACCTGCTATAAAGGGGTAATATTGGGCTGAAACAATTTTTAGGCAGTACATCTTTTTCCATGTGGAGATTTTAGTTATAAAGATGGTTTAGTTTTTCCTTTAAATATTGTAATATCAAGGTCACTGTATCATCTTTTGTCAACCAAATAAATCATATCCTCCTTTATTAGTGCTGTAAACATATTTGTCAATACTTCAGCTACAATCTTCATTGTACTTGTGGTCTATGTCTGTTAAATAATTCAACTGGTCCTTAACCCCTTCACCATTCAGCCTGTTTTCACCAATCATAGTTATGGAGGGCTGGCGAAACCCCCATGGTGAGCTATCAGAAACTGCAGGCACCTTCATGTGATCATCGTGCCTTCAGTTACAGTGTCGCACAAAAGCCATGAAATACCCCATACATCCTAGGTTGGGAAGCCCTTCCCAACAATGATGTATGGGTTATGTTAAAGGGTGTGAAGGAGTTAAAAATATTTAAAAATGGATGAAAAATATGAAACAAATATATTTCTAATATATAATTGCCGTAGCGCACTTCCGTCATATTCGGCGCCACTTCCGTCGTCAAAGACGTGGCTGCCAAACATACGGAAGTGCGTTAGGGACACACACACACACACACACTCACACTCACATACACACTCCAGTATACTTACCCCGCCGCCATCCCGCTACACGGCTCCCGGCGTGGCTCCGCCCACCTCGCGGCGCTCCCGGCGTGGCTCCGCCCACTCGCGTCACTCCGGGCGTGGCTCCTCCCACCCGCGTCACTCCCGGCGTGGCTCCGCCCACCCGCGTCACTCCCGACGTGGCTCCGCCCATATCGCGTCACTCCCGGCGTGGCTCCGCCCACTTCGCGACACTCCCGCCGTGGCTCCGCCCACCTAGCCTGCGCTGACCCCAGAACCCCCGTCCTGCGCTGACCCCAGAGCCCCCGTCCTGCGCTGACCACAGACCCGCCGTCCTGCGCTGAACACAGAGCCGCCGTCCTGCACAGAGCCCCCGTCCTGCGCTGACCACAGAGCCCCCATCCTGCGCTGACCCCAGAGCCACCGTCCTGCGCTGACCACAGAGCCCCCGTCCTGCGCTGACCACAGAGCCCCCGTCCTGCGCTGACCACAGAGCCCCCGTCCTGCGCTGACCACAGAGCCGCCGTCCTGCGCTGAACACAGAGCCGCCGTCCTGTACAGAGCCCCCGTCCTGCGCTGACCACAGAGCCCCCGTCCTGCGCTGACCCCAGAGCCACCGTCCTGCGCTGACCACAGAGCCCCCGTCCTGCGCTGACCACAGAGCCCCCGTCCTGCGCTGACCACAGAGCCGCCGTCCTGCACAGAGCCACCGTCCTGCGCTGACCACAGAGCCCCCGTCCTGCGCTGACCACAGAGCCCCAGTCCTGCGCTGACCACAGAGCCCCCGTCCTGCGGTGACCACAGAGCCCCCGTTCTGCGCTGACCACAGAGCTCCCGTCCTACGCTGACCACAGAGCTGCCCTCCTCTGCTGACCACTCAGCCGCCCTCCTCTGCTGACCACTTAGCCACCCTCCTCTGCTGACCACTCAGCCGCCCTCCTCTGCTGACCACTCAGCCGCCCTACTCTGCTGACCACTCAGCCGCCCTCCTCTGCTGACCACTCAGCCGCCCTCCTCTGCTGACCACTCAGCCGCCCTCCTCTGCTGACCACTCAGCCGCCCTCCTCTGCTGACCACTCAGCCGCCCTCCTATGCTGACCACTCAGCCGCCCTCCTCTGCTGACTACTCAGCTGCCCTCCTCTGCTGACCCCAGAGCCGCCCTCCTCTGCTGACCTCAGAGCCGCCCTCCTCTGCTGACCCCAGAGCCGCCCTCCTCTGCTGACCCCAGAGCCGCCCTCCTCTGCTGACCCCAGAGCCGCCCTCCTCTGCTGACCCCAGAGCCGCCCTCCTCTGCTGACCACTCAGCCGCCCTCCCCTGCTGACCCCAGAGCCGCCCTCCTCTGCTGACCTCAGAGCCGCCCTACTCTGCTGACCCCAGAGCTGCCCTCCTCTGCTGACCCAGAGCCGCCCTCCTCTGCTGACCACTCAGCCGCCCTCCTCTGCTGACCCCAGAGCCGCCCTCCTCTGCTGACCCCAGAGCCGCCCTCCTCTGCTGACCCCAGATCGCCCCCTCCTCTGCTGACCCACTCAGCCGCCCTCCTCTGCTGACCACTCAGCCGCCCTCCTCTGCTGACCCCAGAGCCGCCCTCCTCTGCTGACCCCAGAGCCGCCTCCTCTGCTGACCCTCAGCCGCCTCCTCTGCTGACGCCCATCTCAGACCAGCCGCCTCCTCTGCTGACCCCAGAGCCGCCTCCTCTGCTGACCCCAGCCGCCCTCCTCTGCTGACCCCAGAGCCGCCCTCCTCTGCTGACCCCAGAGCCCCCTCCTCTGCTGACCCCAGAGCCGCCCCTCTCAACTCTGCACTGACCCCAGAGCCGCCCTCCTCTGCTGACCCCGAGCGCCTCCTCTCTGACCCCGACCGCCTCCTCTGCTGACCCCAGAGCCGCCCTCCTCTGCTGACCCCAGAGCCCCCTCCTCTGCTGACCACTCAGCCGCCCTCCTCTGCTGACCACTCAGCCGCCCTCCTCTGCTGACCCCAGAGCCCCTCCTCCTCTGCTGACCCCAGAGCCGCCCTCCTCTGCTGACCCCAGAGCCGCCTCTCTCTACCTGCTGACCCTCTCACGAGCCGCCCTCCTCTGCTGACCACTCAGCCGCCCTCCTCTGCTGACCCTCAGAGCCGCCCTCCTCTGCTGAACCCCTCAGAGCCCCCTCCTCTGCTGAACCCCGAGCCGCCCTCCTCTGCTGACCCCAGAGCCGCCCTCCTCTGCTGACCCCAGAGCCGCCCTCCTCTGTGACCCAGAGCCGCCCTCCTCTGCTGACCCAGCCGCCCTCCTCTGCTGACCCCAGAGCCGCCCTCCTCTGCTGACCCCAGAGCCGCCCTCCTCTGCTGACCCTCAGAGCCGCCCTCCTCTGCTGACCCCAGAGCCGCCCTCCTCTGCTGACCCCGAGCCGCCCTCCTCTGCTGACCCTCAGCCGCCCTCCTCTGCTGACCCCAGAGCCGCCCTCCTCTGCTGACCCCAGAGCCGCCCTCCTCTGCTGAACCCCTCCAGAGCCGCCCTCCTCTGCTGACCCAGAGCGCCCTCCTCTGCTGACCCCAGAGCCGCCCTCCTCTCTGACCCAGAGCCGCCCTCCCGCTGACCCAGAGCGCCCTCCTCTGCTGACCCAGAGCCGCCCTCCTCTGCTGACCCCAGCCGCCCTCCTCTGCTGACACCCAGAGCGCCCCCTCTGCTGACGCCCCAGAGCGCCCTCCTTGCTGACCCAGAGCCCCTCCTGCTGACCCAACTCCCTCCCTGCTGACCCCAGAGCCGCCCTCCTCTGCTGACCCCTGAGCCACCTCCTCTGCTGACCCAGAGCCCCGTACCACTCGCTCCTGCTGACCCTCAGCGCCTCCCTGAGCCCTTCGCTGACCCTAGAGCCGCCCTCTACTAGCTGCTGACCCCAGAGCCGCCTCCTCGCTGACCACTAGCCCCTCCCGCTGACCCAGAGCCGCCCTCCTCTGCTGACCAAGCCCCACCTCAGCTACCCAGAGCCGCCCTCCTCTGCTGACCCAGAGCCGCCCTCCTCTGCTGACCACTGAGCCGCCTATCATGCTGACCAGAGCCGCTTTGCTGACCCCAGAACAGCCACCTGACCACTCGTGACAGTGCAACCGCTGACCCCTGTAATAGCGCCAACCACTCAGCCACCTCTACAGCCAACCACGACCCACCTGACTCAGCCGCCCTAACTCACTGAACCACCGTATACAGCTGACTAACCACTGAGTCCACCTATACAGCTGCTAACCACTAGCCACCATACAGCTACACTGACCACTACAGCGCCTAATCTCTGACCCCAGTATCAGCGCCTAACCACTGGCCACCAACAGCCTACCCCTCTGACCCCAGAGCGCCTCCTCTGCTGACCCAACCGCCCTATCTCTGCTGAACCCAGAGTGCCATCCTCTGCTGATCCCAGAGCGCCTCCCTGCAGACCACTCAGCGCCCTACTACTGGCTAACCACGAGCCGACCCTCCTCTGCTGACCCTAGAGCCGACCCTCTACGTGCTACCCCAGAGCCGCCCTCTTGCTGACCCAGAGCCCCCTCCTCTGTGACCCAGAGCGCCCTCTTCAGACCGCAGAGCCGCCTACTCATGCTGACCACTAGACCGCCCTCCATCTGCTGACCCACGAGCCGCCCTCTCTGCTGACCACTGAGCCGCCGTATACAGTGCCAACCGCTGAGCCGCCGTATACAGTGCCAACCGTTGAGCCGCCGTATACAGTGCCAACCGCTGAGCCGCCGTATACAGTGCCAACCACTCAGCCACCATATACAGTGCTAACCACTGAGCCACCATATACAGTGCTAACCACTGAGCCCCCATATACAGTGCTAACCACTGAGCCACCATATACAGTGCTAACCACTGAGCCACCTATACATGCTAACCACTGAGCCACTTATACAGTGCTAACCACTGAGCCACCTATACAGTGCTAACCACTGAGCCACCTATACAGTGCTAACCACTGAGCCACCATATACAGTGCTAACCACTGAGACCATCCATGAGCCTATACAGTGCTAACCATGAGCCACCATATACAGTGCTAACCACTGAGCCACCATATACAGTGCTAACCACTGAGCCACCGTATACAGTGCTAACCACTCGAGCCACACATATACAGTGCTAACCACTGAGCCACCATATACAGTGCTAACCACTGAGCCACCATATACAGTGCTAACCACTGAGCCACCATATACAGTGCTAACCACTGAGCCACCATATACAGTGCTAACCACTGAGCCACCATATACAGTGCTAACCACTGAGCCCACTATACAGTGCTAACCACTGAGCCACTATACATACAGTGCTAACCACTGAGCCACCATATACAGTGCTAACCACTGAGCCACCATATACAGTGCTAACCACTGAGTCACCATACACGTGCTAACCACTGAGCACCATATACAGTGCTAACCACTGAGCACCACCATATACGTGCTAACCACTGAGCACCATATCAGTGCTAACCACTGAGCCACCATATACAGTGCTAACCACTGAGCCACCATATACAGTGCTAACCACTGAGCCACCATATACAGTGCTAACCACTGAGCCACCATATACAGTGCTAACCACTGAGCCACCATATACAGTGCTAACCACTGAGCCACCTATACAGTGCTAACCACTGAGCCATCCATATACAGTGCTAACCACTGAGCCACCATATACAGTGCTAACCACTGAGCCACCATATACAGTGCTAACCACTGAGCCACCATATACAGTGCTAACCACTGAGCCACCAATACAGTGCTAACCACTGAGCCACCATATACAGTGCTAACCACTGAGCCACCATATACAGTGCTAACCACTGAGCCACCATATACAGTGCTAACCACTGAGCCACACTATACAGTGCTAACCACTGAGCCACCTATACAATGCTAACCACTCAGCCACCGTATACAGTGCTAACCACTGAGCCACCGTATACAGTGCTAACCACTCAGCCATCATATACAGTGCTAACCACTGAGCCCCCATATACAGTGCTAACCACTGAGCCACCATATACTGTGCTAACCACTGAGCCACCATATACAGTGCTAACCACTGAGCCACCATATACAGTGCTAACCACTGAGCCACCATATACAGTGCTAACCACTGAGCCGCCGTATACAGTGCTAACCACTGAGCCATCATATACAGTGCTAACCACTGAGCCATCATATACAGTGCTGACCACTGAGCCACCATATACAGTGCTAACCACTGAGCCACCATATACAGTGCTAACCACTGAGCCACCATATACAGTGCTAACCACTGAGCCACCATATACAGTGCTAACCACTGAGCCACCATATACATGCTAACCATGAGCCACCAATACATGCTAACCACTGAGCACCATATACAGTGCTAACCACTGAGCCACCATATACATGCTAACCACTGAGTCACCAATACAGTGCTAACCACTGAGCCACCATATACAGTGCTAACCACTCGAGCCACCATATACAGTGCTAACCACTGAGCCACCATATACATGCTAACCACTGAGCCCCATATACATGCTAACCACTGAGCCCCATATACAGTGCTAACCACTAGCCACCTATACAGTGCTAACCACTGAGCCACCTATACAGTGCTAACCACTAGCCACATATACAGTGCTAACCACTGAGCCACCATATACAGTGCTAACCACTGAGCCACCATATACTGTGCTAACCACTGAGCCACCATATACAGTGCTAACCACTGAGCCACCATATACAGTGCTAACACTGAGCCACCATATACATGTGCTAACCACTGAGCCCATATACAGTGCTAACACTGAGCCATCATATACAGTGCTAACCACTGAGCCATCATATACAGTGCTAACCACTGAGCCACCATATACAGTGCTAACCACTGAGCCACCATATACAGTGCTAACCACTGAGCCACCATATACAGTGCTAACCACTGAGCCACCATATACAGTGCTAACCACTGAGCCACCATATACAATGCTAACCACTGAGCCACCGTATACATGCTAACCACTGAGCCACCGTATACAGTGCTAACCACTGAGCACCGATACATTACATGCGTATAACCACTGAGCCACCGTATACAGTGCTAACCACTAGCCATCATATACAGTGCTAACCACTGAGCCATCATATACAGTGCTAACCACTGAGCCATCATATACAGTGCTGACCACTGAGCCACCATATACAGTGCTAACCACTCCACTGAGCCATCATATACAGTGCTGACCACTGAGCCACCATATACAGTGCTAACCACTGAGCCACCACATACAGTGCTAACCGCTGAGCCACCATATACAGTGCTAACCACTGAGCCACATATACAGTGCTAACCACTGAGCCATCATATACAGTGCTAACCATTGAGTCACCACACACGTGCTAACCACTGAGTCACCATATACAGTGCTAACCACTGAGTCACCACATACTGTGCTAACCACTGAGTCACCACATACTGTGCTAACCACTGAGCCACCATATACAGTGCTAACCACTGAGCCACCATATACAGTGCTAACCACTGAGCCACCATATACAATGCTAACCACTGAGCCACCATATACAATGCTAACCACTCAGCCACCGTATACAGTGCTAACCACTGAGCCACCGTATACAGTGCTAACCACTCAGCCATCATATACAGTGCTAACCACTGAGCCACCATATACAGTGCTAACCACTGAACCACCATATACTGTGCTAACCACTGAGCCACCATATACAGTGCTAACCACTGAGCCACCATATACAGTGCTAACCACTGAGCCACCATATACAGTGCTAACCACTGAGCCGCCGTATATAGTGCTAACCACTGAGCCATCATATACAGTGCTAACCACTGAGTCACCACACACTGTGCTAACCACTGAGTCACCATATACAGTGCTAACCACTGAGTCACCACATACTGTGCTAACCACTGAGTCACCACATACTGTGCTAACCACTGAGCCACCATATACAGTGCTAACTACTGAGTCACCACATACTGTGCTAACCACTGAGTCACCGTATACAGTGCTAACCACTGAGCCACCATATACAGTGCTAACCACTGAGCCACCATATACAGTGCTAACCACTGAGCCACCATATACAGTGCTAACCACTGAGCCGCCGTATACAGTGCTAACCACTGAGCCATCATATACAGTGCTAACCACTGAGCCATCATATACAGTGCTGACCACTGAGCCACCATATACAGTGCTAACCACTGAGCCACCATATACAGTGCTAACCACTGAGCCACCATATACAGTGCTAACCACTGAGCCACCATATACAGTGCTAACCACTGAGCCACCATATACAGTGCTAACCACTGAGCCACCGTATACAATGCTAACCACTGAGCCACCGTATACAGTGCTAACCACTGAGCCACCGTATACAATGCTAACCACTCAGCCACCGTATACAGTGCTAACCACTGAGCCACCGTATACAGTGCTAACCACTCAGCCATCATATACAGTGCTAACCACTCAGCCATCATATACAGTGCTAACCACTGAGCCACCATATACAGTGCTAACCACTGAGCCACCATATACTGTGCTAACCACTGAGCCACCATATACAGTGCTAACCACTGAGCCACCATATACAGTGCTAACCACTGAGCCACCATATACAGTGCTAACCACTGAGCCGCCGTATACAGTGCTAACCACTGAGCCGCCGTATACAGTGCTAACCACTGAGCCATCATATACAGTGCTGACCACTGAGCCACCATATACAGTGCTAACCACTGAGCCACCACATACAGTGCTAACCGCTGAGCCACCATATACAGTGCTAACCACTGAGCCACCATATACAGTGCTAACCACTGAGCCATCATATACAGTGCTAACCATTGAGTCACCACACACTGTGCTAACCACTGAGTCACCATATACAGTGCTAACCACTGAGTCACCACATACTGTGCTAACCACTGAGTCACCACATACTGTGCTAACCACTGAGCCACCATATACAGTGCTAACTACTGAGTCACCACATACTGTGCTAACCACTGAGTCACCGTATACAGTGCTAACCACTGAGCCACCATATACAGTGCTAACCACTGAGCCACCATATACAGTGCTAACCACTGAGCCACCACACAGTGCTACCCACAGAGCCACCTGTTTACACACAATTAATTTCACCGCACTCCCCTAAATATTAGTAAATAAACTATATATGGATTCTAGACTACCCGATTCTTTAGAATCGGGCTCACAGCTAGTAGAGAATAAGTCCTACTACTTTGTTAGCAACTCCAATCCCTACTAATGTACGATACCTATTAACTTCATGTAAGTGATGTCCCTCCCCCAATGTCCCTTGAGCATAATTTAATTTTTACATAATTTAAATTTCCTTATTCAATCAAACACTACAATCTTTCAAAGTTTGTATTATTTATTTTAAGTCATACGTACCTTGTAAGTATTTTACTTTTATGGCAACATTATTCCAATAACATTTTATGCTGTGATAACTTTGTTTTCTTAGTAAAACATTATTATATGACCTGTATGTTCAATAGGTGTGTCTCAGTGCATATTTTAAATAAAATTTAAACATGATCTCAAGGAAAATTCAGAAAAATTATATGTTTCAATGGGTTCCCTGAAAATGGCATTAAAAAAGAAATGCCCAGGGGCAACCCTAATCCCAACCCTGTGGGCATTTTTCTTTTGGGTATTTTTCTGGTCACCATTTCAATGATATTCAAAATTTGATTTCACAATAATCACTGTGATGAAAGCAGGACACAGACTGTACTAGCCTAACGAGTATCAACCCTGCAATGCTCATTTATGAGTTGTAGTAACACCTCCCTGTCTGTATAAACCCAAGCTGTTCTATTTGCTTTCCTTCTGCTTCACTCTGAAGACATTCACGTCCTACCACAACAGGTAAGTGATTTTTTGCTGATTTTGCCCTTGATACAGTCATATACTGAGTTCAGCAGGCACTGTACATTGTGATAGTGCTCTAAACTAACTGTGCCAATTGTATTTAAAATATTTTAGAAAGCTAAAGATGACAGCGATACCACTATGAATTCTACCAAATGACAGCATCAGTTCTGTCACATTTTTTTATTTTTTAAAGCACATTATGGGTAGCAGTGCAATTTATTTTTGATTACGAAACTAGGTCCAAAGGGCAGAAGACAAAGTTTTCAAACATTATATCTTTTATTACAAGTCATACTCCTAAAAAGATTGTGAAATGCTGGATGGCAGTAGAAACATTGTTCCAGTAACATTCCATGATATTTTTGGCTAATTTGGAACATTATTGTTTTGAATTTTTTAAGTAGATTTGAGGCAAATCTCAGCTTGACACATTATTTAAAGAAGTCATATAAAAGTGCCAACAAACAGCGATAACTGTCTTTTTTAACAAACGCTAAGAATCTGTTCACACAATGCATATTTTGCTGCATATCTGGTGAGAATCCATAGCAGAACCACACTAAATATGCAGCATCGCTTTTTCCCAGCAAAGTCTATGGGATTTGTGAAGTCCTGTCCGCATGGTGCTTTTTTTTCTGCTGCGGATCCACTGTGTATTTCATTGTGGGCAAATCTGCACCATATCAATTCTTGCTGTGGATTTTTCCATGGTTGTCACCCATAGACCCTCATGTTAGCTCAAAATCATCAGCAGATATGCAACAGTGTTCGCACTATGCGTATGTGTTGCTTATTTTGTGCCTAATTTGCAATAAAATCTGCAGAAAGTGATAGGGCCGTTTCACATCTATGTGCCCCTGCGTTTGCCTGCCCTGCGCTGGTGCAAGTGCAAGCGCAGATGCTCTCATGCCGCCATTACCTGCTATGGGCAAGCGCAGCCGAACGCTGGAGCCCGAAACCCGGAAGTGCAAGTGTGGTCCAGTGTCACAACGAATGCACTTGTCCAGCTGCACCCGGAAAAGTGTAATGTGATGTTTCCGGGTGAGTCTGGACAAGTGCATGCGCTGTGACACCGACCCTTTCACACTTGTGCTTCCGAGTTTCGGGCTCCTGATGTCGGCTGCGCTCGCCCATAGCAGGTAATGGCTGCATGAGCGCAAGCAAGCGCAAGGTCTCTATGTGCTTGCCTGCACTGGGCTGTGAATGTACCTGCACTTGCACTTGCACCAGCGCAGTGCAGGCAAACCCAGGGGCACATAGATGTGAAACGGCCCATAGCGTTGAAGTCGTAAAGCAGGATTTCACATCTTTTTTTTTTGCCAATGTATCCACGCTTTATTGAAACAGTGGCAAAGCAACATAAAATCTGCCTCAAATACGCACCAAAAATGCTTAACAAATGCACCGAACGGTGATGGTTTTGGTGTATTTTTCTTCCTGTAGGTGCAGATTTTGGACTTCTAAACTCAGCGTGCTAACACAGCCTTAGAGTATGTAAACATACTCTCTTTTTCATACTTTCTTTTATAGCGGATTATGGCTGACATCTGCGTAAGGCTAGGGTCAGATTAGCGTCAGCCTTCTGGCTGATTAATCTGTTTAAAACACACTTCTGCAGCCTGAGCGCTTAGCTTTAACGTGGTGTAACGCTGTGTGCTGCCTATACATCCCTTGTATAGTCAGTCCCAACTTTTCCTAATGTGTTGACAAGTGTTCTTAACGGGCAAAATATGGCTCCGCCCACCTGAGTCACATGTGCGTGACGTTATCACAGGTCCTTTTCCACCTGGCATCTGTACCGCCGGCGGCGGCGGAGCTATGATCCCGCCGCCTGCCCTCTGCCCTGCCGCCTGCCCTGCCACCTGCCCAGCCGCCTGCCAGCCTGCCATTAATCATGCAGACTAGCGGCAGCTCCGGACCTCAGCCAGTGCTCCGGACCTCAGCCACGGTGCGGCATCACCACTACTAGTGAGGTGAGGTGGGTGGCCGCGATGACTGGGAGGGAGGGGTCTGGGGGGCGTGGTCACCCGGCCGGGGCTCAGAGCAGGGTAAAAAAAAAATAGCAAAAAAAAAAACACTAGTGGCAAATACGGCCCTGGATACAAGTTGTCTTCACTTTCAGTGAATTGTAGGGGTATATTCATCAGTAAAAAAGTCTATTTTGATAATAGGGTGCTGTGCAAGAGGTGCAGTGGATCTTTAGAATGTGGCGTGCTGCACTAGAGGAGGGGGTCCAGCAGAGAAAATGTAAAGGGAGGCCATCACAATAGGGAGAGAGGGGTCATCACCTGAACTCCCCTGTGGCTGATCCCTGAATTCCCTAACATCCCTAGGTGGTTTCTTCACCCCGGTGCGTAACCACGTGCCCAGATCTTGAATGACCCTGGACTAGCCTTGCTTAGTCCACAGAACAGCAAGATACAGTTTTACTACTAATATAAAGACAACACAAGGCAGGGGGACAGACAGGGAGAACATATTCAACATAGATTCCAATTCTTCTCCAGTGAGAGACTCCACCGCATCAAGATCACCACTGCTTTCCCCAAAGACATCTATTTCATAGGTTAACATAGATTGTACTATAGCCAGGATAGAGGAGATCAAGAAGTAGGTATTGTGATATAGCGGCCAGCCATGGTAATCATGGTTGGTATACATTGCACAAGCAGGGGTCTGATGCAATATGATTGTGTTGCTGTGTCTTTCAGCAGGACACAGAAGAGTTAAATGCATATAGCTCTGTGTTTCTAATTAAGCCCAGCTTCCCACTTGTGACTAGGTCAGGTGGGATATCAGGTGACTGGTTCTGGGTAAGGGCGGTCTTCCTATATCCTGCAAAGGGGAGCAGGACATGTTTGGCTGGACTGGAGACTCAGCCTCTGTGAGAACACTGGGTGCGGTGGAGTGCTGAATGCTGCATAAAGCCTCCAAAGAGGTAATGGACTTGAAAACTGTAAGTAAAGGCTGAACAAAAGCCAATGGAAGGTGTATATTACTGAACAGCCAAAGCAAGGCTCATTCTGTTATGTGGTTCCAGAATCTGGTTTAATGGACTTGGTTTAAACAGAAACCATTGCTGTGTGCATCAATTCCGCTGGCCAGGGGCGGACTGGCCCAGGTGGCAGGGGGGCAAGTGCCCCCTGGGCTGGTGGTGTAGTCCACATCTAGGGCCGCCCCTCTACAGAAATGGGCGTCGCTTTGCAGCCGGCGTGGCAATACCGCAGCATATGGCGTCGGAGCTGGTAAGAGAGCCCCATCCCCCGTCCTCAAAAATTTCTGATAGCACCCCCCCCGCTTCTCAATTGAATAACAATTATCTGTTTAATCCCAGCAGGACAGAAAGGAACCTTAATCCTTTCAGCAATAGATAAAATTAAATAAGATCCTACTCAGAATAAACGTTGAACAGGATCTCAAAGAGGATCTGCGATTAGCTGAATGTTGTGTCCTTCTGAACTCAGATGCCCCCTGAGGTCACATCAGGCTGTAATACACTCGTGAGACCCCCTTCATTTAACGTTAGTCTTTTGCTTGCTATTTTTAGTATATCTTATGAAGGCATATATTCTTTTTCCATGAACAGGTCTTCAATGTAATCCATTTAGTTGGATATCTGATGAGTAGGATAATGAAAATCTATAACTTATTTATGGTCCATTCTAAGGTTGGACATATGTGCCATTGCTGATGTTTTGTTGTTTTAAAATGAACATTGGATACATAGGACATTTTAACCCTTAATTTGTTTTTCAAAAGTTTGACATACACTGATCTGCAAAAGGGAACAACAATGTTTTGAACTTTTGACTTTCAGGCTCCATATCTAATCATCCACTACAGCTTTGAGAGTGATACTACCTTGAATTTTTAGGCAATCATCTTGGCTATTTCGTACATTAATTTGACCTGCAACTATTTGGCATACGATTAGTTATGCAGATTTTTTCACATCACTATATTGTTACTATTTTGCTCCTGTTATTTTAAAAATAATTGTCTGCCTCACTGGTTAAAATCGAGGAGCAGCCATGGAAAAGATTTCCCAATAAAAAAGAAACAGCATCATCCAGCTGATTGATAGTGGTCTCTCGGAAAGGAAATTACCAAACTGCATCATGTGAATGCCTTGACAGTTGAAAGAATATTGCATGAAGTCCATCCATCCATTCAAACACCAACATTGGGAATGTGTTGAAGAGTTGCAAGCAAAGTTTATGTATGAGATATCCAAGATGATTGCCTATGAAATGAAAGTGGTCTAACACTCAAAGCTGTAGTGGATGGTGAGATATGGAGCCTGAAAGTGAAAAGTTCAAAACATTGTTACACTTTGCTCTTCAGTGTATATTCGATTGCTGATGTATGGTCATTAAAAAAAATATCCCAAAGGCTGCTTATGGATTTTCTTTCTCCTTCTTTCATCTTTCTGTTTTGTGTCTTCTTATGGTAATGTACAGTACCTTTAAATGTCTAATAACGATGAACTATTACTTCTACTGTCTTTGCTAATTAACCTAATACATAATACATTCCCTGCTCCCCTCATGATTTGCTAACGTCAGGCATAGCCCCATCCACCTTCTCTGCCAGTATGTGTAATTGGTTGTCAGTATGGCAAAGAAATTGAAGTCAGATTAACGGAAAAATAAATAAATTATGGGGAAAAATGGCAAATGGTCCCCTCCCTCAATTTTGATAAAGCGCATGCCTGGGGGCTTGGTATTCTTACCCTGCACATATTTATTTCCTTCCCAATGTGTAAAAATAACAGCCTACAGCCACTTCAGAATATGGTGCATCCTTTAGAAGCATCATATCCTATTCTTCATCCCAGCTCTTACGGCTGCCCTGATGCAATGGAAAATGGAGTAATAGAAGGGGTTAATGGCAGATGAGTATTGACAGCTGTCATCAACCCCTGATACTCCCACATCACCAATTCAGTGTTTAAATAGTTAAAAAATACAGACGCAGTGAAAATTCTTTCATTAGAAATAAAACACACAGAGAAAAATACTTTCACCCATTTACTAAGCCCAAACATACTAAGCTCTGATGGTAATCTACACAGCATACTCAGCAAGCCTGCATAGCAATGACAGGAACGTTCAGCTGCATGTATTTCCATTGAGTTAACCTAAGGTCACCAGAGTTCTCAGCCACCAGATCTTCCAGCGAGCATTTATTCCTAAACATTCAAGGAAAGTTTTATGGCCATTTTAAGATTTCAAACTTTTCCTTAATAAAGCCGCGTTCGCCAATTTGTTAGTAAATTGCTCAGGTTTTCCCGTCACGAACCGTAGCATCAATGTTCGTGCCGAATTTGAAATTGACGAACCTTGTTCTTAAAAGTTCGCTCATCTCTAATGGTTATCTCACTCAATAAGCCTTGCAGAGTGTCAGGATTGGAGCTGAGATTCCCTAATAACCGGTGTCTTATCTGTTTGGCCAGTGTGACCTCAATAGGGGAAGGGTCTGGAGTCTAAATCCAATTAGTGAAAGCTATGGAGAAGGGTGTGGAAATGAGAGGACGTCATAGTAGAAGGCAGGGCATGCACCGAGACCTCAACCTCGATCTGCACTTGTATCAACACCACAAGAACACGCAGAGCGAGGATGAAATGACTGGAACAAGGACATAGGTGGTAGAGCCGTGCAGGGCCGTATTTACAGCTAGGCACTTGAGGGCCGGTGCCTAGGGCGGCAGGTCGCAGGGGGCGGCAACAGGGGAGAGGTTTTTTTTTTACTTCCCTCCCCTCCCCTCCCCGAGACTCCATATGAAAACCGGAGTCTTTGTGGGGGAGGGGGGTGTCACTGCCGGAGCAGAGTGCAGCGCTGGCATTGCATTGCCGCCCGCATGTGCCCCGTCGGTGAGAGCGCTCCTATCACCGGGTCAGGCAGGAAGTTGCTGGGACGCTGTACGGAACCCGCACTTCCGGGCTCCGTACAGCTCTGTTCCTTCCTGTCCGGCGGTGGCAGTGAGATAGGACGGGGAGCCGGCGGAGGTGCAGCGGGTGGAGGCGCAGCCGGAGACCTCGCACTCCCCTGCAGCTACTGCCGGAGATTATGGTGGAGATCTTCCTCTGCCTGCCGCTGCTAGCCCTCCTGTGACAGATGATCCTCAGCACCGACAACCTGGAGGAGACTGTGCAAACAGGGTAAGGCTCGGACACCGTGGAGGGGGCGAGAACACCGTGGAGGAGGTGGGGCTACAATCAGTAGGGGATCTGTCCACACCGGGGGGATCTGTACTCACTCAGGGGATAGAGGATAAAAGGAGCAGCAGGAGGGACAGAGGAAAGGAGGATGGGGGTGCAGGAGGGACAGAGGAGAGGATCGGGGTGCAGGAGGGACAGAGAAACAGCAGGAAGGACAGAGGAGAGGAGAGGAGGACAGGGGTGCAGGAGGATAGAGGAGCAGCAGGAAGGGCAGAGGAGAGGAGGATAGGGGTGCAGGAGGGACAGAGGAGAGGAGGATGGGGGTGCAGGAGGACAGAGGAGCAGCAGGAGGGACAGAGGAGAGGAAGACCGGGGTGCAAGAGGACAGAGGAGCAGCAGGAAGACAGATGAGAGGAGGACGGCGGTGCAGGAGGGACAGAGGAGAGGATGATGGGGTGCAGGAGGACAGAGGAGCAGCAGGAGGGACAGAGGAGAGGAAGACCAGGGGTGCAAGAGGACAGAGGAGCAGCAGGAAGACAGATGAGAGGAGGACGGGGTGCAGGAGGGACAGAGGAGCAGCAGGAGGGGCAGAGGGGAGGAGGATGGGGGTGCAGGAGGACAGAGGAGCAGCAGGAGGGACAGATGAGAGGAGGATGGGGGTGCAGGAGGGACAGAGGAGAGGAGGACAGGGGTGAAGGAGGGACAGAGGAGAGGAGGACGGGGGTGCAGGAGGGCAGAGGAGAGGAGGACGGGGGTGCAGGAGGGACAGAGGAGAGGAGGACGGGGGTGCAGGAGGACAGCCGAGCAGCAGGAGGGACAGGGGAGAGGAGGACGGGGGTGCAAGAGGACCAGCAGGAGGGACAGGGGAGAGCAGGACGGGGGTGCAGGAGGGCAGAGGAGAGCAGGGCGGGGGTGCAGGAGGGCAGAGGAGAGCAGGACGGGGGTGTAGGAGGGCAGAGGAGAGCAGGACGGGGGTGCAGGAGGGCAGAGGAGAGGAGGACGGGGGTGCAGGAGGGACAGAGGAGAGGAGGACGGGGGTGCCGGAGGGACAGAAGAGAGGAGGACATGGGTGCAGGAGAACAGAGGAGAGGAGGATGGGGGTGCAGGAGGAGAGGAGGACGGGGTGCAGGAGGACAGAGGAGAGGAGGACGGGGATGCAGGAAGACAGAGGAGAGAAGGACGAGGGTGCATGAGGACTGAGGCTGTGGCTGGCACTGTGTGTGGTGATAATGGCGGCTGTACCGTGTGTCTGCCTCCATGCAGCTGCTGCCACCTTCCTGAGTTGGCAGGGTGTGGCATGCCGGGAGTTGTAGTTCTCCTACCTGCCTGTCCTATATGATTTCTGGTCAGTGTGTTGGGTGCTGGGTGTTGTTGTTCTTCCAGGTGGGTCCAGTCTTGTCCTGCCACCCGTCTGTGGCCTGTCTCTCTCTTCTGGGATGTCCTCAGCTCTGTGCTGTGCACAGACAGTGTACCACCATCTCCCCAGCTCCGTGCTGTGCACAGTGTACCACCATGTCCTCAGCTTAGTGCTGTGCATAGACAGTGTACCGTACACTGTCTGTGCACAGCACGGAGCTGCGGATATGGCGGTACACTGTCTGTACAAAGCACAGAGCTGGGGAGATGGTGGTACACAGCACAGAGCTGAGGACATGGTGGTACACTGTCTATGCACAGAGCTGAGGACATGGTGGTACACTGTGCACAGCATGGAGCTGAAGACATGGTGGTACACTGTGCACAGCACGGAGCTGAGGACATGATGCTACACTGTCTGTGCACAGCACGGAGCTGGGGACATGGTGGTACACTGTGCACAGCACGAAGCTGAGGACATGGTGGTACACTGTGCACAGCACGGAGCTGAGGACATGATGCTACACTGTCTGTGCACAGCACAGAGCTGGGGACATGGTGGTACACTGTGCACAGCACGAAGCTGAGGACATGGTGGTACACTGTGCACAGCACGGAGCTGGGGACATGGTGGTACACTGTCTGTGCACAGCACGGAGCTGGGGACATGGTGGTACACTGCACAGCACGGAGCTGAGGACATGGTGGTACACTGTGCACAGCACGGAGCTGAGGACATGGTGGTACACTGTGCACAGCACGGAGCTGAGGACATGGTGGTACACTGTGCACAGCATGGAGCTGAGGACATGGTGGTACACTGTGCACAGAGCTGAGGACATGGGGGCACACTGTGTACAGCACAGAGCTGAGGACATGGTGGTACACTGTGCACAGAGCTGAGGATATGGGGGCATACTGTGTACAGCACGGAGCTGGGGACATGGTGGTACACTGTCTGTGCACAGCACGGAGCTGAGGACATGGTGGTACACTATCTGTGCACAGCACAGAGTTGAGGACATGGCGCTACACTGTCTCCCGCCGCCTTAAAATCGGTCTGTTTCTCATCCAGGAGAGTCGGATGAGGGTCATCGGTTTTTGGTCCATTTGGCATCCAACTGCTGTGCGAGTGTCCGACATTTCTCTCAGATTACATCTGTGTGCAATCTGTTCTTTCCTCAGCAGCTATGAGTGTAGAATCATTTACAGGAACATTTTACAGTGTTCTCGGTTACAGAATGAGAATGTATCAGTGAAAAAAACTGATACCTCTCAGATGATCCGTGTGCGGTATGTAATTTTGTCAGACCCATAGACTTGCATTGGTGAGTCTCGGTGTGAATTGCAGACTGTCGCAGAATGTTGCGACTTTTTCTCATCCTGAATCTGGCTGAGAAAAAAGCGTCCGACACTCTCCAGTGCTCTCAGACATCGATTAACATTGGTCCTAGTGCAATGTGATGAAATCACACATTGCACTCATCCGAGTTTCACGCCAGTGTGTCCGTACCCTAATAATAAAATCCATATAATAATCCTACAATGTCTGCGGGACATGGTATGGGGAGGGTTTATGGCTCAGTTAGTACACACTCCATACTTCTTGTTATTAACCAGTTAATGCTCTTGTCCACCGCACTGCAGTGTCAAAAGAGGAAGACAACGAGACAGGCAGCAACACGGCGTCAGAGAGCCCCTGACCTCGAAATACAAGATCCTCAGATCCCGGTATTGTGACATCATATTAAGAATAATATTTTTTGCACTTATATTACACTATGAACTCCACAGCACTTTACATACATCATCAACACTGTCCCCATTGGGGTTCACAATGTAAACCTCCTATCAGTATGTCTCTGTAGTGTGGTTGGACAAACCTTTTATATGTACTACATGATGAAATGTGGGGGGAGAAGCTACATGAAGCTTGGGGGGAAGGCCGCGACTGGGGGGAAGATTGTCCGTAATGGGGGGGAGGAGCCATGATGGGGGAGGGGCTGCAACAGGGGGAGGGGCTGTGACAGGGGGAGGGGCCGCAATGGGGGGGAGGAGCTGTGACGGGGGGGCGGCGGCCGCTGAGAGTGCCTAGGGCAGCAGGAACTCCAAATACGGCCCTGGAGCCGTGGGGGGTGTGAAATGCTCCATGGGCTACGAGCTGCCTCAAGCACAAGGGCCCGCCTCCATGGATTTTTACTGTAAGTTGTTATAAGCCTTTATATCGGGGTAGCAGCCACACAGAGCCATGGGGGACCCCTTGCCTGAATGCAGCAGACATGCTGCTTGCAGTGCTGGACTTAGATTCACATCCATGGGGGGGAGGGGTGACAGGTCTGCTTTAAGTTTTATACAATCTTCCTCTGCGATCTATAGAATGGATACAGGAATATGCATTTAAAGGGAACCAGTCAGGCGATTTATGGTGCCAAATTTGCTTATCTCTAGATGCAAATACAGAATATTTCTTAGCCTGTTAGTTCATTTGGGATCCATTCTAATTGTTTCCTTTTGTATTCACACAATCATATAAAAATCTCATGCAGGTTTTTTTATTTTTTTATTTTGTAAACCATAAATCATAAAAAACACATGTAGTATGCCACCATGGCCTCTTTATTTTTGTTTTATGATCATACAAGCAGGTTACTCATGAAATTGAGTTTTATTATGTAGCTATTAATAATGTATAATTGTGATAGGAAAATCCAAAGAAGGGTGTAGCCATAAATGTAGTAAAAATAAGGGCAAGGTGATTTTTAAGGGTATGATTACTATTCTACCATTTTTTAGGTGCAGTGCAGTGCTATGTTGCAGATTTATAGCCAATTATAATATACTAGATGGCGGCCCGATTCTAAAGAATCGGGTAGTCTAGAATATGAATGTAGTTGACATACTGTGACTGACAGAACTTGTTAAGTCAACATGAGTGAGCTACATATATATATATAGCAGCACTATGGTATATGGTGGTACATTACAGCACATGTATAGCAGCACTATAGTATATGGCGGTACATTATAGTAAATGTATAGCAGCACTATAGTATATGGCGGTACATTACAGTACATGTATAGCAGCGCTATGGTATATGGCAGTACATGTATAGCAGCGGTATGGTATATGACGGTACATTACAGTACATGTATAGCAGCACTATGATATATGGCAGTACATTATAGCACATGTATAGCAGCACTATGGTATATGGCGATACTCCGGTCCCCGCGGTCCCCCACTCCTCCTGGCCCCCGGTCGTCCACAGTAAAAGTAAAAAAAAATCCTCAGTGAGGATACTCACCTGTCCGCCAGCTCGCTTCACCTCCGCCTTCTAGGTCCTACAGGCCTTTAGGACCTGTCATTGCCTGGGAAACCGATCAGCTGAGGAGGGGAGGGCAGGATTGTGTCGGGGGGGCAGAATGGAGCGAGTGGGGCAGGATGGAGCAAGCGGGGCAGGATGGAGCGGGAAGGGGGGCAGGATGGAGCCGGAGGGGGCAGGATGGAGCCGGGGGAAACAGGATGGAGCCGGGGGAAACAGGATGGAGCCGGGGGGAATAGGATGGAGCCGGGCGGGGGGGCAGGATGGAGCGAGCGGGGCAGGATGGAGCCAAGGGACAAAGAACAGCGGGGGGCAGGATGGATCGAGCGGGGCAGGATGGATCGAGTGGGGCAGGATGGATCGAGCGGGGCAGGATGGAGCCAGAGGAGCAGGATGGAGCCAAAGGGGCAGGATTGAGCAGGAGGGAGCCGGAGGAGCAGAATGGAGCAAGCGGGGCAGGATGGAGCAAGCGGGGGGGCAGGATGGAGCCGGGGGAGCAAGAACAGTGGGGGGCAGGGTGGAGCGAGCAGGGCAGGATGAAGTGAGCGGGGCAGGATGGAGTGAGCGAGCGGGGCAGGATGGAGGCGGCGGGGCAGGATGGAGCCGGAGGGGCAGGATGGAGGTGAGTGGCGCAGGATGGAGCGAGCAAGGCAGGATGGTGAAGGCGGGGCAGGATGGAGACGGCGGGGCAGGATGGAGACAGCGGGGCAGGATGGTGGCGGGGGGGGAGAATGGAGCCGGCGGGGCAGGATGGAGGTGGGGGGGGCAGGATGGTGGGGGTGCAGGATGGAGCTGGTGGGGCAGGATGGATACGGGGGGCAGGAGGAAGGTGCTGCTCCTGACCCCCTCTGCTCCCCGCGGCCCCCGTCCCTCTGGCCCTCTACTCCCCACGGCCACCCTCCCTCTGGCCCTGCACACACCCCCCCCCCGCTCCTTCATGGTGAAAATAAAAAAAAAACCCTCAGTGAAGATACTTACCCTCCGCCGGCTCGCTCCACCTGTCTTGTAGCTCCCAGGACAGGACCTGTTGTTGCCTGGGAAACCTATCAGCTGGGGGTCAGTGGGCAAAGCGGGGGTCAGTGGGCAGAGTGGGTGATCCGTGGGCAGAGCAGGGGTTAGTGGGCACAGTCATTGGGCAGAGCAGGGGTCTGTGGGCATGATCAGTAGGCAGAGCAGGGTCAGCAGGCAGGAGTGGGGGTCAGTGGGCAGAGCTAGGTTCAGTGGGCAGAGCTGGGGTCAGTGGGCAGAGCTGGGGTCAGTGGGCATGGTCAGTAGCCAGAGGGGGGTCAGTGGGCAGAGCAGGGTCAGTGGGCAGAGCAGGGGTCAGTCGGCAGAGTAGGGGGTCAATGGGCAGAGCAGGGTCAGTGAGCAGGATTGGGGGGTCAGTGGGCAGAGCAGGGTCAGAGCGGGGGTCAGTGGGCAGAGCAGGGGTTAGTGGGCAGAGTGATTGGGCAGAGCAGGGGTCAGTGGGCACAGTCAGTAGGCACAGCAGGGGTTAGTGGGAAAAATCAGTGGACAGAGCAGGGGTGCGTGAGCAGAGCAGGGGTGAGTGGGCACAGTCAGTGAGCAGAGCAGGGGTCAGCGGGCAGAGCGGGGGTGACTGGGCAGAGCGGGGTTTAGTGGGCATAGTCAGTGGGCAGAGAAGGGTCAGTGGGTAGAGCATGGGTCAGTGGGCATGGTCAGTTGGCAGAGCAGGGGTCAGTGGGCATGGTGAAAGGGCAGAGTGTGGGGTCAGTGAACAGAGGGTGGTCAGTGGGCAGAGCAGGGTCAGTGTGCAAAGCAGGGGTCAGTGGGCAGAG
>JARQOC010000006.1:376656649-376669216 GCA_033576535.1 Allobates femoralis | reverse complement strand
CATGACACTTCATCCTAACCCATCACCTTTTAGGCTTGGGGCTTGATCACTAAACCTCCATCCTCTGGACCCTCTCTGCTTGGGGCCACATTGCTAGGCAAACAGTCACTAGCTTTGATAGTGTCTCTGGGTCAACAATCTAGGATCACGCTATCTTACTTCAGTCTCTGTTCGCTTTTCTTTCTTAGTTGCCATGAGTCACCTACTGCATATGGCTTTGACAGCCTCTCAGACCATAGGTCCATTCTAGTGACAAGCGGGGTCCTACAGGACATATCACTTACCCTAGATGCTAACCCATTCCATTGTGGGCTAGTGCAATGCTTAACTAGTGCTTGCTTTACAGTTAACTACATATGTAAAATTGCTACATATTATACATGAAAGCATCATAATACATTCTTTACAAAGACATATGACACAATTCACATGACAATACAGAAGTGCAATTGGTGTCTTCATGGAGGAACGCGACCGCAAGTCCATCTCCTTACAGGGCCACACATTACTATTCTGTGATGACAAAAAGATATGTTTCTGTCTGACTAATATGAAACTGGTCATTTGGGAAATTCCAACCTGTCCCTCCAAGGTTAGCAACAGACTCTGAAATATGTTCTCCTGCCTAAGGTTTTAGTGAATGTGAGTATTACAATTCTCTATCATTAGTACAATCTTCAAAAGAGTTTTTCTATCCTGATCCTATTTCTATCTGTATTTCATTTAGGTACAGGCTGAAATCCAGCGACATTGGGGCAAATGGCAAACTTCCCTGGAGAGCAATGTGTTTAATTTGGTAACTCAAGACTTTACAGCATGATATCTGTTTCTTCAGTTGGGATGAACAAATATGATTGATTGCTGTTATATTGAAGACATATGGATGCCAATATCTATCACTTTGTGCCATGCATAATTTTCATATTGTTTTATTGTAGATATTACTACATATAGAACTTTATCTATACAGATCAGTTACATGGCATGCAAATTATATTTAACATGTATTTATGCATAATAATGTACATGTTTGTATGTATGTATAACCAGTTGAATCAAGGTTTCAAGTTTATAATAAAGTTAATGACCATTTGGATTTAAAAAAAATGTGGACGAGTTGTGGGGCACTGGTCAGCACTCTTGTTCTACAACATTGAGGTTTAGGCTATTGTCTGACAAAACTCCAAAAGGGTTAGACGTTTGTACGTTTTCCCATTGTAATGGCACATTTAAGGCTAGGGTCATACTTGAGCCTTGGATGCGCTGAAAGCTACCGTTTTTCACAATTCCAAATTGTGGAAAACGGTAGCGTTAATGCTTCCATAGGCTCCCATATATACATATATGTACCATGCGTTAAAGGGAACCTGTCAGCTGTTTTAACCCTTCTAACCTATCCCTACCTGTCCCTGCAGCCACATACTACTGTCCTAACCATCCCTCTCTGACCAATCTTGCATTTATAAAAGTGGAATAGAACAGTTTTTAAACTTACAATATCTCTGATGATGGGGCGTTCCTGACGGGTAGGTGGTGTCTCCAGGGCTGCGCTACCCCGCCTCACTGCTCTAATGACTCCCTGATGGGTGGCTTCATTCCTTCAGGATCGATGTCCTGATTTAAATCTCCCGCCCCGCACTTCCTGGTGTATGACGCGGATGCCGGCTGCAGCTTCACGCCGCGTCATACCCAGGCATGCGCAGTGTGCCGGGTGTGCAAAGCTTGTTGCCTGGCGACCTTGCGCTGACACAAGGCCGCTTTCAGCGCATGCGCAGATCGCATGTTGAAGGTGGCCTGGGCGTTCTACACCCGGTGCACTGCGCATGCCTGGTTATGACGCAGCGTGATGGGTCGCCCAGCATCGCGTCATACAGCAGGAAGTGCGGGTCTAGAGATTTAAATCAGGACATTGGTCCTGAAAGAATGATGCCGCCCATCAGGGTGTCATTAGAGCAGTGAGGCGGGGGTAGCGTGGACCTGGAGACACCGCCTACCCGTCAGGAACGTCCCATCGTCAGAGATTTTGTAAGTTTAAAAACTGTTCTATTCCACTTTTATAAATGCAAGATTGGTCAGAGAGAGATGGTTAGGACAGTAGTATGTGGCTGCAGGGACAGGTAGGGATAGGTTAGAAAGGTTAAAACAGCTGACAGGTTCCCTTTAACGCATTTAACGCCCCCAAAAACGCTGCTTACCACATTTTTGGGTGCTTAAGCAAAAATGCACAGCATCAAAAGTGTTGCATTTTGACCATGCGTTTTTTGCATGGAAGCCTATGGAAGTGTTAACACTAACGTTTTCCACAATTTAGAATTGTGAAAAACAGTAGCTTTTAGCGCTTCAATGGCTCAAAGGTGACCCTAGCCTTCCTGATGCTTTGTGTGGAGCCGCAGCTAAGGTAAACAACAGATTTCTAGAAGGCATTAAGGCTATGCTTTGCAGCTACAATTTCTAAGTTTTAAGAGGATGTGTCAAGCGTGGTTCACCCTCCAAGTGTGACCCTAGCCTAAGTAATATTTTACTGATGGAGTTCCTGTAATGTTTTGTTTGGCCAATCAAAGTTCAGAAACCCTAAACCCCAGTTACATACGTGATGTGATGACAAAATCTTCCCTCACACTATGGGTACTGCTCCACTGGAGGTTGATGGCATTAGCTTGTGATATAGTGTGGTGAGACAAATAAGGAAGGAAGCAGAAGAGGCCAGTGTACTTAACAACAGAAAGTCTTACTACTTTCTGCAAGCAGACTGCAGCAGCTATCTTTCCAGTTCTTTTCGAGAGGCAAGACATTAAATTCCTTCTGTAAAATCCTCACACAAGGATGACACCTCACAATTAGAGATAAGTGGACACTAACTTAAAATCATGGCGAACACAGATTTTTCCAAAAAAATCATTGTTCGCATTCAAAGTTTGAGTGCTTTACATATGTAAACCACTCAAGCAAGCATCCACCAGAAGCAAGGTCTAATGGGCCTCCTGTCAATGTAAAACTGACAGGTTTAGAGCACTAAAATACTATAGTATACTTTTGCATTTCATTAGAATAGCCCGAACAGTTGTGGGGTCCCTTTTTTCCTATTACTCCTTGTGAAAATGAAAAATCTGGGGCTAAATTACTATTTTAGTATAAAAAATATATATTTCTTATCTTTATGGCCCATTGGTGTAAAATTCTGTGAAAAGCTGTAGTGCCAAAATGTTAATCAATTGAGGGTCTACTTATTAAAATTGGGTCTTTTTTTGGAAGGCTTTGGCTATTCCTATGAATTGAAAAGTGCAGCAGAATATGTTGGCGCTATAGATATAAAAATATTATTATTTCGGCACTTCCACTTCAGGGGCTCTGGTAATGTGACATAGCACTCACAAATAGAGATGAGTGAACCAGACTTTCAGGTTCAGTGTTCGTACCGGACACAGACTTTACAAAAATTTGCTGTGCTCGGGTACACTTGATGCTCAGCCCACTGTGAGCCGCTTGCAGTGTTTGAATGGCACCCACTAGGGGTAAAATCAGTGTTATTGGATATAGTGTGTGCCAAAAAAAAAAGAAAATTAAAAACTCTGTCCTTCCACATTTGGAAGTCTTCTGTTTATGGCTGGCTGTATGTGGGTGGAGAGCCGAACGGCACAATCAGTGACTTCCAGTGAGGTTTGGATCAAGTTTGGATCTAAATCAGAATATAATAAAAAGTCTGGCTGAACCCCAGAGCCCAAAATTTCTTGGGTCTGCGCATCTCTAAACCATTCTAGAAAAATCTATACTCCAAAATGATGCTCTTGTTCTTCTGGGTTTTGCAGAGTGGCTAGGGTCACACATGGCAATCCGTTTTTGAAAGTGTTTTCCATGACCAATCCGTTTTTCCTAAGCTGCATTTTGTGCCTCCTGGGTCCCTGGACGTTTTTTGGACTTTGTAATTTTTTCTTAAAAACGCATATGCGTTAAAGCATGCGTTAACGCAAGGTACCTATATGTACCATGCGTTGACACATGCTTTTCCCATAGGGCCCCATGTTAAAAAAACGCAGCTAGCAGCGTTTTTTGGATGCTGAACAAAAACGCAGTGATATTTAAGTGCACCATCCATTAACGGATATGCGTTTTTGGACTTAGAACAAAAAAGTTAACAAACTGATGCCAAAAACCTTTCCAAGGCTTATGTGTGACCCTGGCCAGTCCCTAATCAGCACTTTCTATCTACATTTTGGGGTATTGGTAATCAGGAGATTGTGTTACAAATTGTGGGTCAATTTTGTTCAATTCAAACATTTTGGAACTAGACCAACATTTTAGTGGTAAAAAAAATATATATTTTTTTGTTTCCATGCCTCAGCATTATAAAAGTCTGCAAAGCATTTTTTGAGTTAAAAGCTCTAGATAAATCTCTTGAGGGTTGGAGTTTTCAAAGTGGCACTTTTGGAGGGTTTCTGCTATTTTGGCACCGCAAGAGCTCTGCAAATGTGGCATGACTGTGGCATCTAAACTAGCACTCCAAAAGACAAAATGGTGTCCGACCACACATGGGGCAATGTCATGTTCAAAAGAAATTGCCTATCAAATTGTGGGGTCCATTTTTATCCAATTACCTCTTCTGAAAATGGAAAAAGTAAGTATCATTTTAGTATAAAAAAAAGTAAATTTTTTAATTTTTTTCATGTCATGTCATTGTTGTGTTAACTCTTGTGAAGCATCTGAAGGGCTAACAAACTCATTGAATGTAGTTTTGAATTCTATGAGAGGTGTAGAGTATAACATGGGGTCTTATTTGAGAGTTTTCAGACAGTTTGGCTAGGGTCACACCAGCGTTGTGGTGTGCATTTTGGGGGGTTCCGTTTAAAACATAGAATTTGGCAGCATTAGCGCAGTGTTACCGGAAAGGTAAGACTGCGTTAACTCTGCCAGTTCATCCCTATGGATGATGGAACCCTGAGCGCATTGCAAACGCTGGCACCTAAGTTCTGAAGTTTGAAATCTTGCGCTTTTTCCAAGTGCATCACATGACACAGAAGCGCGCCTCATGTGATGCGGTTGGAAAAGGCGTAACATTTCAAACTCCGGCACTTAGAGGCCGGCGTTTGCAATGCGCTTGGGGTTCCATCATTCATAGGGATGAATTGGCAGTGTTAACGCAGTCTTACCTTTCCGGTAACAATGCGCTAATGCTGCCAAATTCTATGTTTTAAATAGAACCCCCCTGAACGCACACCACAACGCTAGCGTGACCCTAGCCTTGGACCACTCAAAGTCTTCTTCAAAATCAATTTTTTAAGGACGAAAATCTATTTTTTCTTTATAATTTTAATGAAAATTGATATATGCAAATTTGCACTGCACTAAGGAAGTTGAGAAACTCCCATGCCACATTTAAGCAGCTTCCTCAAAGTCATAATCGCTTTCCTACAAGCTTTTAATATAACTAAGGGATTTGTGCCAGATCAGAACCCCAAAGTACAGACGCTGCGTTTCGGGGTACCTGCCCCTCATCAGTGTAGTGTGTGGGATATTCTGATCTGGCAGAGTGAGTGGGCTAAGACAAGGTCTGGGAACTTGCTCTCAACCTTATGGAGAGAGCGAAGTAGGTGAGGAGATTGTAAGCCACTTCCCTCCTCTCAGATATATGCGTGCAAATTTGCATATATGCATATATCTGAGAGGAGGAAAGTGGCTTACAATCTCCTCACCTACTTCGCTCTCTCCATAAGGTTGAGAGCAAGTTCCCAGACAATGAAAATTGAAAAATTCTGTTAAAGTTTAAGGCCCCTTTCTGCGTATGTGTAGTCACCTGCGTTTGGCTGCCCTGCGCTGGCGCAAAAAGCAAGCGCAGGTGCTTTTTAGGCAAACGCAGAGCTGTACATGAATGCTGCGCTTGCCTGTATCCAATATTTGAGAAAGGTCATTTTCTGACTGAAATATCACATTTTTCAATTGCAGAACAATATACACAAAAACTATACCTTGCTCATTTTTTAAGGTTTAAGTATTATAGGGAGTTATATTTGTTGGTAAAAGTCATCACTACTGGTAAGTGAACTTCCTGAAATTCATTTTCGATTCAGTTTGTCCAAATATGCAGAAAGAAATAGATTCATGTACGATCGAAAGTGTCCCAAAGCCTCCAACATCATTGAAAAGATGCAAGTGCGGTTCATTAAAGATTTCCCCTGACCCACTTCTATTTATGGCAGGAAGCTGAACCTGCACATGTGTAATGATATAGGTCTCTATATTTGAGTGCCAGTTTGTAACTCTGAACTGATAGCGGTCTTACTTTTACAGGTGCTCAAGTGGTGTGGGGTGTGATAATGGACCCAGTGGAGAACAGAGCAGTCATCAAGTTCCTTTACTTGAAAGGTGTGTTCATTGATAGCGGAATGGGGTCACCTTGGAACTGGAGCCCTTCCAGCGAAGTTCGACCACTTTTGAAATGACGAAGCGAGTTCTTGACTAAATCACATAATGGGGAATAGACACTATACACTTCTTTCCTCTCATTGAACATCTCCCTTGGTGTGCAGCTTTTCAAGTAAAGGAACTTGATGACTGCTCTGTATTCCACTGGGTCCATTATGTCAGTGCAGGGAGATGAAATGGACACAAACCCACACTGCTGTTTAATCAAAGGAGCAGTCTCGGAGCAGTCTATAAAAATTATATTGATTTATTTGATATACGGGTTTCATTAATGATAGTGATGGGCAAGTCCTAAATTACTCGGAATTGCTTGACTCTAGCAAGTCCGGGCCCGGGACTCGCTACTCGTTGCGAGTCTAGCGAGTCCAATGTTATTGAATGGGGAAGCGAGTAATAGCGAGTAATGTGCGATTTACAAATCGCAGATGTGTCTCGGAAAGCGCTCGCATTGCTGTTTTGGAAACCCCACTCGCAACAGTTTTTCGCTGCTGTGTCCGAGGCCAAACTCGCATGTGTTTGTCTTATTTGCAGGTAGGAGAGCAGCAACACACTGGTCTGCCACAGAGAAAATAAAGCTGATGGGGTTATTATGACCCAAAATCTATCAGGTGCAAAAATAAGAAATAGTACCTCAGCTAAGCCTCTGACTTCAGCTATTAGGACAGCTAAGTGAGTAAGGCTGGGTTCACATTTGCGGACCCCTCCGCAGCGTTCTGCAGAGGGGATCCGCAATGTGACCACAGTGGCCGCCAGCTCCTATCTTTATAATGGGAGCGCACTGTGCTGCGCTTAACAGCGCAGGACCGTGAGCACCCATTCACTCCCATATGTGATCTGTGCGCACCAGGGACGCGACATGTTGCATGTGTGCATCCGCCTGCGCACAGATCACATATGGGAGTGAATGGGTGCGCACGGTCCTGCGCTGTGAAGTGCAGCACCGTGCGCTCCCATTGTAAAGATAGGAGCTGGCGGCCACTGCGCACACATGGCGATTCCCCTCCGCAGAACGCTGCGGAGGGGAACGCTAATGTGGAGCCAGCCTAAGCTAAGCTATGAGGTCGGTCTTGTGTGCACTGTAAGGCTGCTCCTCCCTGCCTGCCTGCCTACAGTCCTCTACACAGTACTCCTCTGTCCTCCTGGTAGCTCTCAGAAGAGCTGTTTGGGTTAAATATAAGGAATCTTGAAGTTTCCCTACACTGACTGACACTCCCTATGATCTGCTCCAGCATCTACCTCACCCTGCACTAGCTCAGATCGTCACAGGAATGTGGAGGAAATGGCGGTGGCAAGGCTTATATACAGCCTCGCCTCTCATTCATGACATAGGCATCACGATGGACAGAAGCCAATCATAGTCCTGCCACAACCAACATGACTGTGGCATTACTGAATATGATTGGCTAACATGCTTGTCCATCTTCACAAGTTTTCTGACCTAACACGCTAGGCTGTCTCGGAAGCTTTGTCGGAACATAACAGATTATGTATTCGTGAGTTCCGAATACAGTATACAGGACTCGGATTCGTAGACTCGCTCAGACTCGCTCAGATTCGCTGCTGACAGCGGGTATCCGTGAAGCGGTGCGATTGTTTAAACGATTTGGGGAGATTCAAGCTACATAGCGATGTGATATAGCGAGTCTAGCGAGTGAGAAAAAGTAAACTCTGACAAAACTAGGATTGCCATTGACTTGCATTGGACTCGTTACTGTGCAAGTAATCGCTGGGAAACTCGCCGAGTACAGAGTCCTGCGAGTCCCTTACTACTCGCCGAGTAATGAGTCCTAGCGAGTAGACTCGCCCATCCCTAATTAATGAACATCCCTCATATGTAGGGCACGCCGAGATTTCCTAAGACTGCTTCCTAATCCATTTATTACAAAGGCAGTCTTAGGAATGTCAACATACAAGATATCAACATAAAGGGTTATGGGCAAACTGATGGTAATCCGCGGTAACAAACAGTCTGATTAATGACACTCTGCACTAACAAGCTTTACATAGGATTTAAAAAATTGAAACCCTCATAGAATGTGGGACAAGAACTCAGCCTTCTGTTCAGCTGTGAAAAATGGCAACAAGTTATTAATTGAATACATTAAGCCAGGGGTCTTACACTCCAGGCCTCAAGGACTGTACACAGAGCAGGTTTTCAGGATTTCCTTAGCATTTGACAGTTGGTAATTCAACCTCCTGTACATGTGATGGTTCCAACTTTCTTATGCTAAGGAAATTCTGAAAACCTGCACTGTGTAGGGTCCTAGAGGCTTGGAGTTCTTATATGTAACTTACATATACAGTGCCTACAAGTAGTATTCAACCCCCTGCAGATTTAGGTGGTTTGATAAGATGCAAATAAGTTAGAGCCTTCAAACTGCAAACGAGAGTAGGATTTATTAACAGAAGCATAAATCTTACAAACCAAAAAGTTATGTTGCTCAGTTGAATTTTAATACATTTTAAACATAAAAGTGTGGGTCAATTATTATTCAACCCCCTAGGTTTAATATTTTGTGGAATAACCCTTGTTTGCAATTACAGCTAATAATCGTCTTTTATAAGACCTGATCAGGCCGGCACAGGGCTCTGGAGTTATCTTGGCCCACTCGTCCATGCAGATCTTCTGCAAGTTATCTAGGTTCTTTGGGTGTCTCATGTCGACTTTAATCTTGAGCTCCTTCCACAAGTTTTCAATTGGGTTAAGGTCAGGACACTGACTAGGCCACTCCAACACCTTGATTTTTTCCCTCTTGAACCAGGCCTTGGTTTTCTTGGCTGTGTGCTTTGGGTCGTTGTCTTGTTGGAAGATGAAATTACGACCCATCTTAAGATCCTTGATGGAGGAGTGGAGGTTCTCGGCCAAAATCTCCAGGTAGGCCGTGCTATTCATCTTCCCATGGATGCGGACCAGATGGCCAGGTCCCTTGGCTGAGAAACAGCCCCACAGCATGATGCTGCCACCACCATGCTTGACTGTAGGGATGGTATTCTTGGGGTCGTATGCAGTGCCATCCAGTCTCCAAACGTCACGTGTGTAGTTGGCACCAAAGATCTCGATCTTGGTCTCATCAGACCATAGAACCTTGAACCAGTCTGTCTCAGAGTCCTCCAAGTGATCATGAGCAAACTGTAGATGAGCCTTGACATGACGCTTTGAAAGTAAAGGTACCTTACGGGCTCGTCTGGAACGGAGACCATTGCGGTGGAGTACGTTACTTATGGTATTGACTGAAACCACTGTCCCCACTGCCATGAGATCTTCCCGGAGCTCCTTCCTTGTTGTCCTTAGGTTAGCCTTGACTCTTCGGACAAGCCTGGCCTCGGCACGGGAGGAAACGTTCAAAGGCTGTCCAGGCCGTGGAAGGCTAACAGTAGTTTCATAAGCCTTCCACTTCCGGATGATGCTCCCAACAGTGGAGACAGGTAGGCCCAACTCCTTGGAAATGCAAATAGAGTCTGTGGAGCCTCGTTTAGGAGTCTCAACACAGGACTAGCCAGATCTTCCTCTAGTGTTGAGACTCCTAAACGAGGCTCCACAGACTCTATTTGCATATTCAAAATTCCCAGGGGGCAATGGGCCTAGGAATTCACTGTGTTGAGCGCTTTAGCCGGCTGCCCGCAGTGTTTTCTTGAACTGGTCTCCCTGAGATCAGTGAATACTTTGTTTTGTTGGTCTACTAGGCATTGCTCCCACCTAGCCAAAATCCTACTCCTCACTGATGAGGGGCAACACCCTGAAACAGCTGTCTGTGGATGGATACCTGGCTTTGGTATTCCCTTGTCATATCTTTAAGCTTGTAAAGAGCTGGATATTGACTCAAAGGGCCACTTAATATGGTGGCTATCATGGCTAGGTCCTTCACTAGAGGAAGATCTGGCTAGTCCTGTGTTGAGACTCCTAAACGAGACTCCACAGACTCTATTTGCATATTCAAAATTCCCAGGGGGCAATGGGCCTAGGAATTCACTGTGTTGAGCGCTTTAGCCGGCTGCCTGCAGTGTTTTCTTGAACTGGTCTCCCTGAGATCAGTGAATACTTTGTTTTGTTGCAACTCCTTGGAAAGGGTTTTGTACCCCTTGCCAGCCTTGTGATCTTCCACGATCTTGTCTCTGATGGCCTTGGAATGCTCCTTTGTCTTTCCCATGTTGACCATGTATGAGTGCTGTTCACAAGTTTGGGGAGGGTCTTAAATAGTCAGAAAAGGCTGGCAAAAGAGATAATTAATCCACACATGTGAAGCTCATTGGTCCCCCTAAAGTATTAAGAAGTAGTTCAGGCACAAAGAACGAACAGAATGCTGGTGGTTTGAGGGGTTGAATAATAAATGACCCTCTGAATTAACTTTTAACGCTTTAAAAAAAAAAAAACATTTAAAAAATCTTTTTGGTTGCTATAGGCAGCCTAATAAATCTCCAGCCAACAGTAAACCCTCCCCCCGGCAGGGCAGTATATGTTACCTCACACATACACATAATAGACAGCTCATGTGACTGACATCTGCCTTAATTCCCTATATGGCACATGAGTTGCACATTGGCTGTTTTTAATCAGATGTTTATATTTGGAAATTAAAGATAGCAGACGTATGAGGCGAGTTGTGTGAGGTGATTTGTGCACATCTGTGTCTGTCTGTGTGTTGTGTGTGTCCCTGGGGTGTGTGTATGTGTGTGTCCCTGTGGGGAGAGTGCATGTGTCCCTATAGGGTGTGTATGTCCCTGTGGGGGGGTCTGTGTGGTGTGTGTTTCTGTTGTGTGTGTCTCTTTGTGGTGTGTGTGTCCCTGTGGGGTGAGTGCATGTGTCCCTATAGGGTGTGTATGTGTGTGTGTCCCTGTGGAGGGGGGGTCTGTGTGGTGTGTGTGTGTGTATCTGTGTTGTGTGTGTCTCTTTGTGGTGTGTGTGTTTGTCCCTGTGGGGTGAGTGCATGTGTCCCTATAGGGTGTGTATGTGTGTGTGTCCCTGTGATGGGGGGGTGTGTGTGTCTCTGTGTTGTGTGTCTCTCTTTGTGGTGTGTGTGTGTCCCTGTGGGGTGAGTGCATGTGTCCCTTTAGGGTGTGTACATGTGTGTGTCCCTGTGGGAGGGGGTCTGTGTGGTGTGTGTGTGTCTCTTTGTGGTGTGTGTGTGTCCCTGTGGGGTGAGTGCATGTGTCGCTATAGGGTGTGTGTGTGTCCCCGTGGGGGTGTGGGGGTGTCTCTTTGTGGTATGTGTGTGTTTGTTCAGGTGTGTGGTGAGTATCCAATATTGGGGCTGCACCTTAGCGACTATACACTTGCTGTTACTCTTTGTGGGCGTGTGGTGTGTATACATGTCCCCGTGCGTGGTGAATATCTCATGTTGGGGCCCCACCTTAGTGACTATATGCGGGTATGTGCTGTTAGTCTTTGGCGCTATCATTAAGCCCCTCTCATTCACAACTGTCAACTGGTAACTGTCACTTTTTCCCCATTATGTAGATTGGGGCAAAATTGTTTGGTGAATTGGAATGCACGGGGTTAAAATTTTGCCTCACAACATAGCCTATGACGCTCCCGGAGTCCAGACGTGTGATTGTGCAAAAAATTGTGGCTATAGCTGACAGCTATCGATTTTCCTCAACACTTTTCCATTCACTTTTTCTCCATTATGTAGATAGGGGCAAAATTGTTTGGTGAACTGGAACGCGAGGTTTTAAAATTTTGCCTCACAATATAGCCTATGACGCTCTCGGGGTCCAGACGTGTGATTGTGCAAAATTTTGTGGCTTTAGTTGCGACGGTGTAGATGCCAATCCCGGACATACATACACACATACATACACACACACATTCAGCTTTATATATTAGATTGGAAAAAATAAGAGAAAAGATATGTTATCGGATATATACTCCAATACAAGCAAAAATAGAGCTACCCCTTTGTTAGAAATTGCTGTTTATTACATGTCATGCTGTTCCTCCACAATTTTGAGCACTAATTCACATTATTTTAACTATAGTCAAAATAAGTCTTTTGAAGTATTGGAGAAGTCGCTCTGTTCTGCTTTTAGAGGAGATATTTTATCTTGTGTGCAAGGATTATTTAGAGAAGAAATCAATTGCTTCTGTTAACCTCTAATATTTTGGAGCCTCTGCTTAATAGTCTTATGCTCAATTCCATTATATCTTAAATT
>JARQOC010000006.1:376465257-376656549 GCA_033576535.1 Allobates femoralis | reverse complement strand
ATCCGGTCCCGGATACTATAGGGCAACCAGGAGGAGCGGCGGTGCTCTTTTGCATCTTAGGCAAATAGTACCAATGCGGGCGCACTGGATATTCAGGAAACAGTTTTTCTGCATCCCCGGTTGAAATTACGTTGTTCTCGACGTAAAACCGCAGAAGAGAGCGCAATTTCTTCTGGTAAGTCAAAGTGGGATCTGAAGGCAGGGGGGCATAGGTGGTGCCATTCAACAGCTGTTTATTAGCTTCTGCTTTATAACTTACTCTAGGTAAAATCACTACACTGCCGCCCTTATCCACCTGCCTAAAGATAACATCATCCCATGTCATCATAGTCTTTAAGGCTTTCCATTTACCTGTAGGTAAATTGTTGCCCAATGTAGGATACACAAGAGCCTTTACCTCTTTATCCACCAGTTCTGTGAATAAGTCAATCCTGTCACCGGGATTTCTATTTGAACACCAATACGTACAATATGTTCTTTACATCTCTTTTTGGGGGCACTTCCCTAGAGTTGCTCGATGTAAAGCTTGAAGTGTCTGAGGGTAGAATCAAGAGGTCGGTACATAAGAAAAACACATCAACAAATGCATATTTACATTACGATAGCACCCACCCGCTGCACACCAAGAAGTCTCTCCCTTTTTGTCAGTTTCTCCGCACGCGACGGTTAAACAACACTACAGAGGGTTTTGAGCAACAATCTGATGCCCTAGAACAGAAGTTATTGGACTGGGGTTACCCAAGGAAGTTACTATCATCAGCTAGAGAAAGGGCAAGGACTTATGTTTCTGAGAAAAAACAAAAGCTGCAAGAAAACACTGGCCAAAATCCAACCCGTTTTTTCTTTAACTTTAAACATGGTCCGATGCATGGGAAAATAGCGGCAGCCATTAAAAAACATTGGCATATCGTGCAGAACGACCGCATTTTCCCTGGTAAATCACCAGAGGCGATCGTTACGTATCAGCGTTGCCACAATATTGGAGATCTAATCGTAAAGAGGAGGTTGAAAAAAATCACCCACAAGAACTGACAACTGGCTTAGCACTAGACTGAGAGGCGGTAATTACAGATGCCAACACTGTAATTGGTGTAGGTTTCTCAAACCAGGCAAGCATTTGAATGTTGGTGGTGTTGCGCATACAATATCATCCAACATTCACTGCAGGACTACCTGGGTGGTCTATGTTATTTTCTGTACCTGTGGCCGTTTTTACATAGGCAAGACGATTAGGCCCATGAACGTGAGGTTTAAGGTGCATTGCAACTCCATCAGAACAGGGAAAGGATCCTGAGGCTGATAAATCACGTCAGAGATTGCCATGGGGGCGATTCAGGAGCCTTATCGTTCGCTGGCCTGGAAAAAATCTTTCCTGCAGCTCGGGGAGGGGACAACCATAAACGGTTGCTCCAAGCAGAAGCGACCTGGATCCTCAATACTGACGCCCAAGGTAGCCTCGGGCTCAATAATAAATTGGACCTAGCCGTTTTTTTGTAGTATTCTACACCATCACCTGATGTGCAGTTCTTATACTGCACCATCAGTGATCTTTTTTGTATTGATGGGTACAGCCATCCACAGAGTGATGGCTGTCAAGGTCTTTTTCCAACTATCCGCTACTAATCTAGCACTATCCCTATTTTTTTTTCCCCCCTTTTTTCTGTGTCTGGTTTTGGTTTATTGACCCTCTCTTCCCCCCTATCCCTCTTTACTCTTCTTTTTCTTCTTCCACAAACTCCTTCTCATGTTCTTTAGCAGTGTTTCTATCTTGTTCCTCTAGACTCCGCACTTGTAAATATTAAGCCCATATTCTTTAAGCACGTATACTGGCTATTGTCATGTCTTTCACTTAATCTCAGTGAAAAAATTTGCTTATTAGTCCCTAGCTCAAGTAGTGATATTAAGTCATGCCTAGACCATAAGCAAAATATTGCAGGTCTGGTTAGGGGCAAGTGACAGCGCCGCTTAGGTACCTTTCAGGCTATATTGAGTTCCTGCAGGGTTAACAGCTGCACTGCCCGGGGTAACCTTTGGGTAAATAGACTAGACAATACGCGTGCGCCTTACGAGTGTTCATAAAGCGCTGTGCCGTTTATGGTTGCATAGCAACACCAGCAACTAGTTTTAAAGCTAATTCCGTGCGGTAGTGTATGGTATCATAATAGTGTCTGCTCATGTTCTTATTTGCAATCCTTGTTGTATGATTGTAACATTGTTTGTGTTTTATTCACTATGCACTTGCACTTTGTCACTCAATGCTGTGAGTATGAGGTCATTAGACTCCGCCTACATAGGAAGTGGAGTCTATGGCTGCATTGAGCAAAGACCAGTTGAAGGGTGATTACATCCGAAACAGTCACTGTTGTCTGCACCTGCACCACCCCCTCCCCTGCAACCTGCACCCTGCTTCATGCCGGAAGGCTGAATAAAGAAACCTGAGACCAACTTTACACATGGGTGAGTGCCTCCTTTCTTTATACATTTGGACTATGATCTAGTGCTGATACAGGTGAGCACCCCCATTGAATGACTGTCTGCTGCTATATTGGTATAAGGTGTCCAGTGCCCCGATTCATTCTTTGTGAAGTTTATGCTACAATGTAATTCTCATTGTCAGTATGACTAGATTACATCAGTTTCCAAACTGAAATGGTTTCTTTTTTGTGTATTTTCGTTGTTTAATCATTTGTTAAATCATACTTAACATGGGGCCACAGGGACATCAGGTGTCATCAGGATTTCGACAGATGCAGACGAGTGCGGCACTTTATCCACACCACCGGCCGCAACCATGTTGTTATGATGATCTGGTGCTTGGAAAATCCTGATACATCTGGATGCTGCACAATGTGGCAAAACAAGGCATTGAAGTCAATGAGGCCGCATCCGCATCCAGCCACAAGAAAATGTGGCCAAGGTGGATCAGTATGTCACACAGAGCATGCGCATCTCTGTCTCTCTCTTTCTTTAGACCGACCATGTAATTTCTAAACAAACTCCTGTGCCTGATCAGGCTAAAAAAAACGCTGCGGTGCATCAGTTTTTGCATGCGTCGCCTGATGCAGATGTCTACGTTTTTGACCTGATCAGGAATGGACTCAACTGTGAAACCAACCTTACTATATTATTCCAGTGTACAGTGTAACTGATGATCTCCTTTGAATCCCTGTCCAAAGTTGAGCCAACAGGAGGATTTAGTCTGGGGTCACATTTGGAAGGCACAATCCAGTAACCGATTCATTACCAGATCTGGTTTTACCGTGTGCCATCACATTTGCCATCACATTGCAGATCTGAATCCGATAATAGATCCAGATCTGCAATGTGAAAAAATTGTGGCGCCAAAAACTGGATCCGTTACTGCAAGGTACATTCATGTACCTTGCAGTACCGGATCCAATTGCCATAGGTGCCCATTCTAACAAAAACTGATCCAGTTTTTCAAACCGCTCCAAAAAATCCAACCTGCATGATTTTTACCGCAGGCTGCAAAACCGGATGCGGTAACCGGATTGCAATTAGTGCAATTTGGTTTTTCTATTGCAGCCTATGGCTTCGGAACCGGATACGGTTTTGACCATTTTTAATAGTCAAAACCGGATTTGGAAAACAAATCCGCAAATGTGACCCTAGCCTAAGGCTAGGGTTACACTTGCGTCTGTCCCTAGCCTGCAGGATGCGTTCAAAACTTAGAATTCCTCAGGCTTAGCATCTAGCGTTACCAGCATGTAACGCTATGCGCCACCTGTGTATAGTATCTATGGCAAACAGATTCATCGCGCAGCCGCGGGCTCCAGTTATGTGCCCCAGATATGTGCTTTTGATGAGCGCACAGGAAAACGCTGCAAACCGCGTTACCTGTGAGCTCATCAATAGGGCATATCCGGGGATTGTAGGTGGAGACAGCGACTGCGTGATGAATCCGGTTAACATAGGGACACTATATACAGGCGGCGCATAGAGCTACATGCCGGTAACGCTGAGCTTGAGGAATTCTAAGTTTTGAACGCATCCTGCAGGCTAGGGACAAACGCAAGTCTGACCCTAGCCTAAGATAGCAGCGTGGGGCCCTTCAGAATACTGCGATGGTGGTCCATCGGCTTGCAAGCATGCTGGTAAACAGGCTATTATAATTCTACTGTGACTGACTGTAGCATTTAAATGGGTAAATAGCAACATTCAAATCTACCTCTGGTTCTTCTGTTAGAGGCAGATGCTGGCTATGTAACCAAGCTGATGTTTGCCTTTACAAGAAGAAGTTCAACTGTGACTTGTGATGAAACTGCACATTGCAGGTAGAAATATATGTGGTGCCCCACTGGTCGGGATGCCACGGAGGGGTACTGCACCCATAAAAGAGTGTGTAGTATTCCTGTGACTGAGGAATTGGGATGTTGCATAATGGATCCTCATTACACACATCCACACACACCCTAGGTAGGGGACCATGGATGGACCCGCTGTAGGGAGGACCCAGTCCCATGGAAGGAGTAACAGGGTAGAGAAGTGTGTGGGTGGGAGGAACGTGAGGCCAGTGAGAGAGAGAGAGCTCCATTGGGGAGTAAGGAGTGGAGGACGGCAGAGAAGCCGCGAGGACAGAGAGGGACTCTAGGGGCACCAGGTGTTGCAGTGCACCCAAATCCAGACTTGGTATGACTACTGACCGGAGGGGTTCAGTCCCGAGCCGCTGAACCGGAGGCCCGAGCTTCTAGAGGAAGTTGTGGACGTCCCCCGGCACATCCAGAAAAAGGCATCATATAGGATCCTGAGGACTCGGAGAGAAGTCGCTCAGAGAGAGAGGATTCATGGGAGCTGGCTTCAGGCTCTGCACGTGGGAGCGCTGAGGGAGACAGGAGAGAGCGCAGGAAAGGACCGGACAGGAATGGCCGGCATGCCACTGAGGGTCCTGAATAAGGCATCTTAATTTTCGGTGACTACCCAGGCCAGCCAGGCCCAAAAGGACTGTTATTAAGAACTGCCAGTAAATTTGTGCAGAGTAAAAAGACTGTGTGGCGTCCGTTTGTATCTCCACCTGAGGAGCTGCCGACCGCAGCAGGGAGGATCGTGACAAGGCCTGGCGTAGCTGCATCCCTCTGTGAAATCATCATTAACTTCCACTACTTCCCCAGGGATCCTGCTCCACCTACGGGGAGCGTAAGCGTAAGTGTCCTGCTGCTCCACCAACACATCGGAGGTTTGTCCCGTAGCGCCAGTAATATTACCGGAATCGTAGGTGGTGTCATGAATCACCTTTCCTTTCATTGACTCTTTTCAGTGACCACCAGGGTCACGGGAACAGGCAACAGGCACCATGACATCCCCCATGAACTACAACACCAGGAACCAGGTACCACACAGCGCTGGGGCGGGTCAGCTTCTGGCGTCACAAACAGAATCCTGTGCCCAGTAAAACCGGGTACTGTGCGCCTTGAACTGTGTTTGGAAAAAACTTTATTTAATGGACTCCAAAATGGCGGGGTCCGAGACTTAGCAACATGTGCAGGCCCGGGGGTGTGCTTTGGCCCCTTGTCATGGGAGGACCTTGCCAGAGGTGTGAAACTGAATGCCCGTCCTAATTGCAATCGAAAAACCAAGGGGACGGGCCAGAGATTAAAGTGCTCCTACCAGAAACTATAAATGGCGGCAGGAAGGGTGTGGCAGTAGAGAGAAGACAAAGGCGAGGCACGGGTGTAGTCCATGGGTCTGTGAAAATGACAGTAACTGACCAGAGAAACCTGGCCCATGAGGAGGAGGAAGCAGGCGGCCCTGGAGATGCTGAACAGGGTCCATGAACTACAATGCCCGGAACCAGGTAATAATAAATCCAGGACTACCGCTAACCGGCAGTAACCTATGGACCATTGTTTGAGAACTTTCTCATCGCCTATTAGATTATCATTGGAACCTCAAGGATTTGTTAAATTTAATAAATGAATCAATGAGGTCACCCTACCCTATTCCCTAGTGGGTTATCTTTGGAGTTGCGTAGGACCATTTTTGATAACAAATAGGTAAACAAGAGCGTGTGGTGGAGTCTTTAATCAAATAAACCACTTTTCCTGTGTGTGTATTTTTTTAACCATTCTCTTTCCAGGTTAGTAATGAAGGATAAGGATATCTGATGCTCATCCATTACTAACTTTGGGGCTTGATGTCACTTGTCAATTCCAAACTGACATGAACCCCCATTAACTGTTTGCCACTGCACCAGGGCAATTGAAAAGAAATCTGGGATAGCTGTGGGTTTGTATATTTAGGCAGCAAAGAACCCAATAACTATGGCCCTTTCCTGCCCGATAATATCAGCCAGCATTTTTCTGCTGTACCTTGGCTAATTATTAAAACTAGGCGGGAGCCCATGTCATTTTTTATTATTATTTATTTATTTAATTCAATTGGTGCGTGGCCAATCACAGCCATGCCAATACTTGACATGGCTGTAATGGGACCAGAAGCGCCCACACCAGAAAAGCTTACTGATTGGCTGCTCTGCAGCCTTTCAATAAGCTTTATTCAGATAGCAAACCCAAATAAGAAATGGACATACAGTTAGAAGTCCGTGTTCAGTGTACAGCACTTGACACTAGATGTTCTGTAACAGCCCTGAACTTTACAGTTTGGCTTCACCAATTAATAGAAAACATGAACAAGCTAAATTATAATGCTTTTCAATATTATATTACTATTATTATTATTATTATTATTATTATTAAATACTGAAATCTTGGATCTGCAGATATATTCATGTAAATACGCCTATATATTTTGGGATTGGTTCAGTATGACAATGTGCCCTTGAACCAAAAAATGTTGTGCACCCCTGTTCTAGACAATACTTCAGTGAGGGGCCTTGATGGAAAGGTAAATGCTACTTAGACAGAGGTCCACTGACAATGGTGGTCTGTTCATCTAATTAGCAGAAAAGTGGGCATGTGTAAACCACAGCATAACGGCATCAATCCATGACCTTTCAGCCATTGAGACTTTCTCACACACCTTGATTAAGGAATGATATGATCTGTAAATTCACAGCCAAAACTTTTGTTTATTTCCTTCACAGGACCTCCTGTTAAATGTTCATTTTTCCTGCATGGACTGTGAGGAAACAGTGGAGACTTTCAACTGGTGTATAGTAAGTATCAAGGGAAAGTGGGGGGCTGACATGACACTGGGAGGTAAGGAATGACCATGGGAGGAGAGAGGAGGGGAGTGAGGAGGGAGGGGGGACAAAAGGTAATCCCGGGCGTAGTGGTCTGAAGTAGGGCTGGGCGATTTTGGAAAAAATCAAAATCTCGATTTTATTTAAACCTATGGACGATTTTCGATTTAAATCTCGATTTTTTTTTTCTATTTTTTTTTTTGCTTTTCTTAATGAATCAAGAGGGGGGCCCCCGTGACAGAGGAGAGGAGGGTAACTGAGGGAAGCGTCCTGCTTCCCTTGGGTGTTCCCGCCCCTCCTCTTGTCTGCAGCCCAGGCTCTAACCCTAGCCCTAACCCTAGCCCTAACCCTAACCCTAGCCCTAACCCTAACACTAGCCCTAACCCCAGCCCTAACCCCAGCCCTAACCCTAACCATAGCCCTAACCATAGCCCTAACCATAGCCCTAACCATAGCCCTAACCATAGCCCTAACCCTAGCCCTAACCAAAGCCCTAACCCTAGCCCTAACCCTAACCCTAGCCCTAACACTAGCCCTAACCCCAGCCCAGTGGCGTAGCTAGCCTGCTCTGGGCCCGGGGGCGAAATCTTCACCCAGGGCCCCCATGTGAAGAGCAGGGGGGCGGGGGGAGGAAGGGGTGCTGTGAGAGAATTCTCGTGCCACCCCAAGTGGCGTAGCAAGTGTTTGTGGCGCCCTGGGCGATGGAAAAATTTGCCGCAGCTGCCGCCCCTAAGAATTGGGCCAAATGGCCACTCTCCTCCTGAACTCTCCATCCTTCTGCACTCCCCATCCTCCATCTTCCTGCACTCCCCATCCTCCTGCACTTCCCATCCTCCTGCACCCTCCATCCTCCTGCACCCTCCATCCTCCTGCACCCTCCATCCTCCTGCACTCACCATCCACCTGTGCTCCCCATCCACCTGCGCGCTCCATCCTTCTGTGTGCTCCATCCTCCTGCGCTCTTCATCCTCTTGCGCTCTCTGTCCTCCTGCCATCCTTCTGTGTGCTCCATCCTCCTGCGCTCTTCATCCTCTTGCGCTCTCTGTCCTCCTGCGCTCTCTATCCTCCATCCTCCTGCACGCTGCATCCTTCTGCGCTCTCCATCCTCCTGCACTCCCCATCCACAATCCTGCAGCACCCTCCATCCTCCTGCACGCTCCATCCACCTGCGCTCTCCATCCTCTCTTGCATTCCCTGTCCTCCGTCCTCCTGCACTCCCCATCCTCCTGCAGTCCCCATCCTCCTTCGCTCTCCATCCTCCGTCCTCCTGCGCTCTCCATCCTCCGTCCTCCTGCGCTCTCCATCCTCCGTCCCCCTGTGCTCTCCATCCTCCGTACCCTGCGCTCTCCATCCTCCGTCCCCCTGCGCTCTCCATCCTCCGTCCCCCTGCAGATCCCATCCTCCGTCCCCCTGCAGATCCCATCCTCCGTCCCCCTGCAGATCCCATCCTCCGTCCCCCTGCAGATCCCATCCTCTGTCTCCCTGCAGATTCCATCCTGTCCCCCTGCAGATCCCATCCTCCAGCCTCCCTGTATCCTTCATCACCCTTGCACAGCCTGAAACCCTCAGCACCCCTCTCTCACACACCTCTTGTTAAAGGTGCGGGGGGGCTGTTGCAGACTCACCTCCTCCCTCCTCTCCGGCCGGCACGGCGGCCGGCTGGCAGCACGGGGCACGGGGGCCCCCCAGGGGGCGCGGGCCCCCCCAGGGGGCGGACAATGGGCCCATAATGTCGGGGGGGCCCGGGGCGCTCGCCCCCCTGCCCCCCCTGCTAGCTACGCTACTGCCCCAGCCCTAACCCTAACACTAGCCCTAACCCCAGCCCTAACCCTAGCACTACCCCTAACCATAGCCCTAACCCTAGCACTAGCCCTAACACTAGCCCTAACCCCAGCCCTAACCCTAGCCCTAGGAGAAGGGGGCGGCGCCATATCCATGTCAGGGCGCCGGGGGCAAGGGGCAGGTAAGACCTGCACTGGGCTCTGACAGCGACCTCACCAGCGGCTGGTGTAGCAGAGTCGGGGGGGGCACTAATCGCTCCTCCCCCCCCCCCGGAACTCGGCCGCGGCTGGTGTAGCAGGGGCAGGGGGGCACTAATCGCTCCCCCCGGAACTCAGCCGCGGCTGGTGTAGCAGGGGCGGGGGGGCACTAATCGCTCCCCCCGGAACTCGGCCGCGGCTGGTGTAGCAGGGCGGGGGGGCACTAATCGCTCCCCCCGGAACTCGGCCGCGGCTGGTGTAGCAGGGGCAGAGGGGCACTAATCGCTCCCCCCCCGGAACTCGGCCGCGGCTGGTGTGGCAGGGGCAGGGGGACACTAATCGCTCCCCCCGGAACTCGGCCGCGGCTGGTGTAGCAGGGGCGGGGGGGCACTAATCGCTCCCCCCCGGAACTCGGCCGCGGCTGGTGTAGCAGGGGCAGGGGGGCACTAATCGCTCCCCCCGGAACTCGGCCGCGGCTGGTGTAGCAGGGGCGGGGGGGCACTAATCGTTCCCCCCCGGAACTCGGCCGCGGCTGGTGTAGCAGGGCGGGGGGGCACTAATCGCTGCCCCTCCGGAACTCGGCCGCGGCTGGTGTAGCAGGGGCTGGGCTCTGACAGCACCCCCTCCCCTCGGCCTCACAGTGAGCAGCGGCAGTGGCCGCGGTTATACCGCTAGGAAGCCACTACTAGCCGCCCGCATCTCCTAAACAGCGCTCCGGCGGCCATTTTAAATCGAATTACACGATTGTTGGCAAAACCACAATCGTGGCCACAGCAGGGGGCGAATTAATCGAATTAATTCGATTAATCGCCCAGCCCTAGTCTGAAGGTAGGGAGAAAATGAGATGGGTTATAGGTGAGGACCCAGGGAAAAAAAACATAAATAGGACTGACTGAGGTTGAGTGGCCCTTTTGGACCCCGGACCACGGGACAGAAGAGTCCCACCCGCCCTCCCTAAAAAGAAGAAATTCTGGGTCATGCTGGCAATCATAGGCAGTGTTGGTGGATCCTCAAAATTGGTTAAAAATTGGGGATTGGGGATTCCTTAAATATGTGGATCCCTTTATTGGATGGTTATTTGATGGTGGTCTGGAGAGATTAGGGTTATACTCAGTGACAGAACGTCAAGTTCATCTTGGTGAAATTTTGGGTGATACCCAGCGATGGTACGATGGGTTCATCTTAACACTATTGGAGAACAACCTCTTCCCTCAGTTTCATGGTGCGCCTGAGCATGTGAACATGGTTAGGAGTAAGTCTGGGGAAGGAAGTGGCAATCTCATTGGAAAAATCACCAGATTTGTGTAGCTTTGAGGACCTCACCAATTGTTTTAATAGTTTTTTTTTCTTATGTTGTCAATAAAATGGCTGCTGTGGCTATATTTATCCAAAGAAAATGGATTGTTGTCTGAGCTTTTATTTATGGCAGGGGGTTGAGGGAACTGACAGGGAGAGGTAGGATCGATGTTAGTGGTCAGGTCACAAGAATCAACCTTATCAGAGTCATGAACTTAGGTTAGTGTCACACATGGATGGTGACCCACGTTTCCCGGATCCGCTAAACGCATAGCAAAGCCTGCTGTAATGGCTAGTGTCGAGTCCCAGGCCCTGGGGTACTCGGGTATCAGGCTCAGAGGGGTTTTCACGGGGATGATACGGGTGGCAGCGCCTGAGCCCGTGGCCTGGGTGACACTTCAATAAGTGAGTTATGTACAGGGGATAAGAGTTATTGTCATATGATGCCACCTGTAGTACCTGGTGTGGGATCACCAGCGGCGCCACAGTCCTCCGGAGGGCGATGGTATTGCGGCAAGGGTAGTAAAGCTCCCTACAGGTGGAGCTGGTCCTCCTGTTCAGCGAGTAGAAAAAGGGCAGCTTGAAGTGGGACTTGTGGCCAGGGTAAGAAGCAGTACGGCAGTCTATAGGGAGGCTGGGGACAGAGAGGAATAACGCACACACTCTGAAGGAAGTCTCTTTTACTTTTACTGATGGTATCCACAGGTAAACATGTCCAGAGCACTGTCGGGTGACCAGTTGCACAATGAGTCTCCCCAGCAAGTGGGTATAAGGCCTTCTCGGTTGTCGCTGAAGCCCTGCCTGTGTGTAGGCTGGCCTCCTTGCTTTCTCTAGTCCTCTCTCTCTCTCCCCTCCTGCGTGGTCCATGAGTTACCCGCTCTAATCACTGCGGTGCTACTTCACGCTACGGTGTTTGGCTCCCTCTTTCTGGGTAAACAGGGGGACCAGGTGACTGAAGTCTCCACGGTGTGACGGGGTTCTCTGCAGTCTTGGAGTAATCCTGCAGGTGCGGACCCCCGAAGTCCGGTACTTCTTGGGCGAACCTCCACCGGTTCCTCGCTCCCTTGGCTCAGCTCCTTGCCTACTCCTAGTCTTGGCTAAGCGTAGAAGGACCACTACGGTTCACTGGTTCGGGCCTAACCGCGGCACCGATCACCAGGACGTCTTCGCAGCTCTCCTAGCGTCTGCACACTCTAACTAACTTCTCCTCCAGCAGCAGTATTTACAGGGGACCTCACCTAAAGTCATTGAGTTTAGGTCCCCCTACTGTGCCGGGGTGTAAGGTGTTGCATGTAGTAGGTACCTGCTGTGGAAACCCAGCTGTGCAGTAGGGAAGGCTGTGGCTCCCTGCGTGAGCAGGGCGCCACACTAGCGTTAACGTCGATCGCTGTCCAGCAACGCTGCTCCATAGTAACCTGTAGTTTACCTTGAATGCGGCCACACACAGAGCCCCAGGAAGTGCGCTTTAGCTGAGCGAACAGGAAAACATTGCAGACAATGTTTTCCTGTGCGCTCAGCTAAAGCGCACTTCCTGGGCTGGGCAGCATCGACGTTAATGCTAGCCGTTACAGCAGGCTTTGCTATGCGTTTAGCAGATCCGGGAAACGTGGGTCACCCTCCAAGTGTGACCCTAGCCTAATGCTTATATATGGCACCTAATGAAAATATACATGTAAGGCCACACACACAAGTTGAAGTTTTGATGAGTTTTTTACTTCAGTATTTGTAAGTCAAATATGCAATGTGTGCACGTGGCCAAATAGGACTCTTCCATTGTTAGGCTATGTTCACATGTTGAGTATTTGGTCAGTATTACAAGTCAAGCCCAGGAGGGGAATAATCAGATGAAAAGTATAATAGTAAGGCGTCACCACTTCTGTATTCATCACCCACTGCTAGTTTAGGTGTACAAAAATTCAAGTGTAAAACTGAACATTTGAACATAGCCTTATGGCCGCTTTACACGTCCCAACATCGTTCCGATATTGTATACAACGGCACAGGAGCGTGCACATTTTTGGCAGTAATCTAAGATCGCATAGGAGCTGTCACACAGGGAGATATCGGCAGGCAACACAACTGCGATGTATACGCCCCCTTGTATGAGCGAACCAGGGAACGACCATTTAACATGGAAGTGTATAGGGGAAGTTGTGCTCCAAATTGTTGTTGGGCTGTCACACAGCACGATCCGGCCACATCGTCCATCCAATATCGGGCAGTTGGAGAGCCTGCACAATTCCCCAACGATATCGTTTTGGCATCGTTCTTGCATCGAATTGCACATTTATACCACGTGACTTTTTTATCGTTGTTGGACAACGATATCGGGACGTGTAAAGCGGCCATTACTCATTTATATATTCAAGTGCCTCCATTGAATTTCATGCTTGTTGGTTGAAAGTTTTAATTTGGTTCTATGGAAAACACCCTTTCCCCATTTCCAGGGTTATTTAAACTCTTTGAATACTGAATTAGATATTCACAGTAGTCACCCTATAGTTGCATATAAACAACTTGCTTCTCATGCATTGAGTTTGGATGATTACATTTTTTGTATAGTTGGTGACTATTTCAGCTCTTCGTGGTTCAAAACCTAAAGTCGGCTATTCTGTAAATCTTTCCATGCAGCTATTTACTACTTGCTCAGTATTGAAATTTTGCTTTTTCTTGATTTTTCATTGGCCAATGACTAGTTAATATCTTTCAAATGTTTTATGTTTAATTTGTTTGTGTGAACATTATTTTTTCAATATGCCCAATTTTTCCAATAATGCAGTCAATATTTGGAGAATTGTGCGGGATTTTCATACAATAAAAATCATATTAATTAATAATTTGCCCTCCTGCATTTATTGGTGTGTTTATTAGTTCTTTACTGATTATGTACATTATTCTTCTAACCTTTTAGGAGAACTGAAGAGCACTGGAATGGGTAACCTGTATACTAGGGATGGGCGAATCTACTCGCTAGGACTCGTTACTCGGCGAGTAGTAAGGGACTCGCAGGACTCGGTACTCTGCGAGTTTCCCAGTGTTTCCTCGCACGAGTCCAATGCAAATCATTGGCAAACGCTGACAAAACTAGGATTGCCATTGTCTTGCATTAGACTCGGCTACTGTGCCAGTGATAGCAGGGAAACTCGCAAAGTAACTGCTGTTACTTTGCGAGCCGAGTCCAGCTGTCTTCTCTGTAAAGGCTGCCGCAGCTCCAGGGTCCTAAAGCCCGCCTGCTCACAGAGATGATGTAGCAGAGCTGAGATTGTTCTCAGTCTGCTCATTCCCTGTGCATAGACATCTATATCTATGCACAGGGGATGTAGCAGAGAGGACATCGCGTTTTGGACTGCGTCGGACAGAAGAGGATTTTTTTAATTAAAGATGGCGTCCCTAATGGCTTTTTTTTTTATTTCAAATAAAAATTTTTCTCTGTGTTGTGTTTTTTTTAACCCTTTATTGGAGATTCTTAGTGGCTGGGTCAAACGTAGCATGACATTAAGAATCTCGGGCTTAATACCAGCTTGTATAACAAAGCTGGTATTAACTCCTTTATTACCCAGCGTGCCACCGCCACCAGGGCCGCTGGAAGAGCGGGGTTCAGCGCCAGAGGATGGCGCTTCAATGAACGCGCCATCTTCTGGGGCGGCTGCGGGCTGCAATTTGCAGCGGGGGGTGCCCAGAAAGCTTGGGCATCCCTGCTCTGCGGATTCCAGCCCCCAGCTGCTTAGCTGTACCTGGCTAGACATAGAAATTGCGCGGAGCCCCATGCATTTTTTTTTTTATTATTTCATGAAATTCATGTCCTCTCTGCTACATCCCCTGTGCATAGATATAGATGTCTATGCACAGATATAGATGTCTATGCACAGGGAATGAGCAGACTGAGAACAATCTCAGCTCTGCTACATCAGGCAGCAGGTGGGCTCTAGGACCCTGGAGCTGCGGCAGCCAGCACACAGAGCAGACAGGACTCTTATCTGTGCGAGTTTCCCAGCGATTACTTGCACAGTAAACGAGTCCAATGCAAATCAATGACAAAACTATGATTGCTTCAGGCTGAAGCTTCCGAGACACATCTGTGATTTGTAAATCGCACACTACTCGCTATTACTCGCTTCCCCATTCATTGACATTGGACTCCCTAGACTCGCAACGAGTAGCGAGTCCCGGGCTCGGACTCGCTAGAGTCAAGCGATTCCGAGTAATGTAGATTTCGCCCATCACTACTGTATACTCCAATGTTGTTGAAAGCACCAGCTTCAGCATCTTTATATCCAGCACATATGGGTCAGCTATACTCCAATCTTTAAATTTCTCAAGTAGTCACACATAAAATATATACAAATAAAATATATATATACATATATTACATCCGTACCTTTTAAGTAAGATGGTTTCAAGTGGATTTAAGAATGATAGATTCCTATTAAAGTATTGTAGGGAGGCCAGTGATCCACAGCTAAGAAAATCTGGTTTGTAACAGTAAAATACTTCATGGTCTTTCTCATTTCCATATTGACAAATGTTTTTATCAGAGTCCAGCTGGAATCCACATTCACTTTTGACTTGTTGACCTCCATTCACAAAGGTTCCTATGAAGTACACAAGACCGTAGTCCTTGTTCCTTGCTTTCCATAGAGCGGCAACTCCTTCACTTGGGTGATAGAGGACAATAGAAATATAAACTCTCCCCTCCCAAAACAAGGTGAAATGGACATGATAAGTTCCATTATGGAAGTCTACAACTTTACCAGATGCCGCTGCGTTAAGATCAGGTGTGGAGATTCTTACTTTCATGAAGTCTCCTCCATACGTTTTCTTGTTACCTAAATGGTCAAACATGTCAATTTGGACAATTAAGTTGTCTCCGACACAGTATCTCTGCTTAGGATGGACTATGGTGGCTCTGCTCCTCTTGGCACTTGATGTTTTTTCAAGGTCAATCAAAGTAAGGTTTGGAATTATGGTGAACATTCTGCTGAAGATTTCAGGACTTTTAAGTTCATCTTCTGATGAAGTTGAGGTAGCCACTGAAGGGTGATTTATTTCATTATTTCCAGCTTTTTTATGTTGAATAGGTGTGTTTATAAGCTGTAAAAAAGTATTTTGAAATGATCACTAAGATCAAATGTGATATGTTTATTCAAAATGATTAACAATTACTGTATATTGGAGCACTGTACAAATTCAAAATTGTATGGAATTATGATAGAAACTCCATGCAAATATATTGTTAATTACTCAATGTCATTGAGATTGTGCCAAGTTACATCAGATTCAATATTATGGATATTGAATATTAGGAGTTGTAGTCATATTTCCAATTCCTATATGCACTTCAGTATTTTAATAGGCAGCAAAAATGTTGTGTAGGTTGGTATATGACCACTGCACACAACTACTGGCGCCATCAGTGACATATTGACTACACTGATGACACCGTATAGCCATTGATTGGCAAAAGTGGTCACTTGCTGAGATATGGCTATAATTTAAACTTTGGATGAACACTCAGACTTTGTCCCTGCCCAAAAGACTCCATTACCAAATTAAAAGAGACACTGATGGCCCAAGTAAAAAGGATTATTTAAAGGGAATCTGTCAGTAGGTTTTTGCTGTTTAATTTGTGAACAGCATAATGTATAGGCAGAGAGCTTGATTCCAGAGATGTGTCCCATTTAAGGCTATGTGTTGTCATTTCAATACGATCATTGGTTAAGGAACAGGAGATTATCACTATAGAACTACAGGTCTCGACAAATCAGGCTAATCTGTGTAATTCGACCTCCAATCCTCCTGTAATTGGCAGGTTGCTACACGGTAAAATGCCAGTTTGGGGTGTGGGCGAGTTTATACACAGATGTGAAGTCTTGGCTCTGCTATGTTTGCATCAGTCAAGCAGGGATGCTTTCAAAACTGCATAAGGCTGCTTTCACACAGCGTTTTTGTGCTGTCCGAGGGGATCAGACTTTTTGCAGCTCCCCTCGGACAGCAACGGATCCAAACTGATGACTGCAATCGGATGCCAAATAGGCATCCGATTCCGATATTTAGCAGCATCAGTTTGGATCCTCTCTCCTATCCTTGCTCCTCCTGTCACCTTTGTCCCCTCCTCTCTCTGCTCCCTCTTTGGCCCCTCTTTCGCCCCCTCTTTGCCTCCTCTGTCTTCCCTCTTTGCCCCCTCTGTCTCCCCTCTTTGCCCCCTCTTTCGACCCCTCTTTGTCCCTATGTCTCCCCTCTTTGTCCCCTATTTCGCCCCTCTTTGTTCCCCTCTTTTGTCCCCTTTGTTCCCCTCTTTCCAGGCCTTTAAAAATAAAAAAAAATCATCATTTTCACCTATCCAAGAGGCCCGTGGTGCTTCAGCTCTCTTCTTCTGATGCACAGGACCTGGCGTGATGTCAGTCACATGACCAGTTACCGCGGTAACCGGTCATGTGACTGCACTGTGACGTCAGGCCAGGTCCTAGAAGCATCGAGCCGAGCGCTGGAGGCATCGCTGGATCGCGGGACAGGTGAGAATAAAGTTTTTTTTTTTATTTTTAACCCTTTATTTTCACTAGATGTCACTTCTGCAATGTATGAATATACATTGCAGAAGTGAAATTAGATGGCACAGAGCTATTTTAGTGTACTGAGCATGCTCAGTACACTAAAATCGGGTCCGAAGAACGATCAGCTGTTTCCTTGGACCCGCACTCCATAGGCCCCATGTTATTTGGCACGGATCAGGTCGGATCCAATTCGGTCCGATTTGACCCGCTGTGCCAAAAATCGCAGCAAGCTGTGATTTTGGGTACAGCAAAAAATCAGCCAGAATCGGATCCGACAAAAATCAAATGCCAATAAGGCCAAATCCGATGTGATCCGTGCCCATAGACTAACATGGGGCCAAAATCGGATCCGTGGCTGTCCGTTTTACAATGGACAGCCACGGATCACAGAAAAACACTGTGTGAAAGCACCCTAAGCAGTCTAAAGTGATACATTGCTTTAATCAGGGTCTCTGTCTATACATTATGCTACTATACTATATTCGGTAGGAAAAACATGACAGATTCCCTTTAATTCAAAACCAAAAATGTATCTGTATTACAATCTAATAAGATTATTTACTATAAGAGACCCAAGTATTACATTCTGGGTTTATTATACACCAGCATAATGCTGTTCACAGTTTACACAATAAGGTCAAGAGAGAAAAGTGTCTTTCATAATTTTAAATTAGAGATATGTATCCTAGGGGTTGTCTAGTCTCCAATCAATCTAATGATGTGCTGTTTCAGTCATTTGACTGCTGCAGCCAATCAACGGGTGCAAAGGAAAAGTGTTCTGGTGCAGACTACTCGATCAAGGGGAGTAGCAGCAGTTACATTCACTCAGCTTTATATATTAGATATGTATGTGTGTATGTATATATCCACACTTAACCCTGCCCCTTCATAGCTCTGCCCCCTCAAAATAACTCCACCACCGTCATAGCTACCCCTCCACATAGCCCCACCTCTTCATAGCTCCACTCTCTCAAGATAATCCCACCACCTTCATAGCCACTCCTCCACATAGCCCCACCCCTTCATAGATCTGCCCCATCTCATATAGCCCCACCCCTTCATACTATGGTGGGGTGGAGCTATGAAGAGGATGGGACTATGTGAGGACATATATACATACATACACACACACGCCAGGGGTGTAACTACCACAGGTGCAGGGGTTGCGATCGCTCCCGGGCTCTGCAGCCTAGGGGGGCCCCAAAAGTCCCTTTGGCCTATAGAAAAAGACTAATACTATTAAAGATTTGCAATAATTGGGGGCCCCGTTGGAGCTTTTGCATCGGGGTCCCTGGGCCTGAAGTTCATCACTGGAGGCTGCATTATATTATGCTAGCTGTATTTTCTGTCTATTTACTTTGTGATTTTTATGTGCAAAATAATCATTCTATTTTGTTATAACTAAGAACAGTTAGTTATTATGCCGGGCAACTCCGGGCTTTAAAGCTAGAGTCTTATATATAAGCTATTGTTGCTGCATATAAAGTGTCTGATCAGACTGAACATTTTCTTTTAACCTAATACCCAATAAGGAACTTTCAATCTCCACTGCCCAAATACAAAATCTTCGTAAAGGCCCTAACCCCATAGATACATAGATTTACTCCAATGATCTAAATATGGTGCAGGGAACTCACTATCTAACTTATGGAGAGGAGTTTGCCTGCAACCATAAGTAGACAGTTAAGTAGATAAGGAGATTTAAAGCTGTAGCCCTCCTCTGGGAAATATGCAAATTGTCACTTCAGTAAGGAAGTGCACGAACTCTAGCACCACCTTTACGTAGCTCCTCAAAGTCATAGTCGAATTTCTGATAAGAATTTTAATATGACTAAGGATTTGTGCCAGATCAGAACTCCAAACTACAGACGCTTCTGATCTGGCACAAATCCTTATCATATTAAAAGGCTTGTCAGAAAGTCGACTATGACTTTGAGGAGCTACCTAAAGGTGGCACTAGAGTTCATCCACTTCCTTACTGAAGTGAATTTAAATATGGTACCGTATATACTCGCGTATATGCCGAGTTTTTCAGCCCAAAAATTGGGCTGAAAAGTTCCCCCCTCGGCTTATACGCGAGTCATTACACACGGGTGCCCCCCCATCGTTATACAGGCCCCCCCCATCAGTATCCAGGGCCCCCCCCATGCTCCGCCCCAGCACAGGTATACAGCAGCCTCCCCAGTGGTATATACAGGCCCCAGCAGTGTTACAGCAGCCTCCCCAGTGGTATATACAGCAGCAGCCCCAGTGGTAGTATACAGCAGCCCCAGAGGTATATACAGCAGCCCCAGTGGTATATACAGCAGCCCCAGAGGTAGTATACAGCAGCCCCAGAGGTAGTATACAGCAGCCCCAGAGTGTAGGTAGTATACAGCAGCCCCAGTGGTAGTATACAGCAGCCCCAGTGGTAGTATACAGCAGCCCCAGTGGTAGTATACAGCAGCCCCAGAGGTATATACAGCAGCAGCCCCAGAGGTATACAAGCGCCCCCCATCAGTATCCAGGGCCCCCCGCATGCTCCGCAAACCTGTAAAGTAAGATCATTATACTTATCACTGTCCTGTCGCCGCCGTCCCCGCCCTGCCATCGCGCTTCTCCCGATTCATCCGTCTTCTTCCAGCTTCCTCTGGTCGGCGCAGGCAATGACGTCATTGTCTGCGCCGACCAGAGGAAGCCGGAAGACGCTGGATGAAGACGGAGGAGCGCGATGGCAGCGGCGGGGACAGCGGCGACAGGACAGTGATAAGTATAATGATCTTACTTTACAGGTTTGCGGAGCATGTGGGGGGGCCCTGGATACTGATGGGGGGCGCCTGTATACCTCTGTGGCTGCTGCTGTATATACCTCTGGGGCTGCTGTATACTACCACTGGGGTTGCTGTATACTACCACTGGGGCTGCTGTATACTACCTCTGTGGCTGCTGTATACTACCTCTGGGGCTACTGTATACTACCTCTGGGGCTGCTGTATATACCTCTGGGGCTGCTGTATGCTACCACTGGGGCTGCTGCTGTATATACCACTGGGGAGGCTGCTGTAACACTGCTGGGGCCTGTATATACCACTGGGGAGGCTGCGGTATACCTGTGCTGGGGCCACCCTAGACTTATACACGAGTCAATAGGTTTTCCCAGATTTTGGGGGCAAAAGTAGGGGGGTCGGCTTATACACGGGTCGGCTTATACACGAGTATATACGGTACATTCATTTTAAAAAGCAGACTACAAATGTAATTAACTAAGCAGAAATTTGAATATGTATTTACAGTAATAACCTAAAAACTATATTTATTTTCAACATTTTTGCGTTGTTTTTGTTATTACAATAACATACAAATCTTTATATTATATGGCAGACCCTCATCTATTATGAATAGACATGTTTTTTGTTTTTAAGTAAAAGTAACTAAATAAGAAAGACTCAGGTCCAGTAGCCAAGTTAGTATTCTGTAGACATTCAACCAAAGCCCTGCAAAATGTTTCAAACTTGCATCCTCTTTTGATTTACAGAATTAGTAATGGGGGGGTGTCTCAAAGCCACCTCTTCTTTACTAATCCAGGGCTTGATGGCAGCTGTGATTTTTTTTTATAAATCACGCTGTCATTAACCCCATTTTTTACCCCATTTTTTACCCCAATTAACCCCTCAACAGGTCAATTGGAAAGAGGATAAAGCACCAAAATTGGTGCATCTAATGTAATGTGTCAATTCTGGGGCGGCTGTGGGCTGATATTCTTTGGCTGGGATGGACCAATACTCATAGACCATCCCACCCTGATAATACCAGTTTGCAGCTCTCTGCTTTATCTGCGCTGGTTATTATTAAAAATGGGGAGGACTACATGTTAGTTTTTCCAATGATTAATTTATTTAATACATGGGCTTCCCTCTATTTCTGACAAGCAGAACAGTTAAAGCAGACAGCAGCAAGCTGATATTAGCAGGGTGGAAAGAGCCATGGATAAACCTTCCAGCCTGATATCAGCCTCCAGCAGATGGCATTACCCTGGCTGGTTATAAAATAGAGGAACTACAAATCATTTTATTTTATTATTTATATTTACACTACACACAGCCAGCAGGAGACAACAGACTGATTGCAACCAATGAAAGATGCCAGCACATGGGGTGGGGGAGTGTAAAGTAGTCTGGCTGCAACCAATCAAATGCTATCACAGAGGCTGGGTTGGGAAAGCAGTGAATATTCATAAGGTTTAATGAACGGGCTGGAAACAGTCTGACGGCTCTTTTATCTGCAAAGGAAACACAGTATGTATAATTGCACTGTTTTAAGCCCTATTTTGCTTCCTTTTGCAGCCCCCTAGCCCTGCTATCTCAGCTTCTGGGTAACAAAGAAGACAGACAGCCTTTTAGTAAGCTTTATTTGGGTGCCAAACCTCAACAGTAACATGGATGTACAGTTAGAAGTCCATGTTCGGGTTTCAGCACAGGACACTATGATGTTTGGTTCTAACCCGAACTTTACAGTCCAAGTTTGCACATCCCCAATTTAGATTGTAACCGTCATTTAAATTTTTATTTCTTAAATTAATAGTAAACATGGAAATTGGAAACTTTGTGGTATTCTTTATCATTGAAATCTGCTTTATTTCCATCAGAACTGATCTTTTATAAATTCTCAAATGAAGGATAAAATCTGTCTTCAGTGGATATAGATTTTTCTGTTACTGAGATAGGAGATGAGAGCTGCTATTAATACTATTTTATGTGAGGAGGAGTTAAGTTCTGCCTCTATCTCCTCCCTCCTTCCCTCTGCATTGAATCTTATCCGTAACAACTATCATCTGCTATCTAAGGCTGGCTTCACACCACGGTTTATTCCTGTCCGTGGGGATCCTGCTTTTTGCAGGACCACAAAGAGAGGAATGGACCGAAACGGATGTGCAACTCAGGATGCCATTTCTGTGTCTGGATCCAGGATTTTGAGGGACACAGAAAGGGCTGGGAGCTCTACTTTAAATTTTTCAATGTATCTACATTGCGAAAGGGAAAGAAAGCAATATTTTAAAAAAAATGCTCACCTCTCCGCTGAGTGTCCCGTGATATGAGGCGTCCACCTCCAATGGCTGCAGGACCTTAATTAGCTGACTGGGCGGGGCAACCCGATCTGCTGATGTGTCACAAGATAGCACCAGCTGAGCGGTTTAAACCGCCCGCCCGCCGATCGGTTTTGGTGGGCAATTTAAACCACTCAGCTGTTGCTGTCATGTGACATATCAGGTGATAGAGTTGCCCCACCCAGTCAGCTGATTAAAGTCCTGCAGCCATCGGAGGTGGACACCTTGCATCACGGGACACTCGGAGGAGAGGTGAGCTTTTTTTTTTTTTTTTAATTTTTAACTCATTGCTTTCTTTAATTTTACTTTAGCAGTGTATCTAGATACACTACTAAAATGAAATTACAGAAATAGAGCAGTTTTAGTGTACTGAGCATGCTCAGTACACTAAAACGGGATCCGGGAAACAATCCTGTTTTTCCCCAGATCCGGCGTCTATAGACTCCCATGCTATGTCTGTCAGATCTCCCCGCATTTGCTTCTGTCTGGTTTGGTCCGGTTTTTTCACCAGAGTCCAAAATCAGAGCAGTCTCCGATTTTGGGGCCAAGAAAAAACAGGACAGAAACGAATTCGGGACTGAATTGGCAGAATCGAATTGACATTTATGGCCAATCCGGCAACATAGGGATATATGGGAGGCAAAACAGGATCCTGTTGTGTCCTTTTAAAAATGGACAGAACAGATTCCCAAAAAATGTGGTGTGAAGCCAACCTTAGTAATGGGAAGGTTTGTATTCACTGAAGAGAAAGGCTGCTTTCACATCAGCGGTAATTGGTGATCGCGGCAGTTGCAGTGAAAAAAATGCAACTGCTGCGATTACCGCATAACGGCTGCGTTCGCAGGACACTTGCGGCAAGCCTCTAGCAATGTCTATGGCGCTTGTGGTAAGTGTGCGGCAGGTGCGGCAAGTGCGGTTTCGGCACTTGCGGCAGGTGCGGCCGCAAAAAAACATCAGCATACCGAGTTTTTTTCGCGGCCGCACCTGCCGCAAGTGCCAAAACTGCACCTGCCGCACACTTACCGCAAGCCCCATAGACATTGTATGGGGCTTGCCGCAAGTGTGCCGCGATCGACCGTTATGCGGCAATCGCGGCAGTTGCAGTTTTTTCACCGCAACTGCCGCGATCAGCGTTTACTGCTGATGTGAAAGGGGCCTAAGATGTTTAGTTCAATTGATGAGGTTGCGGTTCCCACACAGAAACCTACTGGCTGCGTAGGATTTTAAAGGTCAGTAAGCTGATGAAAAATTTGCTATATTTCCTTGGTTACATTAGTTAAAAAGTTGTTAAAAGCATGTTATTTTATCTAATGAAGACCTTACCTTATTATAACGTATGAAGCTAAGCAAGGTAATGAAAAGTATTGCAAAACCCAAAATTATCTTCAACCGATTCAAGTTAGATTTGGGCATTCTATTGGTTCTCCTAAAATAAGAAGAGATTAAGAGACAATTGTTACATAGTACAGAGGAGGTGAAACATATTTCCCTGAGAAATGAAACAATTGTGTAATAGGGCGCTTGGAAACCTCAGTGGCACCTGATCGCTGAGATTTTGGACAGTGTCATGCCTCAATGATGGTCAAGATGTGAATGTCACTTCTCTATGGATCCCTACTGCTCCTTGCACAATTGTTTACATTTTGTAGGATAACAGCTGTGAGTCCTTTAGCAGATGTGAAATGTTCATTATATTAAAAGGCAAAGAAACATTTTAAAAGGAAATAAATCTGACAAGGGTTTTCAGAGTAAGGGTGCATTCACATAACGATTTTTCTAAATCCGATGCTGTCCGATGAAAATCGGACAGCATCGGATCCGAATTTGGACCCCATGCATCCCTATGGGCATCGGACCGAATCGGATGTGCACTAAATGCCATCCGATTTGGTACGATCCGATTTTGTCCGATTTTATTATCGGTGCAAAAATCGGAGCTTGCACCGAAAATAAAATCGGACAGATTCGGATCGGACCAAATCGGATGGCATTTAGTGCACATCCGATTAGGTCCGATCCCTATAACATGGGGCCCTATGGAGAAGGGTCCGAGGAAACATCTGATGTCTCCTCGGACCCCGTTTTACTGTACTGAGCATGCTCAGTACAGTAAAACTGCTCCTAACTAGGAGCATAAGGGTTAAAAAAAAAAAAAGAAAAGTTTATTCTCACCTCCCCCCGAGCCCCTGCCGTCTTCCGCCATCTTCTTGGAGGCTCCCGGTGGCTCTCGCAGGCTGCCGGTGTCAGCAGAGGGCTCCCTCTGCTGTATAGGACCTGCGGTGATGTCACAGTGGTAACCCGCGGTCTCGTGACTGTGACATCACCGCAGGTCCTGAACAGCAGAGGAAGCGCTCTGCTGACACCGGCAGCCTGCGGGAGCCACCGGGAGCCTCCAAGAAGATGGCGGAAGACGGCGGGGGCTCGTAGGGAGGTGAGAATAAACTTTTTTTTTTTTCTTTTTTTCACCCCGGAGGCACCGATTTTATGCCGGAATCGGGTGCCTATTTGGCACCCGATTCCAGGCATCAGAAGGGAGCCGATGCTGTCCGATTTATATCGGACAGCATCGGCTCCCTCAAAATCAGTATGTGAAAGTAGCCTAAGTACTTCAGCTTCATCAAGTGTATTTACTTTCACATCCAGTATGAACTGTGCATTTCTAGAGATGCTGGCAAGCCCTGAGATGTATCCTGTGGTGCTGTTCAAGTGCTCCTTGCTTTGCTAGAAATGCTAGGGGGCATAAATTACAAAGCACTAAGTTTGGATTCTGAGAGTTACAAATGGTTATTTCCAGGGACTTCACTGCATATGTGTTATTCTTATGCGAATTAACGTTGTTGAGAACTGTTGCTGAGGTGCCAAGGAGAACTTTTAATACTTCTTAACACCTGTCAGTCCCCGCCTAATGTTGTGGTCTACTTGAGTCCAGAAGCAGTTGTACCACTACTCGACTAGATTATCCTAAGAATTGATGAGAGGCTGATGAGAGAAAAAGGGATCAATTACCCATGAACTGTAAGTTTTCATACAATATACAATTTTGATTGAATACATGTGCTGTGGTGATGTGACCCATGGCCGGGTGCATCACACGGGTTGTCAGTGCAGGTCTCTGTTAACATTGTCCGGTTTTCCTGTGTGTGTGTGCTGTGTGAAACCTTTCCAGTACACAGTGAGTTGGCAGCTGAGGGATTTTCATGAGCTGAGTGGACAGCTGAGTGTGAGTGCTGTAACACCTAGAAGGAGTAGATGAGCCTAATGAGCGGCTGAGAGCAATGTGTGCTGATTACTAGCAACCCAGGTGGGTGTGTCTGGTGGGTGTGGCAGCTATGATAAGAGCCTGCAAGGTGTCTGAGTGAGAGAGGACGATGGGAATCAAAGCAGTCCAGACCACTGCCATGTGAGGACGTGCTGGAAGTTATCCGTCCCCGGTGGGGGAAGTGAAGGGAGCCTGCCAGCTCCATGCCGGTGGCATCTGATGTGTGCATGCCAGCCAGTGTCCAGGACCAAGGACGGGTCAAGGGCCAGGAGGTCATATGGATGGCGAGAGAGACCGGGAACGGCTCAAGGGCCAGGCGGTCAAAAGTATAGCCGACTTTGGGACTGACTGTGCTAGTCGTGATTTGGTCCCGTTGACTATGTGTGAAGGTGTATGTGTAATCACAAGGGTGTATGTATGATTACCCTGTGTGATATGTGACTGGGTGACTCATAGTGGTGTATGAAAAAGTACCATATGATGTATCCAGGTGTGAAGGAAGGTCATACAACTAGATCTGCTCCTTGCATATATGTTATCATGAAGTGTGAGAGTGTAAGGGGGTGGACTTTGCCTGTTTGCTCCTGCCCCTGAAGACACCAACCACACTATCATTTTATTGTGACCTGTGTCATGCATCTTTTGCATATCATGTGTTATCTCTGTGAATATGATGCAGCAGTGTATATATTGTGTAGAGTATAAAGTATGGATAATGTTATGTAGAAATGTACACTTTAGGATAACATTAAAGGAAGCGCTTAATATAAGTATAGTAAGATCGTAAGCTTATTCAGCTACTTAATGTAGGGCAATCAGTAGTTATGGATTAGGATCAGCATACTGGGGGTGAAGGTAGCCTCTAGGCATAGAGGGAAGACTCAATCTTAGTTCAGAAGTACACTGATTTTTTTCTGGCAAAATATATCACTTTATTCATTAAAAATCATTTTCCATTAAAACATTTTCTAGAATATATTTAAATAACATGTTTCAAGGGCCCATAGTCCCTATTATGCACTTTGTTACAGGCTTAGCAGAATAATATACAAAGGGGATCAGACCACTAATATACAGATAAATAAAGCACCAACACTTTTGTACCCAATATCCCTTTCTGACCAACAGAATTAAGAAATCATAATACCCTATATACTCGTGTATAAGCCGAGTTTTTCAGCCCAAAAATTGGGCTGAAAAGTCCCCCCCTCGGCTTATACACGGGTCAATACGGTGGTGGGGGCTGTGTCCGGGGCTGGGGAGGCTGGAGGAGGCTGCTGTATGAGCGCCCCGTCACGTGGGGCCGCTCATTATATATACACTGCTTCCCCCTGTCAATCAGCGGCAGGGGGAAGCAGTGCATATCTAAATATATGGCCCCCAAATGCTGGCACTTGCCCCCCTCCGTTGTAAGGCCCCCCTGCTGCTTAACTTACCATCCCTGGTCTTCTGCACTGCGCCGCTCTTCTGTACTCCGTCCTCCATGCTCCCGTCCTCGGCAGCATCTGGGGTCATGTGACCGGCCGGTCGCATGACGTCATCATTACTGCGACGGCCGGGGACCCCGGATGCAGCCGAGGACGGGAGCATGGAGGACGGAGCACGGAAGACCGGCGCAGTGCAGAAGACCAGGGATGGTAAGTTAAGCAGCAGGGGGGCCTTACAATGGAGGGGGGCGAGTGCCAGCATTTGGGGGCCTGTATACCACTGGGGCTGCTATATACCACTGGGGCTGCTGTATACCACACCACTGGGGCTGCTGTATACCACACCACTGGGGCTGCTGTATACCACTGGGGCTGCTGTATACCACTGGGGCTGCTGTATACCACGGGGGCTGCTGTATACCACTGGGGCTGCTGTATACCACCGGCTGCTGTATACACACCACTGGGGCTGCTGTATACCACTGGGGATGCTGTATACCACACCACTGGGGCTGCTGTATACCACTGGGGCTGCTGTACACCACTGGGGCTGCTGTATACCACACCACTGGGGCTGCTGTATACCACAGGGGCTGCTGTATACCACTGGGGCTGCTGTATACCACACCACTGGGGCTGCTGTATACCACACCACTGGGGCTGCTGTATACCACACCACTGGGGCTGCTGTATACCACACCACTGGGGCTGCTGTATACCACACCACTGGGGCTGCTGTATACCACACCACTGTGGGCTGCTGTATACCACACCACTGGGGCTGCTGTATGTGGCACCCCGCAACGAGTGAGTCACAGGAGGGTATTGCAGCCATAAATGCAGCAGCAATATTCTCTGACCCAGCAGTCATATGGTTAACTCACTGTAAAATATAAAGGGAGGGGGACAAGAGGCGCAATAGTGCCCTATCACTAGTGACACTAGTGTATTGTGGTGGTGCTGTGGAGCCGCTCACCTGGTCCAGTTGTGATCCCCACAACTGGTTTGAAGGCGTTTCGGAATCAATGTTCCAAGCTGCTGTAGGACCTCCACCTACCACTGGATAGTGGTATGTTCCAAGAAAAATGATGGGAGTGATGGTGTACCACGGTCCGCGCTGCTCAGGGTTCAGAATAACTCACCAGAGAGCCAATCAAATTTCCATCCTCTTTATTCCTCCTACGCGTTTCAGCGCCACACCCGGCGCCTTCCTCAGGGATATTACCATCATCATCACCAAGGGGCTTTTTATAGCCCTCAGTCCTCATAAAAGGGGTGTCATTTGTTTACTGGTGATGTCATCCTCATCATCAGAAGTGGGTGTAACCACCCATTTTGGCGCTATTTTTACATAAAACATCACATACAGCTCAAAATTGTTAACAAAATGCTCAGTGCCTCCATCAATTAATAGTCATTGTTCTCCAGATTAAATTTTTCGAAAATGAAGCAAATAAGAGCCAAAAACATAAAAAGATCATTCATTCATTGATGTTCCAAAAAAAAATATATAAAACACATTTATTACTCTCATTGGACTAGAACCTGGGGTCTGAAAGGATACAAGTTGAGCTCCATTGTTTTAATATTGAGCGCCACCAGAGATTCTCATATTAGAACTGTTAAAAATGAGGGATTATGTAGTTAAAACAGCAGTAAAAATGTATATAAAATTGTAGAAAGGAGGATAAAAAGGCTATAAAAATTAAATATATATACTAAAAAACCTTTATTATAAATATCAAAAATAAAATATCTTTAAAGATATAAATTAATATTATTTCAATTAGAATTGAAAATAAAACATCCATATATATATTCCTGAGTAGTGGCACAACAGGAAAAACGGGAGAAAATGTTCCTTATCAACACCCCAGGTTAACTCAGAGATTCATACCCTGCATGCATCACTTAGCATAGAGGGCAAATCAAGGTCCTGGTGGGCGGAGTGCAAGGGTAGTGTGTAGTGGAAAGTTTAGAACAGTTGGGGTTCGAGGGCTGAAGGTGTAACAGCAACCTAGAAGGCCTCTGCAGTTCCCCAGCTCTGCAAGCTAGGAGAGGGGGCTCGCACAGTCCCATGCGGCCCCCTGGCCATCTTCTACCGGCCATCTCCCTACTGTCACCACGGTTGAGCACCATTGCTCCCGGTGCATTACCAAACGATCTACGGGCTTCAAAATGCGGGTCCAAAATCATCCCGTGCCCATCCACAGCCGGTTTGCTGGTACTGAAGCTAGCAGCAGTTCAGCTCTGCTATGCGAACCAGAAGAGTGGAGGAGCCGCTGTACAGGAGCACCTCACCACCGCCAAATCCAGTCGTCTAACCAGCGGTGTACCCACCAAGGGACCCAAGGCTCCCCAAAGCATCCGGAACGTATACCCCAGATAGGGCATTCAAGCAGCCTCCCTGTACCCGACCTGGTATTCCTGGGCGACAACGGCAACCTACTTAGTTAGAATGGAGGAACACCGCGGATCTCTGAAGGACACATATCACTGCTGAGTCCACCCGGTCTGCTACCCACAAACTGTATGCCATGTATTGCCTGCTGGTTACAGTAAAGCACCCGTTACAGAGACTTACAGTGTCCGTGCTTTCTTATGAACTGTCTGTCCGCACTTCAAGGTAACCGCAGCTGCCGCACAACATCTTGAGCAGCTCCAGCCTCCGAGGATCATCGCTTAGTCTGTGGGGAGCGTTCCATCTTGCTGCAATCCATCCCCCGGAGGCCCCGCAGCGTCAGTAAGACTTACCGAATCTCTCATAGGTGGCGTCACGACAAATCAACCCCTTAATCTGTTCCCATAAGACGTCTTCAACTTTTTGATCTGCACTCAACCGGGCCCCACTACCGGCAGGCGCGGTCCACCCGTGACAAGTAGGAAGAAGCTATTGCCTGTCTAAACCGGAGTCCCGGCCACGGTGAGTCAGAGTTTGGCGAACAGGATACGAGCAGGCCCGTTCCCTAACGGGTATTATGTGCTTAACAGACTTTATTTCAACAATTTGGACTTTGTTCGTCCCTAAAAGACTTTTTCCCGCCTTTTCACTGTTGGGCCAAGATGGCGCCTCCCGCTATGAGGATCCGCCACGTGCAAGCCCAGGGGTGAGCCACCGCCCCTCTTCGTGGGAGAGCTAAAGGCAAAGGCGCCAAAATCAATGTCCGCCCTGATTGCCCAAATAAACCATGGGGGCAGACCAAAGACTTTTTCCCACCATTGGGCTATAAAAGCCCCCAAGGAAGTGGGAGTGACACAGACCAGTCTTCACCAGCTCTTCACCAGAACAGTTACCGGGTAGAGACGGGTGTGGCTCCTCCAAGAAAATGACCAGTACCAGACTCCATGACCTGATGCGAGAAGTGGAAGCCGAGGCCAGAGCAGCAATAGGCCATCCGGGTCCGGGTCCTGTCCTCAACATAGACGGCAGCCCCGACTTCTGGCAAGAAGCTCTACAAGACCTTCGGGTGCGGCTCCTTGAAACCGTTGAATGGACAATCCGCAGTTGGAGCGCAAGCTTGGGCAGCAGACTACATCATGCGATGCAGCAGAGCCGCTCGGGTGCAACCACTCCAGGGCCGGACGACATCTCCAGTTTCAGCACCGCCTCGCCTACGCCGACCACTTGTCCCGCCTCGTCTCCGGAGCCGATAGACTGTATCATCCCGGTGGAGACCACAGCTCATCCCGCTCCAGAGCCTGGAACTGAAACCGTGTTTGAGCCGGAGCTTGTAACCCGCTCTAAAGAAGAGATGGACACTTACCCCGTTCCCATTGCGGAACCCGCGACTAGTTTCACCACTACCGAGACTGTCGCCTGTTTCTTCCCTAAACCGGAGGCCTCCTCTGCTATTACCGAGGCCTACCTGGTAGCCGGGATTGAGACACCACTACCAGCTGCTACAGAAGAAGAGGCAGGCAGCCTGGAAGCCCTGCAAGACGACCTCGAGGAGAATTATGCAGCACAGCCGCCATCGACCTAGAGGACCTCATTCCAACATCTCCGTGTGCCGCACAGCCCGAAGTGATCGTTGAGGGAGAGGAGGATGATGATGACGACGAGACCCACAGCACCGCTGAGGACCTCTACACCGGGTTCGCCTGGGGAGATACCGTGGATCCTTCTACCGAGCGATCTGCTCGGGTACGCTGGTCGGATGCCGCTGCAGTGCCATCCCCGGTGCCGTTCAACCTGATGCCAATCTATACTGCCCACCAGACTCAAGCCGTTCAACAACCAGCACGTCGTAGTGACTTTATCCACACTCCGCACCACTCCGACGAAGATGTACATCGCATCCGGAGGGAGGAGTGGCAGGCTCGTCTACGCACCAACATGCAGGCTCGCGCTGAAGCCCGCCGTCAATCTCCATTGCCTGATGAACTCCGTAAGATCGGACGGGTGAGCACATTCAACCTATCGACCGGGTGGGGTTTCATAAGGGAGGAGGGTGTATGTACGGAAGTGTTTGTGGGGCGTCGTGATGTGGAATCGTACCTACCTCGAGGGCATCCAAACCGCGACTTATTTAGAGGGGACATTGTAACCTACGAGCGATATGTATGCTGTGATGGGTGGTTCGCTATACGGGTCCGGAACACTGCCCTCCATAAGTGACTCTGTTGTTTGAACTTTGCAAGATACTTCTTTCTGTTTTGCAAATAACACCGCAACTTGGCAGCTATAGCCTGAACTTTTAATTAAGGACAGCCGACCACCCGCCGGGTCTGCAAATGTGTTAACTGGTTCCTTTTTGCTTGCAATATCTCGAGCAAATGTTTACCTGTTAATAAAATATAAAATCTCTCTGTGATGTTGAGTAGTATGACACTTGGGGACAAGCGTGTTTCACCAAGGGGGAGTGTGGCGCCCCGCAACGAGTGCATCACAGGAGGGTATTGCAGCCATAAATGCAGCAGCAATATTCTCTGACCCAGCAGTCATATGGTTAACTCAGAGATTCATACCCTGCATGCATCACTTAGCATAGAGGGCAAATCAAGGTCCTGGTGGGCGGAGTGCAAGGGTAGTGTGTAGTGGAAAGTTTAGAACAGTTGGGGTTCGAGGGCTGAAGGTGTAACAGCAACCTAGAAGGCCTCTGCAGTTCCCCAGCTCTGCAACCTATGAGATGGGGCTCGCACAGTCCCGTGCGGCCCCCTGGCCATCTTCTACCGGCCATCACCCTACTGTCACCACGGTTGAGCACCATTACTCCCGGTGCATTACCAACCGATCTACGGGCTTCAAAATGCGGGTCCAAAATCATCCCATGCCCATCCACAGCCGGTTTGCTGGTACTGAAGCTCGCAGCAGTTCAGCTCTGCTATGCGAACCAGAAGAGTGGAGGAGCCGCTTTACAGGAGCACCTCACCACCGCCAAATCCAGTCGTCTAACCAGCAGTGTACCCACCAAGGGACCCAAGGCTCCCCAAAGCATCCGGAACGTATACCCCGGATAGGGCATTCAAGCAGCCTCCCTGTACCCGACCTGGTATTCCTGGGCGACAACGGCAACCTACTTAGTTAGAATGGAGGAACACCGCGGATCTCTGAAGGACACCTATCACTGCTGAGTCCACCCGGTCTGCTACCCACAAACTGTATGCCATGTATTGCCTGCTGGTTACAGTAAAGCACCCGTTACAGAGACTTACAGTGTCCGTGCTTTCTTATGAACTGTCTGTCCGCACTTCAAGGTAACCGCAGCTGCCGCACAACATCTTGAGCAGCTCCAGCCTCCGAGGATCATCACTTAGCCTGTGGGGAGCATTCCATCTTGCTGCAATCCATCCCCCGGAGGCCCCACAGCGTCAGTAAGACTTACCGAATCTCTCATAGGTGGCGTCACGACAAATCAACCCCTTAATCTGTTCCCATAAGACGTCTTCAACTTTTTGATCTGCACTCAACCGGGCCCCACTACCGGCAGGCGCGGTCCACCCGTGACAAGGAGGAAGAAGCTACTGCCTGTCTAAACCGGAGTCCCGGCCACGGTGAGTCACTGTATACCATTGGGGCTGCTGTATACCATTGGGGCTGCTATATACCACTGGGGCTGCTGTATACCACTGGGGCTGCTATATACCACTGGGGCTGCTGTATACCACACCACTGGGGCTACTGTATACCACTGGGGCTGCTGTATACCACTGGGGCTGCTGTATACCACACCACTGGGGCTGCTGTATACCACTGGGGCTGCTATATACCACTGGGGCTTCTATATACCACTGGGGCTGCTGTATACCACACCACTGGGGCTGCTGTATACCACTGGGGCTGCTGTATACCACTGGGGCTGCTGTATACCACTGCAGCTGCTATATACCACTGGGGCTGCTGTATACCACACCACTTGGGCTGCTGTATACCACTGGGGCTGCTGTATACCACTGGGGCTGCTGTATATACTGCTGGGGCCTGTATATACCACTGGGGAGGCTGCTGTAATACTGCTGGGGCCTTTATATACCACTGGGGAGGCTGCTGTATACTACCACTGGGGAAGCTGTTGTATACTACCACTGATGAGGCCTGTACACCACTGGGGGGGCCTGTATACCACACTGCTGGGGGTTGTATACCTGTGCTGGGGTCCACCCTCGGCTTATACTCGAGTCAATAGGTTTTCCCAGGTTTTGGGGGCAAAAGTAGGGAGGTCGGCTTATACACGGGTCGGCTTATACACGAGTATATACAGTATTTTTTACGCAGACCAGCTGCTATTTTACTATCTGGAGATCAGATTCAACATATAAATAGTACCTGGTGCAGAACGTCACTCCTTGGTCCCCTCCTGCCACTGTATCCCTGCCAACCTTCCAAGCCGACGTACGTGCACGCCCTGAGGAAAAGGTTGATTTTGTTATAGTCCTAGAAGACTTCAGAGTATTATATACAGGTGCATTTCAATGAATTAGAATCTCATCAAAAAGTTAATTTATTTCAGTAATTCAATACATAAAATGAAACGCATATAATATACAGAGTCATTACAAACAGAGTGATCTATTTCAAGTGTTTATTTCTGTAAGGGTGAAGGCACACTGGCGTGAGACTCGCGCAAGTGCAATGCGTGAAAAAAACGCATTGCACTCGGACCAGTGTTGCCCTATCAGGCAGGGCACACTGGTGCGAGTCCCACGCACCTAACTCGCACTGCGAGTCAGAAGCGAGTGCAATCGCAGCATGCTGCGATTGCACGCGATTCTGACGCGCGTGAGGGCAATGCAAGTGTATGGGGGCGAGTAAATCTCACCCCCATACAGCACACTGTGCGAGTGTGCCGCCAAAAACGCTTTAAACTCGCCGACTGTCAAAGCCGGCAAGTTTAAATCTCCCGCTTTGTGGGTACAGTAAGCTATCATCTTGCACCGCTGTGACAGCAGCGGTACAAGATGTTTAGCTAAGACAATGATGATTGTAGTAAAATAATGTAGTCTGGGGTTATTTTACTGATTAACCCCATCAGCATCCTCTGGACCGCATGTGTGCGCCGAGGAGGCTCAGGCTCTAAACCCAGTGCTGAAGGGGTTAATATGCAGCTGGTGTAGTGACACCATGTATGTGGAGAGTGTCCTCACTCTCTGCAGACATGGTGTCATTACACCATGTGTGTGAAGGGGTTAATTTTTATGTATAATGGTTTAAAAGAACTGTCTGGAAAGCCAGCTTATGTTACTGTCTATGGGGAGCTGTCCCCTCTCAGCTGCTGTCACAGTGGTACAAGATGATAGCTTACTGTACAGCACAGCGGGAAATTTAAACTTGCCGGCTTTGACAAATGCTGCCCACGGTCCTTCAGGACCATGGATAGCATCACAATCACGCACCACACACGCACTCACACCTCACAATCACAGCACACTAACATACATACAGCCAGCCACACTCACCACACGCACCATACTCGCACCATACACACCCACAAACACGCACAGCACTCGCATCATTGTCATGCATCAAAAACGTGGCGTTTTTGATGCATGATAGTGTGCCTCCACCCTAAATGTTGATGATTATGGCTTACATCTAATGTAAACCCAGAGGTCATTATCTCAGAAAATTAAAGTAGGGAGGATGAAGGGTCTGAGAGATAAAATATGACCTAAATAGATATGAGAGGCTTCACCCTGTGTGGTTGTGAGAGTCACAACCACTATAAAAGCATATCACGGCTGCTGCAGTCCCCAGCGTGGTGCATAGAGTAGGGAGGGTGAAGGGTTAAAAACTGTGCTGCCGTATTCCACGAGACATCAGAGGGTGAAGAATATCATATTGATTTATTAGTCAACGTGTTTCAGGGCTCTCTGGCCCCTTCCTCAGGACAAATCAATATCCTATTGCCATGTTTCAGTATTATATTCACCCTTTGATATCTCATGGAATACAGCAGCGCAGTTATTAACCCTTCATCCCCCCTACATTTATTTTCTGAAATAATGACCTTTGGGTTTTCATTGGCTGTAATCTGTAATCATCAACATTAACAGAAATAAACACTTGAAATAGATCACTCTGTAATTACTCTATATAATATATGCGTTCACTTTATGTATTGAATTGCTGAAATAAATTTACTTTTTGATGATATTCTGATTCATTGAGATGCATCTGTACATAATTTCAGGTCAACTGGAGTACTTCTGATTCACAGTGAAAAAAATGTACTGGAAAAACTGGCAAAGCTGGCACATTTGAATTAAAAAGGATTCACTCATCTCTACTTAGTGTCCCTTTAATATATTATAATATAATCGCGAATAGCTTTTTTGCCCCTTCCGGCGCTACTTCCGGCGTGGTCATGTGGATACGCGCGAAGCATTGGCCGCAAAGCGGCCATTGCGAGCCGTTCTAACTCGACTCGCAATGGCCGCACAGCGGCCATTGCGAGTCTCAGGCACACGGCGAAGCATTGCCCACCCACACCCCGCCGATGCCGCCCGCGCTGCCTCCGCTCCCCGCATCTCGCCCGGGGACCATGCTACCCGCTACCCACAGCCCACCTTCTACTATGGAGCTGCCCCCTGTGCCTCCCCCCCAGCCCCGATCCACAGCCCAGCACCGCTCCCCAGCCCCGCACCGCCCCCCAGCACCGCACACCCCAACGCCGCACAGATCTCCCCCTCACTGCCCGCACACCTCCGCCGCCAGCCCCCATCCCCAGCCTAGCACCGCCCCCCAGCCCAGCTCCCCAGCACCGCTCCCCAGCCCCGCAATGTCCGCACCACCCCCCCATTATGTCCGCACACCCAGCCCACCTGCTACTATGGAGCTGCCCCCTGTGCCTCCCCCCCAGCCCCGATCCACAGCCCAGCACCGCCCCCCAGCACCGCACACCCCCAACACCGCACAGACCCCCCCCTCACTGCCCGCACACCTCCGCCGCCAGCCCCCATCCACAACCTAGCACCGCCCCCCAGCCCCGCTCCCCAGCACCGCTCCCCAGCCCCGCTATGTCCGCACCCCCCCATTATGTCCACACACCCCACATTATGTCCGCACACCCCCCATTATGTCCGCAGACCCCTCCCATATGTCCTCATACCCTCCCCCCCAACCCCATATGTCCTCACACCCCCCCACAATATGTCCGCGCACCCCCCCATATGTCCGCACCCCCCCCAACCCTCACAATATGTCCGCACACCCCCCCATATGTCCTCACCCCCCCAACCCACCCCAATATCTCCTCACACCCCCCCACAATATGTCCGCACGCCCCCCCATATGTCCTCACCCCCCAAACCCCCCAATATGTCCTCACCCCCCCCACAATATGTCCACACACCCCCATATGTCCTCACCCCCCCACACCCCCCCAATATGGCCTCACACCTCCCCACAATATGTCCGCACACCCCCAAACCACCCAAATATGTCCTCACACCCCCCACAATATGTCCGCACACACCCCCATATGTCCTCACCCCCCCAAACCCCCCCAATATGTCCTCACACCCCCCACAATATGTCCTCTCCCCCCCCAAACCCCCCCAATATGTCCTCACACCCCCCCACAATATGTCCACACACCCCCATATGTCCTCACCCCCCCACACCCCCACAATATGTCCTCACACCCCCCCACAATATGTCCTCACACCCCCAAACCCCCCCAATATGTCCTCACACCTCCCCACAATATGTCCTCACACCCCCAAACCCCCCAATATGTCCTCACACCCCCCACAATATGTCCGCACACCCCCCCATATGTCCTCACCCCCCCAAACTCCCCAAATATGTCCTCACACCCCCCACAATATGTCCTCACCCCCCCAAACCCCATAATTTTAAAATTATTTAAAAAATAATAATAATAATAAAAAAAATAAAATTAATATATAAAATTAATATATTAATTACATTAACTAATTAAAATTAAAAAAAAATTAATCTAATACAAATAAATTTAATTAAAATAAAAATTCATATACAAATAATAAAAATAAAAATAATAAAATAAATCAAAATTAAAAAAATAAATTAATAAAATAAAAATATATATAATTAAAAATATTAATAACATTAACTAATTCTAAGAAAATCAAATTACTCAAATATAAAAAAAAATCAATTAAAAAAAAAAAAAAAATATTATTATAAAAATATTAAATAATAAATAATTACAATAATAAAATAATAAATAATAAAAAAAAATATTCCATATAAAAATTCATAACATTAACTAATTCTAATAAAATAAAACAAATAAATAAAATATTCATAACATTAAGTTATTCAAAAAAAATTTAAATAAAAAATAAAAATAAAAATAATATAGCTACTATAATCTAATTAACGCACATTCTAGAATCCCGATGCATTTGCATCGGGCTGCCATCTAGTATATTATAATTGGCTATAAATCTGCAACACATTACTTAGCACTTCGCTGCACCTAAAAAATGGTAGAATAGTAATCATACCCTTACAAATCACCTTGCCCTTATTTTTACTACGTTTATGGCTACACCCTTCTTTGGATTTTCCTATCCCAATTATACATTATTAATAGCTACATAATAAAACTCAATTTCATGAGTAACCTGCTTGTACGATCATAAAACAAAAATAAAGATGCCATGGTGGCATACTACATGTGTTTTTTATGATTTATGGTTTACAAAATTAAAAAAAAAAAACCTGCATGATATTTTTATATGACTAGATGGCGGCCCGATTCTAAAGAATCGGGTAGTCTAGAATCCATATATAGTTTACTTACTAATAGTTAGGGGAGTGCGGTGAAATGAATTGTGTGTATACAGGTGGCTCAGTGGGTAGCAGAGTATACGGTGGCTCAGTGGTTAGCAGTGAGTGCGGTGGCTCAGTGGTTAGCAGTGAGTGCGGTGGCTCAGTGGTTAGCAGTGAGTGCGGTGGCTCAGTGGTTAGCAGCGAGTGCGGTGGCTCAGTGGTTAGCAGTGAGTGCGGTGAGATTGGTCAGCACAGTGGCGTGGGCAGAGTGGGCAGGGCAGCGCCGTGGGCAGAGTGGTCAGCGCAGCGCCGTGGGCAGAGTGGTCAGCACACACATACATACATACACACACAGACACACAGACTCCGCTATAGTTAGCACCGACCCTGCATCTTCCCCGCCGGCTGGATCCTGAGTTGACATGTCGCCGCCCGCGGACGACTGGATCCAATATGGCGTTCGGGAAGTTTGGGGAGACTTCTTGGACGGTATATTGGATCCAGTAGTTTGGGGGTGGCGACATGTCGACTCAGGATCTAGGCGGCTGATGCAGGGCCGGTGGTAAGTATAGCGAAGTGTGTGTGTGTGTGTATGTGTGCGGACAAAGTGAGGGAAGTGACTACATACACACATATATACACATAGTGTACATTGCATATGAGGGGGTGAGGAGAGCGGAGGCTGGAGGGGTGAGGAGAGCGGAGGCTGGAGGGGTGAGGAGAGGTGAGGACAGGGGAGGCTGGAGGGGTGAGGAGAGGTGAGGACAGGGGAGGCTGGAGGGGTGAGGAGAGGTGAGGACAGGGGAGGCTGGAGGGGTGAGGAGGGGTGAGGACAGGGGAGACTGGAGGGCAGAGGACAGGGGAGGCTGGAGGGCAGAGGACAGGGGAGGCTGGAGGGCAGAGGACAGGGGAGGCTGGAGGGCAGAGGACAGGGGAGGCTGGAGGGCAGAGGACAGGGGAGGCTGGAGGGCAGAGGACAGGGGAGGCTGGAGGGCAGAAGACAGGGGAGGCTGGAGGGCAGAAGACAGGGGAGGCTGGAGGGCAGAAGACAGGGGAGGCTGGAGGGCAGGGGACAGGGGAGGCTGGAGGGCAGAGGACAGGGGAGGCTGGAGGGCAGAGGACAGGGGAGGCTGGAGGGGAGAGCGGAGGCTGGAGGGGAGAGCGGAGGCTGGAGGGGAGAGCAGAGGCTGGAGGGGAGAGCGGAGGCTGGAGGGGAGAGCGGAGGCGGGAGGGGAGAGCGGAGGCGGGAGGGGAGAGCGGAGGCTGGAGGGGAGAGCGGAGGCTGGAGGGGAGAGCAGAGGCTGGAGGGGAGAGCAGAGGCTGGAGGGGAGAGCAGAGGCTGGAGGGGAGAGCAGAGGCTGGAGGGGAGAGCAGAGGCTGGAGGGGAGAGCGGAGGCTGTTGGGGAGAGCGGAGGCTGTTGGGGAGAGCGGAGGCTGTTGGGGAGAGCGGAGGCTGGAGGGGAGAGCGGAGGCTGGAGGAGAGAGCGGAGGCTGGAGGAGAGAGCGGAGGCTGGAGGGGAGAGTGGAGGCTGGAGGGGAGAGCGGTGGGTGGAGGGGAGAGCGGAGGCTGGAGGGGAGAGCGGAGGCTGGAGGGGAGAGCGGAGGCTGGAGCGGAGAGCGGAGGCTGGAGGGGAGAGCGGAGGCGGGAGTGGAGAGGCGGGAGGGGAGAGCGGAGGCGGGAGGGGAGAGGCTGGAGGGGAGAGCGGAGACGGGAGGGGAGAGCGGAGGCGGGAGGGGAGAGCGGAGGCGGGAGTGGAGAGGCGGGAGGGGAGAGCGGAGGGGGGAGTGGAGAGGCGGGAGGGGAGAGCGGAGGCGGGAGGGGAGAGGCGGGAGGGGAGAGCGGAGGCGGGAGGGGAGAGCGGAGGCGGGAGGGGAGAGCGGAGGCGGGAGGGGAGAGGCTGGAGGGGAGAGCAGAGGCTGGAGGGGAGAGGCTGGAGGGGAGAGCAGAGGCTGGAGGGGAGAGCAGAGGCTGGAGGGGAGAGCAGAGGCTGGAGGGGAGAGCAGAGGCTGGAGGGGAGAGCAGAGGCGGGAGGGGAGAGCGGAGGCGGGAGGGGAGAGCAGAGGTGGGAGGGGAGAGCAGAGGCGGGAGGGGAGAGCAGAGGCGGGAGGGGAGAGCAGAGGCTGGAGGGGAGAGCAGAGGCTGGAGGGGAGAGCAGAGGCTGGAGGGGAGAGCAGAGGCTGGAGGGGAGAGCAGAGGCTGGAGGGTAGAGCGGAGGCTGGAGGGCAGAGGAGAGGGAAGGCTGGAGGGCAGAGGACAGGGGAGGCTGGAGACCAGAGGACAGGGGAGGCTGGAGAGCAGAGGACAGGGGAGGCTGGAGGGCAGAGGACAGGGGAGGCTGGAGGGCAGAGGGCAGAGCGGAGGCTGGAGGGGAGAGCGGAGGCTGGAGGGGAGAGCGGAGGCTGGAGGGGAGAGCAGAGACTGGAGGGGAGAGCGGAGGCTGGAGGGAAGAGCGGAGGCTGGAGGGGAGAGCGGAGGCTGGAGGGGAGAGCGGAGGCTGGAGGGGAGAGGGGAGGCTGGAGGGGAGAGGCTGGAGGGGAGAGGCTGGAGGGGAGAGGCTGGAGGGGGGAGGCTGGAGGGGGGAGGGGAGGCGGAAGGGGAGAGGCTGGAGGGGAGGGGAGAGGCTGGAGGGGAGAGGCTGGAGGGGGGAGGGGAGGCGGAAGGGGAGAGGCTGGAGGGGAGGGGAGAGGCTGGAGGGGAGAGCAGAGGCTGGAGGGGAGAGGCTGGAGGGGAGAGGCTGGAGGGGAGAGCAGAGGCTGGAGGGTAGAGCGGAGGCTGGAGGGCAGAGGAGAGGGAAGGCTGGAGGGCAGAGGACAGGGGAGGCTGGAGAGCAGAGGACAGGGGAGGCTGGAGAGCAGAGGACAGGGGAGGCTGGAGAGCAGAGGACAGGGGAGGCTGGAGGGCAGATGACAGGGGAGGCTGGAGGGCAGAGGACAGGGGAGGGCGGAGGGCAGAGCGGAGGCTGGAGGGGAGAGCGGAGGCTGGAGGGGAGAGCGGAGGCTGGAGGGGAGAGCGGAGGCTGGAGGGGAGAGGCTGGAGGGGAGAGGCTGGAGGGGAGAGGCTGGAGGGGGAGGGGAGAGGCTGGAGGGGAGAGGCTGGAGGGGGGAGGGGAGGCGGAAGGGGAGAGGCTGGAGGGGAGAGCGGAGGCTGGAGGGGAGAGGGGAGGCTGGAGGGGAGAGGGGAGGCTGGAGGGGAGAGCGGAGGCTGGAGGGCAGAGGCTGGAGGGGAGAGCGGAGGCTGGAGGGCAGAGGCTGGAGGGGAGAGCGGAGGCTGGAGGGCAGAGGCTGGAGGGGAGAGCGGAGGCTGGAGGGCAGAGGCTGGAGGGGAGGGCAGAGGCTGGAGGGGAGAGCGGAGGCTGGAGGGCAGAGGCTGGAGGGGAGAGCGGAGGCTGGAGGGCAGAGGCTGGAGGGGAGAGCGGAGGCTGGAGGGGAGAGCGGAGGCTGGAGGGGAGAGCGGAGGCTGGAGGGGAGAGCGGAGGCGGGAGTGGAGAGGCGGGAGGGGAGAGCGGAGGCGGAGGGGAGAGGCTGGAGGGGAGAGCGGAGGCGGGAGGGGAGAGGCTGGAGGGGAGAGCAGAGGCTGGAGGGAAGAGGCTGGAGGGGAGAGGCTGGAGGGGAGAGGCTGGAGGGGAGAGCAGAGGCTGGATGGTAGAGCAGAGGCTGGAGGGCAGAGGAGAGGGGAGGCTGGAGGGCAGAGGAGAGGGGAGGCTGGAGGGCAGAGGAGAGGGGAGGCTGGAGGGCAGAGGAGAGGGGAGGCTGGAGGGCAGAGGAGAGGGGAGGCTGGAGGGCAGAGGAGAGGGGAGGCTGGAGAGCAGAGGACAGGGGAGGCTGGAGAGCAGAGGATAGGGGAGGGTGGAGAGCAGAGGATAGGAGGGGTGGAGAGCAGAGGACAGGGGAGGGTGGAGAGCAGAGGACAGGGGAGGCTGGAGGGCAGATGACAGGGGAGGCTGGAGGGCAGAGGACAGGGGAGGGCGGACGGCAGAGGGGAGGGCGGAGGGCAGAGGGGAGGCTGGAGGGGAGAGCAGAGGCTGGAGGGGAGAGCGGAGGCTGGAGGGGAGAGCGGAGGCTGGAGGGGAGGGCGGAGGCTGGAGGGGAGGGCGGAGGCTGGAGGGAAGAGCAGAGGCGAGAGGGGAGGCGGGAGGGGAGAGCGGAGGCGGGAGGGGAGAGCGGAGGCGGGAGGGGAGAGCGGAGGCTGGAGGGGAGAGCGGAGGCTGGAGGGGAGAGCGGAGGCTGGAGGGGAGAGCGGAGGCTGGAGGGGAGAGCGGAGGCGGGAGGGGAGAGCGGAGGCTGGAGGGAGAGCGGTGGCTGGAGGGGAGAGCGGTGGCTGGAGGGGAGAGCGGAGGCTGGAGGGGAGAGCGGTGGCTGGAGGGGAGAGCGGTGGCTGGAGGGGAGAGCGGAGGCTGGAGGGGAGAGCGGAGGCTGGAGGGGAGAGCGGAGGCTGGGGGGGAGAGCAGAGGCTGGAGGGGAGAGGGGAGGCTGGAGGGGAGAGCGGAGGCTGGAGGGGAGAGCGGAGGCTGGAGGGGAGAGCAGAGGCTGGAGGGGAGAGCAGGCTGGAGGGGAGAGCAGAGGCTGGAGGGGAGAGCAGAGGCTGGAGGGGAGAGCAGAGGCTGGAGGGGAGAGGGGAGGCTGGAGGGGAGAGGGGAGGCTGGAGGGGAGAGGGGAGGCTGGGAGGGGAGAGCGGAGGCTGGAGGGGAGAGCGGAGGCTGGAGGGCGGAGGCTGGAGGGGAGAGCGGAGGCTGGAGGGGAGAGCGGAGGCTGGAGGGCGGAGGCTTCAGGGGAGAGCGGAGGCGGGAGGGGAGAGCGGAGGCGGGAGGGGAGAGCGGAGGCGGGAGGGGAGAGGCTGCAGGGCAGGGAAGGGTGGAGAGGCTGGGGAGGCAGGAGAGGCTGGAGGGGAGAACGGAGGCTGGAGGGGAGAACGGAGGCTGGAGGGGAGAACGGAGGCTGGAGGGGAGAACGGAGGCTGGAGGGGAGAACGGAGGCGGGAGGGGAGAGCGGAGGCGGGAGGGGAGAGCGGAGGCTGGAGGGCAGAGGCTGGAGGGGAGAGCGGAGGCTGGAGGGCAGAGGCTGGAGGGGAGAGCGGAGGCTGGAGGGTAGAGGCTGGAGGGGAGGGCAGAGGCTGGAGGGGAGAGCGGAGGCTGGAGGGCAGAGGCTGGAGGGGAGAGCGGAGGCTGGAGGGCAGAGGCTGGAGGGGAGAGCGGAGGCTGGAGGGGAGAGCGGAGGCTGGAGGGGAGAGCGGAGGCTGGAGGGGAGAGCGGAGGCGGGAGTGGAGAGGCGGGAGGGGAGAGCGGAGGCGGAGGGGAGAGGCTGGAGGGGAGAGTGGAGGCGGGAGGGGAGAGGCTGGAGGGGAGAGCAGAGGCTGGAGGGAAGAGGCTGGAGGGGAGAGGCTGGAGGGGAGAGGCTGGAGGGGAGAGCAGAGGCTGGATGGTAGAGCAGAGGCTGGAGGGCAGAGGAGAGGGGAGGCTGGAGGGCAGAGGAGAGGGGAGGCTGGAGGGCAGAGGAGAGGGGAGGCTGGAGGGCAGAGGAGAGGGGAGGCTGGAGGGCAGAGGAGAGGGGAGGCTGGAGAGCAGAGGACAGGGGAGGCTGGAGAGCAGAGGATAGGGGAGGGTGGAGAGCAGAGGATAGGAGGGTGGAGAGCAGAGGACAGGGGAGGGTGGAGAGCAGAGGACAGGGGAGGCTGGAGGGCAGATGACAGGGGAGGCTGGAGGGCAGAGGACAGGGGAGGGCGGACGGCAGAGGGGAGGGCGGAGGGCAGAGGGGAGGCTGGAGGGGAGAGCAGAGGCTGGAGGGGGGAGCGGAGGCTGGAGGGGAGAGCGGAGGCTGGAGGGGAGGGCGGAGGCTGGAGGGAAGAGCAGAGGCGAGAGGGGAGGCGGGAGGGGAGAGCGGAGGCGGGAGGGGAGAGCGGAGGCGGGAGGGGAGAGCGGAGGCTGGAGGGGAGAGCGGAGGCTGGAGGGGAGAGCGGAGGCTGGAGGGGAGAGCGGAGGCTGGAGGGGAGAGCGGAGGCGGGAGGGGAGAGAGCGGAGGCTGGAGGGGGAGAGCGGTGGCTGGAGGGGAGAGCGGTGGCTGGAGGGGAGAGCGGAGGCTGGAGGGGGAGAGCGGTGGCTGGAGGGGAGAGCGGTGGCTGGAGGGGAGAGCGGAGGCTGGAGGGGAGAGCGGAGGCTGGAGGGGAGAGCGGAGGCTGGAGGGGAGAGCAGAGGCTGGAGGGGAGAGGGGAGGCTGGAGGGGAGAGCGGAGGCTGGAGGGGAGAGCGGAGGCTGGAGGGGAGAGCAGAGGCTGGAGGGGAGAGCAGAGGCTGGAGGGGGAGAGCAGAGGCTGGAGGGGAGAGCAGAGGCTGGAGGGGAGAGCAGAGGCTGGAGGGGAGAGCAGAGGCTGGAGGGGAGAGGGGAGGCTGGAGGGGAGAGGGGAGGCTGGAGGGGAGAGGGGAGGCTGGAGGGGAGAGCGGAGGCTGGAGGGGAGAGCGGAGGCTGGAGGGCGGAGGCTGGAGGGGAGAGCGGAGGCTGGAGGGGAGAGCGGAGGCTGGAGGGCGGAGGCTTGAGGGGAGAGCGGAGGCGGGAGGGGAGAGCGGAGGCGGGAGGGGAGAGCGGAGGCGGGAGGGGAGAGGCTGCAGGGCAGGGAAGGGTGGAGAGGCTGGGGAGGCAGGAGAGGCTGGAGGGGAGAACGGAGGCTGGAGGGGAGAACGGAGGCTGGAGGGGAGAACGGAGGCTGGAGGGGAGAACGGAGGCGGGAGGGGAGAGCGGAGGCGGGAGGGGAGAGCGGAGGCGGGAGGGGATAGCGGTGGCTGGAGGGGAGAGGCTGGAGGGGAGAGCGGAGGCTGGAGGGGAGAGCGGAGGCTAGAGGGGAGAGCGGAGGCTGGAGGGGAGAGCGGAGGCTGGAGGGGAGAGCGGAGGCTGGAGGGCGGAGGCTTGAGGGGAGAGCGGAGGCTGGAGGGGAGAGTGGAGGCGGGAGGGGAGAGCGGAGGCGGGAGGGGAGAGGCTGCAGGGCAGGGAAGGGTGGAGAGGCTGGGGAGGCAGGGGAGGCTGGAGGGCAGGGGAGGCTGGAGGGCAGGGGAGCCTGGAGAGCAGGGGAGGCTGGAGGGCAGGGGAGGCTGGAGGGGAAGAGAGGCTGGAGGGGAGGCTGAAGAGGCAGGAGGGCAGGGGAGGCTGGAGGGCATGGGAGGCTGGAGGGCATGGGAGGCTGGAGGGCATGGGAGGCTGGAGGGCATGGGAGGCTGGAGGGCAGAGGCGTAGGTGGGTGGGTGCAGACTCACCGCGGGCCGGCCGGCGTGCGGCTGGTGTAGGAGAGAGAGGAGGGGCGGGCAGAAGTGCAGGACAGGAAGTCCCGTCCTCCCTCCTCTCCGGGCGCGCGGCGGGCGGCTGGCAGCACGGGGTCCCCAGGGGGGTGGTGGCAATGGGCCCCTCATGGCTTGGGGCACGGGGCGCTCGGCCCCCCTGCCCCCGCTAGGTACGGTGGTGGGTGGAGGGGAGAGGCTGAAGGGCGGACGGAAGTTCCGAGAGCGGAACGTTGCTCCGCCGCTCCTTGTAGCCGGGGGACCGCGCAGTGGTGACACATCAGGAGCATGGGTGGAGACCATCACGGAAGTAATATTCCGGAAGTGGCCTTCGGCTTTTATTATATAGGATTGTGTGAATACAAAAGGAAACAATTAGAATGGATCCCAAATGAACTAACAGGCTAAGAAATATTCTGTATTTGCATTTAGAGATAAGCAATTTTGGCACCATAAATCACCTGACTGGTTCCCTTTAAATGCATATTCCTGCATCCATTCTATAGATCGCAGAGGAAGATTGTATAAAACTTAAAGAAGACCTGTCACCCCTCCCCCCCATGGATGTGAATCTAAGTCCAGCACTGAATGCAGCATGTCTGCTGCATTCAGGCAAGGGGTCCCCCATGGTTCTGTGGGGCTGATACCCTGATATATAGGCTTATAAACATTTACAGTAAACATCCATGGAGAAGGGCCCTTGTGCTTGAGGCAGCTCGTAGCCCGTGGGGCATTTCACACCCCCTGCGTCTCAGTACCGCCCATGTCTTCGTTCCAGTCATTTCCTCCTCGCTCTGCGCGTCCTTTTGGTGTTGACGCAAGCGCAGAGCAAGGTTGAGGTCTCGGTGCATGCCCTACCTCCTGCTATGACGTCCTCTCTTTTCCCTGCCCTTCTCCATAGCACAACATGGATCAGGGTGGGGAAATAAGATGATGTCATAGCAGGAGGCGGGGCATGCACCTCAACCTCGCTCTGCGCTTGCGTAAACACCACAAGTACACGCAGAGCGAGGAGGACATGAAGGGAACGAGCATGGCAGCAAGGACATGGGCGGCACAGACGGGTGTGAAATGCCCCCGTAGATGAGGTGCCTGAATCATAAGGGCCCGTCTCCATGGATTTTTACTGTAAGTTTTTATAAGTCTAAATATTAGGGTAGCAGCCCACAGAGCCATGACGGACCTCTTGCCTGAATGCAGCAGACATGCTGCATTCAGTGCTGGGCTTAGATTCACATCCATAGGGGGGGTGACAGGTCCTCTTTAACTTTTATTGTAATACTATAAATGAACAAACCTACAAAAGTGCACTAAGTAATTCATATAAAAAGGGGATTAATAAGATAAAAGAGTCTCTAAAAATAGAAGCCAATGGTAAAATAAAGTAATTCTCTTACATAAATGAAGCCTTATGTGTAAGATAAAAAATGTTTGTACTATGTTAGCCAGTAGATAGAAAAATATTAGAATCTGAGAGTCCTCAGTGGTTGATACCTTCTAACTGAATAGATGGTAAACATAGCAAGCTTTCGTGACACTATGGCCCCTTCGTCAGGCAGATAATTACACAAATTGTGAAGACACATATATATATATACATAAGCAAATGAAACAGAAAAAAAAGAAAAAACAGTGTTAGATGCTGTAGTAAATGCGACAGGTGACGTAAAACAGTCAGGCTAGGGAGGAGGAGAGGGGCTGGGGAATTGAAACTAAAAGTCTAAGATAAGCTGAACAAGTTGTATTATTGTTATATGGTAGTGGTCTGTGGAGAACTGAAAATACTTAAAGGGAACCAACCACCCCCAATGACCCCCCCGGACTAATAATATCGTTCCCTACTTGCAGCACATACATGTGCTGCAAGGTTTTTTGCTACAAAAACTGCTTTTTATAACTTAAGATAATGCTTTTGAAACTTTATACCGAAGGGACGGGTGGGCGTAACTTACATGGTGCTAAAGCCGGGTTGCAGCTGCCATTCATCCTGCTGTGCTCGTCACATCAGTAACGGCCAGCCCTTTTTGCAGCGTCCCAGGCTGGTGCACGGGATGTCATGCCCGTGCACACGTCATCATCTACAGCCGGGAAGCGAGCGCGCGCTCTGACTTCCACAGCCGAGCGCAGGAAGTCAGAGGCGCGCGCTCGCTTCCCGGCTGTAGCTGATGACGTGTGCACGGGCATGACATCCCGTGCACCAGCCTGGGACGCTGCAAAAAGGGCTGGCCGTTACTGCTGCGAGCCAGAGAGGAGAATGAGTGGCAGCTGCAACCCGGCTTTAGCACCATGTAAGTTACGCCCACCCGTCCCTTCGGTATAAAGTTTCAAAAGCATTATCTTAAGTTATAAAAAGCAGTTTTTGTAGCAAAAAACCTTGCAGCACATGTATGTGCTGCAAGTAGGGAACGATATTATTAGTCCGGGGGGGTCATTGGGGGTGGTTGGTTCCCTTTAAATGACTTGGGAAAAGCAATAAAACAAAGCGAGGGTGTTCACATAAGAGGTGTCAAAAGTTGATTGTCCTCAAAATGGAGTCTGTTGGAAGATGTGACATCCCCAAATGTCTTTTCAATTTATATGAAACGCATGAATCTGTGATGTCCCCAAATGGACATTTATGTTATATAAAAAGCTATGAAATCATGTGATACATTTAATCCTGTTTTCAATGTGTCAAAGGTCATTATAAATTTTTATTCCCAAATTCTTCTCTCTCTCTGAGATTTGAAGTTGCTTTTTAAGATAAGCAGTCCCATATCGGTTTCACTGTGGTCAGGGCTGGATAAATGTTTTGCTACAGGTAGGTCCATGCGCTTTTCTTTTATTGAGTGGCAATGAGAATTCATTTTTGTCCTGAATTTTTGCTCGGTCTCCCCTATATGCCACCTGTTAGACATTTGTTACATATAATTAAATACACCACATTGGTTGTGATGCACCTGAAGTTACCTGGGATCTTGTAGTCCTGATCTGTCCTAGGAATCCTTATCTAGTCAGTTGTCATTATAGATGGACAGGTTTTGCACTGGTTGCAGGGAAACGTTCCTGTTGTTGCTGGAGATGACAGGGCGCTTTTGACAATGATGATTTTTAGATTCAGAGGTTGTCTAAAGCACAAGAGTGGGGGATCCGGAAATATTGATTTTAGTCGTGCATCTTTTTGTAGGAGTGGTTGCAGTTTCTGTGGAGCACCTCCAGAGTTGGATTGTAGATGACTATGAGAGGAACTCGGTTGTTTTCTTCTCTAGTTTTGTAATGTAGGAGATGATTCCTTGATATTCTGGTGGCTTTTGTAATCTGGTTCTCGATTGTTCTTGGATGGTAGCCCTGGTTCAAAAAGTTTTTTCTGAGGTCCTCAAGGTGATTGTCTCTATCTGTAGGGTTGGAACATATCCGATTGTATCTGATGGCCTGGCTGTACACAATAGAGTTTTTTAGGTGTTTTGGATGAAAACTGTCCCATCGGAGATATGTTGGATGGTCAATAGGTTTCCGGTACAGAGATGTCTCTATTTCATTGTTCTGTAGCTTAATGATGGTGCCCAGAAAGCTGATTTCAGTGCGGGAGCAGTTGAGTGTTAACTTGATGGTGGGATGGAACTGATTAAAGTGTTCAAGGAACATCTTCAGCTGTTGCTTAGACTCCGTCCAGATGATTAAAATGTCGTCAATATAACGATAGTAGGCCAGAGGCCTGATAGGACAAGAGGATAAAAAGTCACCTTCAAGCTTGGCCATGAAAAGATTTGCATACTGTGGTGCCATTTTGCTTCCCATTGCTGTGCCAGTTTCTTGAAAATATATGTTGTTGTCAAATGTGCGGTAGTTGTGCATGAGGATAAATTTTATAAGCTTCACCACAGAGTCAGCATAAATCCCTGTGTAGTCTCTCAATGCATGTCTTCATCCCTCGAAATGGATGATCCCTCCAGAGACTTTCTAGAGATACTTTTAAATCAGAGAAAGTGTACATAAACTTAACTGAGTGGAATACTGCCCTATTTCAGCCATATTTTAGGTGTCACACCATTCACAACAGTTATTTTAATAGAGACAAAATAGTAATAATAGGATTTTAGGCATTCAGACCTCAAAAAGGGAGAGTATAGAACAACAGGAATAAAAGCTCACTCCTCCCTAGTCATGACAATGCTACATACTGTACTCAAAAACCACTGCTTATCATACTGTCATAATTTGGCATATTATTATTGTTTATTTATCTATGGGAAATAAATCTACACATGTTCTCCCTTATAAATATATAGTGCAAATACATGATCACAGATATCTCATGTCATTCAAGAGGCATCCCAAGACATTGCACTCTATTAAATGTAAAGATTAGATGTATTAGGCTGGGGTCACACTTGGCATGAGTTTTTTAGTACCTTAAAAAAAAGCATGCGTTTTTGCATGCGTTTTTTAATTTCAGCATGCGTTTTTTAAGGTGTCTGATGGCACCCTGCGTTTTTGCATGCGTTTTTAAATCGGCACCCAAAAATAGTGCTTCACCACAAGCGGAGCAGCCCGCAGAGGAGATGCCCATATATGTTCACCCTGCATTAGGTCTAATTTGCAGTAAGGTCAGGATCCAGTGCTGGTCCCACATTCTTGAAGAGGTCCCACCAGAACAGAGCTCAGAGTCAGGTGGAGGTGAGCTGTTCCGCATGCCAGCTGGGACCTTTTAGAAGTTAGAGTCAGGATTCTGCAGCATGCCTTATTATACCTGCAGCTGCTGGATTGGCAAATGGAGGAGGAGGAGGAGGACGACGACGAGGAAGTATTTCTACAAGAAGCCACTGTTCCCTGTCTCCCATAGCATCCCTGCCAGAGGCCTTAAACTGGGAGAATGCCATGTGGAGCCCCATACCCCCTCCAAGCAAGTATCCATATCAGCATGAAGCCACTCCTGTAGGTCTATTGGCCTGTTTTATGAAAAAATGTACTTGGATTCTATATTTCAGAGGTCTCAACCCGCTAAGACCGAGGTTGCAACAACCCAAAGAAAGAAGGAAAATACTTTTTGTAATGTTTTACCTGTGTTTTATGTGCAGTTGTGTGTATCACATCTGCCATGTGTCCACTATGGCCAGAGTTAAAGAGGGGAGTTATGTGGGGGTGGGGTGTCCAGTGTCCCCATGAAGTCTTTGTTCCCCTGAGGACATCACTTTTACTGTGTATTTTTTATTTATGTGTATCTTTTAGACTCATTATAAATAGTCTACGCTAAGTGCCCATGTGAAAATTAACAGTGTTTATGAAAAATATAGCTGAAAAATAACATCATGTACTAACATGTGACTTTTTTAAAACACTGCAAAAGTAAAGTTTTTTAACTTAGCTCCTTGTGTGCTGGCCTGTCCATGCAAAGTAAAAAGTGCTTTGATTCTTCCCTACAGATGCTGAAAAACAAGCCACATGCCTCTGGCCTGAAGCTGTCAGGTATGGAAATGCAAGACACTACACACACACTCCTGTAGAAGAGGCACCTCCAGTCCTCCTCAAGCCACAAACAGTGCATGTGTCAGGATTTACTTAGCATTGCAAAGGAGTTGGAATCATCACCTATGCAGGTGATTAAATTACCACTTATCTAATGCTATAGAAATCCTGAAAACCTGCACTGTTTGCATCGTTTAAAGACTGTAGTTGCCCACCCTGCTCTAGAAGTCTCTGAGGAGGTAGCCAGGGGAAAATAGGAATCCTCAAGCCTTTCCACCACAACTTTGGCTCTCCCTGGACCCTTTTACAAGCATATAAGGGTCATATTCACAGAAAGCATCCCCATATACTGTGAAAGCAGTACTGCCTATACATCAGTATGGTTACTGGTGTTCCATTGCAGCCGGATGCTTGTCACAGAAGAACCGGATATGTGCTATTGCTGAGCAAACAGGAAGCGCAGTTTACAGCACTTTCCTGTGCGCTCAGGAATATCACATATCCAGTTCTTCTGTGTCAAGCAGCTGGCTGCAATGGAACACCAGTAACCATAGGTATGTATAGGCAGCCTGAGCACAGCGTTACTCCACGTTAAAGCTATGCGCTCAGGCTGCAGAAGTCTAAGTTTTAAATGGATTTGTCAGCCAAAAGGCTGACGCTAATCTGACCCTAGCCTTAGGCAGATGTCAGGCATAATCCGCTATAAAAGAAAGTATGAAAAAGAGAGTATGTTTACATACTCTAAGGCTGCTTTCACATCAGCGGTTTTGCGCTGATCGCGGCAGTTGAGGTGAAAAAACCACAACTGCCGCGATTACCGCATAATGGCTGCACTTGCGGCACACTTGCGGCAAGCCCCATACAATGTATATGCGGGCTTGCGGCAGGTGTGGCAAGTGCGGTATCGGCACTTGCGGCAAGTGCGGCAGCAAAAAAAAACAAGGCTGACCGCTTTTTTTTCGCGGCCGCACCTGCCGCAAGTGCCGATACCACACTTTCCGCACCTGCCGCAAGCCCGCATATACATTGTATGGGGCTTTCCGCAAGAGTGCTGCAAGTACAGCCGTTATGCGGTAATTGCGGCAGTTGCGTTTTTTTCACCGCAACTGCCGCGATCAGCGCAAAACCGCTGATGTGAAAGCAGCCTAAGGCTGTGTTTGCATGCTGAGTTTGTGCTGCAAATTTTGGACTTCCAAAATCTGCACCTACCGGAAGAAAAATGCACCAAAACCATTCCCTTTCGCACAGTGCGTTTTTTAAGCATTTTTGGTGCATATTTGATGCAGATTTTATGTTGCTTTGTGACTGTTTCAATAAAGCGTGGATATATTGGCAAAAAAAAAAAGATGTGAAATCATGCTTTCCCACTTCAACGCTATGGGCCATTTCACATCTATGTGCCTCTGCGTTTGCCTGAACTCCGCTGGCGCAAATGCATGTGCAGGTGCATTCACTGCCCAGTGCAGGCAAGCGCATAGGCGCATAGATGCAGAACCCTTGCGTTCGCTTGCGCTCATGCCGCCATTACCTGCTATGGGCGAGCACAGCCTACCTCAGGAGCCCGAAACCCAGAAGTGCAACTGCGACAAGGCTGGTGTTACAGCGCATGCGCTTGTCCAAACTCACCCGGAAATGTCACATTACGAGTTTCCGGGTGCTGCTGGACAAGCGCATGCGCTGTGACACCGGCCCTATCCAATTTGCACTTCCGGGTTTCGGGCTCCAGCGGTCGGCTGCGCTCGCCCATAGCAGGTAATGGTGGCATGAGTGCAAGCGAGCGCAAGGGCTCTGCATCTATGCAGCTATGCACTTGCCTGCACTGGGCTGTGAATGCACCTGCGCTTGCACTTGCGCCAGCGCAGGGCAGGCAAACGCAGGGGCACATAGATGTGAAACAGCCCTATCACATTCTGCAGATTTTAATGCAAATTAGGCACAAAATAAGCAACACATACACATAGTGCGAACACTGCTGCACATCTGCTGATGATTTTGAGCTAACATGAGGGTCTATGGGTGACAAACATGGAAAAATCCACAGCAAGAATTGATATGGTGCAGATTTGCCCACAATGAAATACACAGTGGATCCGCAGCAGAAAAAAAAAGCACCATGCGGACAGGACAAATCCCACAGACTTTGCTGGGAAAAAGCCATGCTGCATATTCAGTGTGGTTCTGCTATGGATTCTCACCAGATATGCAGCATAATATGCATTGTGTGAACAGACTCTTATGGCCACTTTACACGTCCCAACATCGTTTTGATATTGTATACAACGGCACTGGAGCGCGGACTTTTTTGGCTGAAATCCAAGATCGCATAGGAGATGTCACACAGGGAGATATCGGCAGGCAAAGCAACTGCGATGTATACACCCCTTGTACGAGCGACCCAGGAACGACCATTTAACATGGGAGAGAATAGGGTAAGTTATGCTTCAAGTCGGTGTTGGACTGTCACACAGAACGATCCTGCCAGATCGTCCATCCAATATCGGGCAGTTGGAGAGCCTGCTCATTTCTCCCCGATATCGTTTTGGCATCGTTCTTGCTACGAATTGGTCATTTACACCCCACAACGCACGAACGATATCGGGGCAAACGCACGAACCACGTGACTTTTTATCGAAGTTGGACGACGATATTGCGACGTGTAAAGTGGCCATTAGCGTTTGTTAAAAAAGACAGTTATCGCTGTTTGTTGGCACTTTTATATGACTTCTTTAACTAATGTGTCAAGTTGAGATTTGCCTCAAATCTACTTTAAAATTTCAAATCAACAATGTTCCAAATTAGCCAAAAATATCATGGAAACTTACTGGAACTTTGTTTCCACTCCCACCCCAGCATTTCACAATCTTGCCATACATCTTTTTAGGAGTATGACTTGTAATAAAAGATATAATGTTTGAAAACTTTGTCTTCTGCCCTTTGGACCTAGTTTCGTAATCAAAAATAAATTACACTGATACCCATAATGTGCTTTAAAAAAATAAAAAAATGTGACAGATCTGATGCTGTCATTTGGTAGAATTCATAGTGGTATCGCTGTCATCTTTAGCTTTCTAAAAGACTTTAAATACAGTTAGTTTAGAGCACTATCACAATGTACAGTGCCTGCTGAACTCAGTATATGACTGTATCAAGGGCAAAATCAGCAAAAAATCACTCACCTGTTGTGGTAGGACGTGAATGTCTTCAGAGTGAAGCAGAAGGAAAGCAAATAGAACAGCTTGGGTTTATACAGACAGGGAGGTGTTACTACAACTCAAAAATGAGCATTGCTGGGTTGATACTCGTTAGGCTTGTACAGTCTGTGTCCTGCTTTCATCACAGTGATTATTCTGTAATCAAATTTTGAATATCATTGAAATGGTGACCAGAAAAATACCCAAAAGAAAAATGCCCACAGGGTTGGGGTTAGGGTTGCCTCTGGGCATTTTTTTATGCCTTTTTCAGGGAACCCATTGAAACATATAATTTTTCTGAATTTTCCTTGAGATCACGTTTAAATTTTATTTAAAATATGCACTGAGACACAGCTATTGAACATACAGGTCATATAATAATGTTTTACTAAGAAAACAAAGTTATCACAGCATAAAATGTTATTGGAATAATGTTGCCATAAAAGTAAAATACTTACAAGGTACGTATGACTTAAAATAAATAATGCAAACTTTGACAGTTTGTAGTGTTGCATTAGAGAAGGAAATTCAAATTATGGAAAAATGAAATTATGCTCAGGGGACATTGGGGGAGGGACATCACTTACATGAAGTTAATAGGTATCGTACATTAGTAGGAATGGGAGTTGCTAACAGAGTAGTAGGACTTATTCTCTAAATGTATTGGTTTCATATTTTTCAGCCATTTTAAAATATTTTTAACCCCTTCACACGCTTTGACATAACCCATAAATAATTTTTGGGAAGGGCTTCCCAACCTAGGATGTATGGGGTATTTCATGGCTTTTGTGCGACACTGTAACTGAAGGCACGATGATCACATGAACGTGCCTGCAATTTCTGATAGCTCACCATGGGGGTTTCGCCAGCCCTCCATAACTATGATTGGTGAAAACAGGCTGAATGGTGAAGGGGTTAAGGACCATTTGAGTCATTTAACAGACATAGGCCAGGGTCACATTTGCGGTTGGACCCTGGCCTGCCGGATTCCGGTTTCAACTTAGCAATTTTTCCATCACCGCATAGCGTTTCCGCTATGCGGTGCTGGAAACCGCAGTCCCTAGTTACCCGGTGTTTACCTGCACGACCTGTCACACAGGCAGCGGCTCGGAGGGCGTTTTACAGCGCCGCACAGGAAATCGTGTCTGCAACGGTTTCCTGTGCGGCGCTGTAAAACGCCCTCCGAGCCGCTGCCTGTGTGACAGGTCGTGCAGGTAAACACCGGGTAACTAGGGACTGCGGTTTCCAGCACCGCATAGCGGAAACGCTATGCGGTGATGGAAAAATTGCTAAGTTGAAACCGGAATCCGGCAGGCCAGGGTCCAACCGCAAATGTGACCCTGGCCATAGACCACAAGTACAATGAAGATTGTAGCTGAAGTATTGACAAATATGTTGACAGCACTGATAAAGGAGGATATGAGTTATTTGTTTGACAATGGGTAGGGTCACATTGCAAACCTAAATTGCATTCACCGCATCCGGATCCGGATGCGGTGAACGCAATGCCGGGCACACACATTTTTTTACAAAAATGTGTGCTGAATACCGCACTGCGGTCACCGGATGGCTCAGGATGTGTAATCCTGAGCCATCCGGTAACTGCATAGGTTGCGGTTCCCGGCTCAGCAAACCTAGTAAAGAGTTAAATTGATTACTAAAGTACTGTTTGAGGTCTGTAGGGGGGCTTAGACCCCCCTACAGACCGGCCGCCCACTTCGGTGGGCTCCTAATACAATATCCCCGCTGTCACGGGCTCCTCCGAGCCCGTGCAAGTCCCCACACCCCAGCCCCCGAATTACTATACAGGGGTGCCTGCACCCCTCTTGTATACTTATTCCTGTATGTGGGGGAAAATGATGTATTAAAGTATTGGTAGCAGGTCATATTTACGTGTCTTCGGCATTGTTGAGAATAATCCATGGGCGGGGCTGTTCGCGGCAGCCTCCGCCCCATCATTTCTTATGGCCGCCCCCTCTGTGCCTCAGCCATTGATATGAGGCCGGCCGCGTCATGAAAGGGGCGGGGCGCACGGTGTGACGTGTTCGCCCCGCCCCTTTCATGATGCGGCCGGCCTCACATCAATGGCTGAGGCACAGAGGGGGCGGCCATAAGAAATGATGGGGCGGAGGCTGCCGCGAACAGCCCCGCCCATGGATTATTCTCAACAATGCCGAAGACACGTAAATATGACCTGCTACCAATACTTTAATACATCATTTTCCCCCAATACAGGAATAAGTATACAAGAGGGGTGCAGGCACCCCTGTATAGTAATTCGGGGGGCTGGGGGTGTGGGGACTTGCACGGGCTCGGAGGAGCCCGTGACAGCGGGGATATTGTATTAGGAGCCCACCGAAGTGGGCGGCCGGTCTGTAGGGGGGTCTAAGCCCCCCTACAGACCTCAAACAGTACTTTAGTAATCAATTTAACTCTTTACTAGGTTTGCTGAGCCAGGAACCGCAACCTATGCAGTTACCGGATGGCTCAGGATTACACATCCTGAGCCATCCGGTGACCGCAGTGCGGTCCCGGGCCCCGGCAAACGCTGCGAAAACTGCTGCCTGCATGATTTTAAACGCAGGCAGCGGTGCCGGATCCGGCCACCGGATGGCTTGTGAAGCCATCCGGTGTTTTGCATAGGCTCCTATGAGGAGCGTTTCCTGGTCCGGTTTTGAGCTTTTTAAAAGCTCAAAACCGGATCAGGATTTTGAAAACAAAACGGAAATGTGACCCTAGCCAATGACCATGATAGTACAATATTTAAAGGAAAAAACTAAACCATCTTTATAACTAAAATCTCCACATGGAAAATTATGTACTGCTTAAAAATTGTTTCAGCCCAATATTACCCCTTTATAGCAGGTATTCCTTTAGGCTAGTTGTCTCTTTCACCAGATAATGTGGCCTACTCCACTACAAAAATAGTTCAGGAAGAGTTTGAGGAACAAAAGAGTTCATGGTGTTGACTAAGGGCCCTTTCACATCAGCGTTTTTTTCAAATCGCGGCAGACGCAGTGAAAAAACCGCATCTGCCGCGATTACCGCATACCGGCTGCACTTGCGGCGCGGTTGCGGTTTTTGCCATGCAAAGTATAGGCGGACTTGCGGCAGGTGCGGCAAGTGCGGTTTTGCACTTGCGGCAGGTGCGGCCGCGAAAAAAAACGCTGATGTGAAAGGGCCCTAAGGGCTCAGATACACTGGCGTGAAACTCAGACGACTGCAATGAGAGTAAAAATCGCATTGCAGTCGGACCAATGTTAGTCAATGTCCGAGAACACATTTTGGAGTGTCAGACTTTGTTTCTCGTCTGATTCACGGATGACGAGTCAGTCGCAACATGCTTCAACAGTATGCGAATCTCGGACGAGACTCGCCAATGCAAGTCTATGGGTCCGACAAAAAAAGCATACGACCAGTGCCGGGACAAGGCATTTTGGTGCCCTAGGCAGGTAATGCAAACGGCGCCCCTCCCCCCCCCCCCTGAAATATGTCTGGGAATAAAAATGTCAACACACTTTGAAAGTAAATTTAATTTAACGGGGACCTATAAAAGGTTCGTCCAACCACACTGCAGAGACATACTGATAGGATGTTTACATTGTGAGCCCCAATGGGGACAGTGTTCATGATGTATGTAAAGTGCTGTGGAGTTCATCGTGTAATATAAATGCAAAAAGTATTATTCTTAATATTATGTCACAATACCAGGATCTGAGGATCTTCTATTTCGAGGTCAGGGACTCTCTGATGCCATGTTGCTGCTTGTCTTGCTGTTGTCCTCTTTTGACACTGCTGTGCGGTGGACAAGAGAGCATTAACTGGTTAATAACAAGAAGTATGGAGTGTGTACTGAGCCATAAACCCTCCCCTTACCATGAAGTATGGAGTGTGTACTGACTGAGCCATAAACCTCCTCATACCATGTCCAGCAGACATTGTAGGATTACTACCCGTATATACTCGTGTATAAGCCGACCCGTGTATAAGCCGACCCCCTACTTTTGTCCCAAAACCTGGGAAAACCTATTGACTCGTGTATAAGCCGAGGGTGGACCCCAGCACAGGTATACAGCCCCCAGCAGTGTAGTATACAGGCCCCCCAGTGGTATATACAGACCCCAGTGGTAATACAGCAGCCCCAGTGGTAATACAGCAGCCCCAGGGGTAATACAGCAGCCCCAGGGGTTATACAGCAGCTTTAGGGGTTATACAGCAGCCCCAGCAGTATATACAGGCCCCAGCAGTATATACAGCAGCCCCAGTGGTATATACAGGCCCCAGCAGTATATACAGCAGCCCCAGTGGTATATACAGGCCCCAGCAGTATATACAAGCCCCAGCAGTATATACAGCAGCCCCAGTGGTATATACAGGCTTCAGCGGTATATACAAGCCCCAGCGGTATATACAAGCCCCAGCGGTATATACAGCAGCCCCAGTGGTATATACAGGCCCCAGTGGTGGTATACACAGGCCCCAGTGGTGGTGTATACAGGGCCCAGTGGTGGTGTATACAGGGCCCAGTGGTGGTGTATACAGGGCCCAGTGGTGCTGTATACAGGGCCCAGTGGTGCTGTATACAGGGCCCAGTGGTGGTGTATACAGGGCCCAGTATGCGGACCGGGAGGGGCGCCTTTGCACACTGACTCACCGGTCACCAAGGCCGCCGTCACCGTGCGTCTGCTGCTGTAATGAGGAGGAGAGGAGGGGCGGGCAGAGCTGCGGGACAGGAAGTCGGAGTCCCGCCAGTGGCGTAACTACAGTCCGAAGGGCCCCGGTGCGAAATTTGGACCTGGGCCCCCCCTTCCCCCACGCGCCCACATTGGTCAGATGTATGGGTCCCACATAATGTTCTAAATCCTATAAAGACTCACAAATTGACCCCTCTCCCCTTCATTATGTATTAATGTCCCTCATTCAGGTATATATGATCCTCCATTATAGTATAATGCCGCCTCACAGCAGCTCCAGATAATACAATGCCGCCTCACAGCCACTCCAGATAATATAATGCCGCCTCACAGCGGATCCAGATAATACAATGCCACCTCACAGCAGCTCCAGATAATACAATGCCGCCTCACGGCAGCTCCAGATAATACAATGCCGCCTCACGGCAGCTCCAGATAATACAATGCCGCCTCACAGCAGCTCCAGATAATACAATGCCGCCTCACAGCCGCTCCAGATAATATAATGCGGCCTCACAGCCGCTCCAGATAATATAATGCCGCCTCACAGCCACTCCAGATAATATAATGCCGCCTCACAGCCACTCCAGATAATATAATGCCGCCTCACAGCGGCTCCAGATAATATAATGTCGCCTCACAAACCGCTCCAGATAATACAATGCCGCCTCACAGCAGCTCCAGATAATACAATGCCGCCTCACAACGGCTCCAGATAATATAATGCCGCCTCACAGTCGCTACAAATAATATAATGCCGCCTCACAGCCGCTCCAGATAATATAATACCGCCTCACAGCCACTCCAGATAATACAATGCCGCCTCACAGCCACTCCAGATAATATAATGCCACCTCACAGCGGCTCCAGATAATATAATGTCGCCTCACAACTGCTCCAGATAATATAATGCCGCCTCACAGCCGCTCCAGATAATACAATGCCGCCTCACAGCTGCTCCAGATAATACAATGCCGCCTCACATCCGCTTCAGATAATATAATGCCGCCTCACAGCCGCTCCAGATAATATAATGCCGCCTCACAGCCGCTCCAGATAATACAATGCTGCCTCACAGCCGCTCCAGATAATATAATGCCGCCTCACAGCCGCTACAAATAATATAATGCCGCCTCACAGCCGCTACAAATAATTTAATGCCGCCTCATAGCCGCTCCAGATAATATAATGCCGCCTCACAGCCGCTACAGATAATATAATGCCACCTCACAGCCACTCCAGATAGTATAATGCCACCTCACAGCCGCTACAGATAATATAATGCCGCCTCACAGCCACTCCAGATAATATAATGCCACCTCACAGCCGCTCCAGATAATATAATGCCGCCTCATAGCTGCTCCAGATAATATTATTCTGCACACACAGCCTGCTCACCGCATACACAGTCACATACATTGCACACCACAGTCACATACATTGCACACACAGTCACATACATTGCACACACAGTCACATACATTGCACACACAGTCACATGCATTGCACTCACAGTCACATGCATTGCACTCACAGTCACATGCATTGCACTCACAGTCACATGCATTGCACAGTCACATGCATTGCACTCACAGTCACATGCATTGCACAGTCACATGCATTGCACTCACAGTCACATGCATTGCACAGTCACATGCATTGCACACACAGTCACATGCATTGCACACACAGTCACATACATTGCACTCACAGTCACATGCATTGCACTCACAGTCACATGCATTGCACACACAGTCACATGCATTGCACACACAGTCACATGCATTGCACATACAGTCACATGCATTGCACACACAGTCACATACAATGCATTCACAGTCACATGCATTGCACATACAGTCACATGCATTGCACATACAGTCACATACAATGCATTCACAGTCACATGCATTGCACACAGTCACATGCATTGCATTCACAGTCACATACATTGCACATACAGTCACATACATTGCACATACAGTGCATTCACAGTCACATGCATTGCACATACAATGCACACACAGTCAACACACACCCTGTACCTTCTCTCCTGTGTGCTCCATGCTCCCTGAAGGTCTTCATGCCAGGCCCAGGAAGCAGCCAGTGACTAAAGCAGTGCTGTGTGAGGAGGAGGAGAGCAGGCCAGGCCGGAAGACTCTAAGCAGCTCCTCTTCGGCAGAGAGGTAGGTGTGCTGCTGCATGCCTCCTACAGTCCCCAGCCTGCTCCCGCGGTCTGCATGTAGAGGAAGAAGGGGGGCGGGGGGCTGCAACATCAGCGGTGAGTGCCAGTAGTCCTCAGGCGGCCGTGATCATCCGCCTGGGGACCGGCCAGGTAGAGCGCCACACAGCTGGCGCAGCGGTAGCAGGGGTCGGCGGGCTCACTTGCGACCCCTGCGACCGCGGATGGTACGCCACTGAGTCCCGCCCTCCTTCCTCTCTGGCCAGCGCGCCGGGGCTGGCGGCGGCCAGCACGGGGCCCCCCAGGGGGTGCGGGGCCTCCGAGGGGGCGGGCAATGGGCCCCTCATGAGGGGAAAATGCGCCCTTCACAAGATGGCGCCCTAGGCGATCGCCTAGGGTTGCCTAGCTGTCGTCCCGGCCCTGCATACGACACTCAGACCGCACACGGACCATCCGAGTTTTTTTTTTTTCAATTGATACATTACCATTCTGTAGCTTAGACAGCTGTAAAAATTGCTCCTGTAAATGCTAATACAGTAAATAGCTACTGAATAAAAAAGCGGAGTGCACACAGGCAACACACAGAAGCCACACTGACTAAAAGTTAGATGACACTCATCCGACTCTCGATCCATCAATCGGACCATTTTTGCACTTGCCAGTGTGTTTCCAGCCTAAGGCTATGGTCACATTTAGAAGGCACAATCCGGTATCCACATTCATTACCGGATCCGGTATTACCCTGTGCCTCCATACTAATTTTCCACTGAAAAGTGTGTCCCTAAAAACGCGTGCGGTACCAGATGTGCCCTTAATGTGGCATCCGGTACCCGATGCAGTAGACCATCCGGTAATACAGGCATTCATATGTGTCTTGTGTTACCGAATCCGGTTTACATAGACACCCATGTTATCAAAACCGGATCCGGTTTTGCAACCTGTCCGAAAAACGTTGCCTGCATGATTTTTACCGCAAATTGGAAAAATGGATTTGGTAAACACAAGGCAGTTCAGGGGATCCAGTTTTTGTATTGTTGCCTATGGGTGCAGATCCGGATCCTGTTTTCGGCATTTTTAATGGACAAAACCCCGATCCGGATTTGAAAACAAAACCACAAATGTGACCCTAGCCTAAGGCTGGTTTTACACTGCAGTTTTTTCCTGAACAGGGTTCATCAGGTTTCATGTGCCAAAACCAGGACTGAAACGTGTAAAGTGTAATTGAAAGATTGACACCTGTGGTGGGTTTTGGAGGCACTCCTGGTTTTGCCACACAAAACCTGGTGAACCTTGATCAGTGAAAAAACTGCAGTGTGAAACCAGCCCTAGCCTCCGAATTCTACAGATGACAATCTGATTGGATATTTGATCTATGTGCTGAAATAAATCCAAAAAATATCAAATCCATAAAAGACGCACCTCCCAGTTTGTAGTATTTTAAGGTTCTTTTTCTAACATCTCATGAGATACAGTACCACAAGAGACATTTAGAGGCTTTATTGGGTCTATGCTTCAATTGGTCAGATCTGTTTTTTTTTTGCAGAACAAGGGGACCTACACGTTATTAGGTTGCCCATTTTAATGTTTGCTTATCAGTATATGTCCTTTATCCATTACATATTCAGGAAAAGATGAAAAATCAGACACGACAACCTAATGACCAACATCTAAATATAGATTTTTCTGGCACATGTAGTTTCCCAAATATGCTGAAGTTCTTAACCTTTTCCCAACGTCCACCATGCAAGTAGCACACGAGTGGAGAGATAGTGTATATCTGGTGCCCTGCAAAGTCAGGCATCACAAATATCTGTAAACGCTAATCGTGTGAGAAATTAACTCATCAGTCATTTTTACATACACAGATGTATTTACTGTGAAGTCTGATTGGACCCCTAGAGGAGATCTAACAAGCTCAGGAGAACCAACAGTGATCCTCTGGGATTGAATGGTGCTGGAGAGGCCAGCCATTGCCTTTGCTGTTGGCGGTAGTCCAGTGAACATTGTGCAGCCTCATGGAACATAGTATCCTGCATGGCCAGATGATGCCAGTTAGGGATCAGAAGAGGGATGTCTTGACATGATCCTTGGGAAGAGAGCAGAGGTACTTTCTCTGTAAGTCTGAAGTGGTTTAGATGCCAGGGAACAGGCTCAGAAGAGACGTGTTAGTGCATCACATAAGTGCTATAACCAGCGTGAGGATAGCTGCTACATATTGAAAAGAGCTTGGTTCATCACAACATGAGGAGCTGTCAACTTGGTGTCTTGAATAGGGATGAGCAAGCCTTTTAAAGGTCAGGTTCAGTTCACCGAACAAGCATATGTTCACTGATTAGATTGACAAACAATTCGCCGAACTTACAAACCCCATTGAAATCAACGAGAAGAAAATTCAAGGGCCTTGAAAAAGGGGCCCAAAAGCAGCCACAACAGCTTGATTTAAGGGCACACACCAGTAAATGTGCTGTGGGTGGCATGGTGGCTCAAGTGGTTAGCACTGCAACCTTTGCAGCACTGAGATCCCAAGGTCCTAGGTTCAATTCCCACCAAGGACACTTAGGACAACATCTGCAATGAGTTTGTATGTTCTCCCCATGCTTGTGTGGGTTTCCTCCAGGCACTCTGGTTTCCTCCCACATTGAAAAGACATACTGGTTGGATGTTTAGATTGTGAGCTTCAATAGGGACAGCATTACTGAAAAGTAAAAGTAAAGTGCTATGGAATTAATAGCACTATATAAATGAATAAATATTATTATTAAATGTTATTATTATTATCTATTCCCCAAAATTAAAATTTTCATGATTGGGCAAGTATTCCAGGCTTCAAGATTGATCAGGAACAGGGAGATGATTGACAGGTGTAGCCATGGTGCTCAGAGAGCCCTGCTAAATTCTAAAACACACAACAAAGACAATAACAGCCTCCACATTTTCAAAAATTAGGGCCAGATACCACCGAAGTGGCATCAATTGACCCAAAATAAATATTGTATAGGGTTGGACATTTTTATGGATGCACCTAAATAAAATGGGAATGGTTGTTGATATCAACTTCCTGTTTGTGGCACATTAGTATACATGAGGGGGGGAAACTTTTCCAGATGGGTGGTGACCATGGTGGCCATTTTGAAGTTGGCCATTTTGGATCCAACTTTATTTTTTTCAATGGAAAGAAGGTCATGTGACACATCAAACATATTGAGAATTTAATAAGAATAAGAAAAACAATGGTGTGCTTGATTTTAACGTAACTTTAATCTTTCATGAGTTATTTACAAGTTTATGTCCACTTATAAAATGACCCTCTTTCCATTGAAAAAAATAAAGTTGGATCCAAAATGGGCGCCTTCAGAATGGCCACCATGGTCACCACCCATCTGGAAAAGTTATCCCCCTCCCATATAATAATGGGCCATAAACAGGAAGTTGATATCACTAACCATTTCTATTTTATTTAGGTGCATCCACATAACTGGCTCACCCTGTATTATTGTGCAGACAGCATGCATGGCAAAGTGTCTGGAACAGGGCTTGGCCTAGCATTTCTAGGTTAATCATTCATTAGTCACAGGGGTAGTCATGACTTGTGCAGGCATCATACTTACAGAGCCCCGCTAAATTCAGGAAACAGACAAGAATGAGACCCCCAAGAAGAGTCTCCACACTTGAAAAAAATGTGGGCCAAATACTACCAAAGTGGCATCAATTTAAATGTTTTTTATTAACATATTGATCAACAAATTGTTCAAATAGTATTAAATAATTTTTTTTTACAATTATAAGACATAAAAGTACATTTATACCATTATAATAAAAGAAGTACTAGAGACAAAGGAATTAAGGGAGATAAACATTAGGAAGAAATAAATAAAAAAAAAAAATGCCAACTTTTCACAGTAACTTTTCACAGTAACGCAAGGTGCTGAGCCATGTGGCGGTTCATGCATGTAGAACTCAAATTGTTGTTTTTTTTGCTTCTAATGTTTCTTTTTTACAAGGTTTGCAAATATCGTGAGTTAGGGCGTCCTTTTTAGTGTCAAAAAAGGCCCAGGATAGGCAACCCTTGCTGCCCCTATAAACTGCAGACCCATGACTGCTGCTGTTCAGAGCTAGAGTTGTTTCTGAGGATGCAGTGCTTCTCATGCTTGCAGCCCTCAGTCTCTGTGCGGAAGGATACAACCTAAACTCAATGTCTTCTTCCTCCACCTTCTTTGCTGAGCAACTCAGCTGCATAACTCTGGGTTGATTCCAAGTGGGATCTCAACCCTTACCCTCATTCTCTCTGTTGTTCCACTCCTCGTTCTGAGAGTCACCCTACTCCTCTTCCTGCCCTGAATGCACAGTACAGTGCAGGTGCTCCTAAGGTATCTGAGTCTCATCATCATCACCTCCACTCACAAGGGTTAACATCTGGTGACAAGGATCGAGATGCTGCTGGAACCCTACTTTGCCAATCCCTGGATCCAACTCCAAAAGACTTTGGGCATCGGTGCAGATGCTTCCTTCCTCTGGAGTATGTGAATCTTTGGAGCAGACCTCTGATGCCCATGGAATTGAACGTCTAAACATCTCTGCACAATCAGTTGTGCGGTTGGAGAGTTGTGACATGGTGAAACATGGGTAATTTGGGCACTTCCTCTGAGGACTGTACAGTGTGTGGTGTTGAGGTAGAGGAACAGGAGGACAGGCCACTTGATACAGTGCTTGCCATGATCTGTAGAAAAAGCTCTTTTTGTTGTATCACTCTGCTGTTGGCAAACAAAGAGACTGGAGTAGGCTGTCTAGTAATAGAATTTGTCACTTGGCTTGGGCTATGATGAGACGGTGTTTCCTCAGTACAGCTTTCAGTAACATTAGCAGTAGCACCTACCCCACGTTTACTTACAACACCAAGACGTTTATTCTTTCCACCAATCTTATTTTCCTTTCCACCACTCTTATTCCCCTTTCCACCATGACCTCAGGACTTCTCACTCATGTTTAATGAGCACAGATTTGGAAAGCACTTGTTTGACACCCAATAAAATGTTATGTGACAAAAGGCAGAGATTTGAAAATGAGTTTTTTTTGGAGGACAATAAAAATATTTTTTTAGTGGAATTAAAGGGAATCTGTCAGATGGTTTATGCCTCCCCAGCTATCACCATTCGTAGCTGCAGCTTTATAATACTATTCTAATCATCCCTGTCTGAGCTCCTGGTGTAATGTAAAAGGTGAAAAAAATAATTTATACACTTACATTTCAGTCTACAAATTGGAGGAGGGGGACTGTCTTGCAGGATAATAGTTAACTCACTATTAACTAGCATGGCTAAAGGACCTGTGTGATGTAATGATCATGTGACTATAGTGGGTAGAGCTAAGCGAGCAAACTCATATTATGTTATAGGGACTTAGCTCCACCTATTGTAGTCACATGGTTATGACATCACATCAGGTCTCCCAATATGTTCTAACATAAGGCTGAAATGTTAACTATTAACCTGTCAAACAGTCTCTGTCCTCCAAGTTGGAGACTGACTGCCTCGTTACATAAGGAAATGTAAGTGTGTAAATGCTTTTCTTTCACCTTTAACATTACAGTTTGAGCCCAGACAGGGATGTTTAGACTGGTATTATAAAGCTGCAGCTACAGACAGTGATAGCTGGGGAGGCATAAACTAGCTGACAGGTTCCCTTTAAGTATTTGGCAATCACTGCATTGAGACCCACAAGCCTTTTTAAGAGACAATGAAGGATTTGGAAATCACTGCTTTGAGGCCAAACACAGCCTTTTTAAGGGAAACTGAAAGATTTGGAAATCACTGCTTTGAGGCCAAAAAAGCCTTTTAGTCGAAAATAAAGAATTTCGTAATCACTGTTTTGAGGCCAAAAAAAGCTTTTTTAGTGGAAAATGAAGGATTTGACAAGCACTGCTTTGAGGCCAAACACAGCCTTTTTTGGGAAACTAAAGAATTTGGCAATCACTGTTTTTAGGCCCCAAAAAAGCCTTTTGGGGGGAAAATGAAGGATTTGGCATTCACTGCTTTGAGGCCAAACACAGCCTTTCCATGGGAAAATGAAGGATTTAGCAATCACTGCTTTGAGGCTCAAAAAATGCATTTTTAGGGGAAACCTAAAGATATGGCAATCACTGCTTTGAGGCCAAAAAGTCTTTTAGTGGAAAATGAAGGATTTGGTAATCACTGCTTTGAGATCAAAAAAGCCTTTTAGTGGAAAATGAAGGATTTGGTAATCACTGCTCTGAGGCCAAAGAAACACTAACACTCTGAAAATGGTGACGATGGCAAATGGCTGCTTCTTATATCTCAAGGGACATGTGACTTTGGCAGCCAATGACACAAGCCAGTCAATGACACAAGCCCTTATGTCTACAACTTGTGGATGTTTTATGCGTCCTGATTGGCTGCCGGCCCAGAACATCCACACAAAAAGTGGTGGGGAAAAAAAATGGAGTCCAACGCTCCTCTGACTTTCCCACCCCCTCCCCTAATCAAACACATCCCGCCCGCTATGTTAAAGTCAGAAGGTAGAAGTAAAGCATCACTTCAATGCAGTAATACTTTTTTAAATTCGATCAGTTAATGAATAAAGCTGCATTCTCAGATTTCTTTGGAAATTTGCTGAGTTACCGATCTCGAATCGAATCGTCACAGTTCGTGCCGAATATGAAATTGGCAAACATGTTCGGGGAAAATTTACTCATCTGTAGGAGAAGCATTTTACATTACAATAACAGATTATTTCAGTTGTAATATTCCTTAGGTCAACATTACACTATTATAAAAACTAAATTAGGTCACACAGCAGATCCGAGCATGTGTATAACATTGTAAAGTTACACCTTTAGTATAATTGGCATAATTATTTGGTTCTTCTTTAGTGTATGTGATTATAACTATAATAAAAAAGCTTTCAGAAATATCTTCATTAGCTCAGAATAAACAGGACACAGTTAAGCACCTAGAAAAATGAAGGAACATGACTAGATAATTACAAATATACTACAATTATCTTGGCTATAGAGCTCCTATGCAAAGAATTGTGTCTCCTTGGTTACAGATTAGAAATAAATTTAGTACATCCCCATAGATAGGGTGATCTCTACTCTCCCTTCCCACAATAAGGCTACGTTCCAAAGAAGAGTATTTGTGAGTTTTTAATTTTGCTGATTTTCTGCAGCATTTCTGCACCCATTCGATTACTTGTGTTTTTGTTTCATTGCATTTTTTAGTGCAATTTTATCAAATTGTGACATGTGACATCCTTTCTTTTGTTTCTTTTTGGTGTCTCGTGTTTAAAATAAAGCTGATTTGTTTAGTTTAATTTGTCTTTCATAAAACTCTATTGATATAATTATGCGGACTACATGCGTTTTTAATGTGTTGCCTCATCGAAAACACATTCAAAATGCAAGTACATTTATTTACCTGTGGATTTTTGGCATCTAATGCAATTCTATTCAAAACCTGCCCAAAAAACTAAGTGGACTCACAAGAGAAATGGACATATCAGAATAAATCAGAATAAAAAAAGTATCCAAAGCTGTTATGCGCTCGAAAATGATACCAATAAAAATGTCAACTCATTCTACAAGAAACAAGCCCTCACATGACTCTGTTGGCAGAAATCGTGAAATATTATAGTTCTCAAAATATGGTAATGCAAAACCTTTTTTCGAAATGAAAAAAAAAAAGCAAATTAGCCAAACGTAAACAAACTATGTATCTGGTATTGCCCCAACCGGAAGTATAATGGCATATAATTACTTACACCCAGTATACAGGACAGGAGAAGCGGTACTGTGCAGTGTATATATACAGGATAATAAAGATACTATAAGAATGACTTAGTATACAGGACAGGAGAAGTGGTACTGTGCTGTGTATATGTACAGAATAATGCAGATACCAAGGATTACACCCAGTATACAGGACAGGAGAAGTGGTAGTGTGCAGTGTATATACAGAATAATACAGATACTGAGGATTACACCCAGTATACAGGACAGGAGAAGTGGTACTGTGCTGTGTATATGTACAGAATGATGCAGGTAATAAGGGTACCGTTACACGTCGCAACATTGCATGCAATTTCACTGGCAATTTGCTGGTTGCAGTGAAATCATGGACACATTGTTCTATTTTGTTGCTGTGTACAAATGGAACAATGTGTCCATGATTTCACTGCAACCAGCAAATTGCCAGTGAAATTGCATGCAATGTTGCGACGTGTAACGGTACCCTAAGAATTACCTAGTATACAGGACAGGAAATGTTGTACTGTGCAGTGTATATATACAGAATAATACAAATATTGAGAATTACACCCAGTATACCGGACAGAAGCAATGGTACTGTGCATTGTATATATACAGAATAATACAGATACTGAGGATTACACCTAGTATACAGGACAGGAGAAGTGGTACTGTGCAGTGTATATATACAGAATAATACAGATAGTGAGGATTACACCTAGTATACAGGACAGGAGAAGTGGTACTGTGCAGTGTATATATACAGAATAATACAGATACTGAGGATTACACCTAGTATACAGCACAGGAGAAGTGGTACTGTGCAGTGTATATATACAGAATAATACAGATACTGAGGATTACATCCTGTAAACAGGACAAGAGAAATGGTACTGTGCATTGTATCTATACAGAACAATTCAGATACTGAGAATTACACCCAGTATACAGGACAGGAGAAGTGGTACTGTGCAGTATATATATATATACAGAATAATACAGATACTGAGGATTACACCCAGTATACAGGACATGAGACGTGGTACTATGCAGTATATAAATACAGGACAGGAAAAGTGGTAACAAGCTGTGTATATATAATACAAAAACTGAGAATTATACCCAATTTACAGGACAAAGGTTGTACTATGCAATGTGTATTTAGTATAGTACACAGTGTGGACTCCCCACTATAAATTATATACCGGTATAGACCCAGTCACAGCTCCATGCTAAATACTATATACAGAGCTCCACAGTACATACTAAAACAAAGTCACCGTGTTAGTAGCATATATTTCTCTTTGTATTCTGGGTGCAATTCTCCGAATATGTTCTTATTGATGGGCTACATAGGGCTGAGGTATAAACATCACAAAGGATATATTGGGATGAGATTCATACATTAGATAGGATATATAGACCTGAGATTTATACATTAAATAGAAAATACTGGGGCTAAGATATATGCATTAGATAGGATATATTAGAGCTGAGAGATATACATTAGATACGGGGATTGAGGTATACACATTAGAAAGGATATATGGGCCTGAGGTTTATACATTAGATATCACATACTGGGACTGAGGTATATATATTATAAAGTACATACTGGGGCTGAGATACATACATCAGATAGGATATATGGGGCTGAGGTATATACAGGGTGGGCCATTTATATGGATGCACCTAAATAAAATGGGAATGGTTGGTGATATCAACTTCCTGTTTGTGGCACATTAGTAATGGGAAGGGAAAAACTTTTCCAGATAGTGACTATGGTGGCCATTTTGAAGTCAGCCATTTTGGACTTCCAGTTCACTTTACACTGTACAGTGAGGTCCCAAACTGAGATGTCCTTCTCACTGTCCCTTAGTGCTATATGGAGGACCCATTTAATGAAACCCCCAACGTAGGTCCTGGGCAGGATACAGGACATTGCTGGTCTCCTCGCTGGACCACGGTTCAGCCACACCAAACGGGTTTTTGTTCTGTGGTCGACTGTCCAAGTTGTAATTGTTAGTTGCTAAACCAACAAGGAGTAGATTACGTGCTGACTATATACAAGAAAAGTTCTGGCTATTCACCGTCCATAGCTCAATTATCCATGTAACGTGTATTTCTCTTAACTCCCGGTTTAGATAGGCATTACTACTAAACATTCACACCTATAACAAGTTCTAACTGTTCACACGCAACTTAACTGGGTTAACTTCTGTCTATGTACATTAGAGCATTCTACAGTTATGCTCACTGCTGGTGCTTCCACAGTTGAGCCTCTGGGTTAAGGCTTCCACTCGGACTTGGAACACAATGTCTAGCTGGTGAGAAGGTAGGGCAGCCTGAAGGAAACTTGCAGCTCTGTCTCTGGCTGCTGGGTCTGGTGCAGCAGCCGACTCTGAAGCTACTGCTGCTGACTGTCTGTCTGGGCTTGGTGCTGCAGCTGGGGTTAAAGCTGCTGGGTTTGGTGCTTAAGCCATCTCTAGCTTAAGAGTCACTGACTTTACTGGTCCTGGAATCCTCTCCAGGCCAATGTGGAGTTATACGGGCGCCGCTCACCATGGTGCCGCTACAGTTCTTAAGAACTCTTGCTCCACCTGGTTTGGGTCCTCCTGCGGGATGTTGGGGAAGTCCTTCACTTCCACCCCACATGCCGGAGCTCTCTGACCGACGCTTGCCATGGCGTCCACCTGGTCTCTTGCTGCCTCTCATGCAGCCTGCACCATTGTGCATACTTCTCATGGTGCTTCTTTTATCTCTCTTCCTTATCTCTTGGTCTCACCAGGGGGTGGAGCCATCGAGACTCTTGGCAAGCCCTCTCAGCTCCCGAAGAACAAAGAGGGTGTAGGCCATTTTTCCCGTTCTGTGCTGGCCCAGCCCACAATAGAGGACTGTGGCACGCCCCCGACCAGCACATGGTTTCAATTTGCTGTGGCCGCCATTACTCCTGTTTCAAAAACACAGTCTTTTTAATACAGTCCTGCAGGCACATGGAACCCGGTGACACCAGGTCGGTAGATCCTGTTCATGATGGCAAATTGACACCCCCCCCAGGGTCGTGGGATACTTTGAACCGAGCTACGGTACTACTGGGGAGTCCGCGGGGGTCAAGACCCGGCTCCGTGACCCTGGTGGTGTCAATAAAAGTTCAGGGATTAGGGTTTTGGGGATAAATGTTGTGACACCACCTATGGTGCTCGGCCAGGAATGTCCGACACTGCAGTTCAGACCTGCAGGCCAGATGACAGTGCAGCCTACTACGTGTCTCCTTTGGCCCTATCCACCTTTGCAGCGAATGACGTGGATTCAGCTGCTGCTCCAGGAGATTCAGCAACCTCCAGTTTGCTAGCTGAGGCCTCAAGTCTCTACTGGCAATGGATGTGAGCACCAGGAGTGGATTTCTCACTTCCCTTGCCTCTGGGACCCCTTTATTCTCTGGAGCTCTTGCCTGGTTCCCTTTGTCTCTCTTTCCCAGGGACGAACTCCTCCAGCTCCGGTTCCCTGGTTTCACTAGTCCTTCTCAGCTCCTTCCCAGCTCCCTCACTGGAGCTGCTCAACTGTTTACTCTCAACTCCTCCTCTGGACTGTCTAACTACTTCCTGTTTTTTTCCTTTCTATCTTGTCTCCTACTTCCTATGTTCCTCCTTCCTACTGTTCCACCCACCTCAATGCCTCAGCCCCATCTCCAGCCTGTGATAAGGACGTGAAACAATCCCTCCATCCTCCTGGCCTGTAGTGGCCAGTGTTGCATGCAGGTGTGTTGGTACCGGGTAGTGTCCCCTCCTCACCTGGGGTGGGGTTACCACACCTCTGGCTAAGGTGCAGTACATCTATGGGGACTGAACCTTCATGGGCACCACATGTCCAGCACAAAGGTACCGAGCATAATACTGGATAAAAATATGCATAAACGACAATGTGTTTCTAACACAACATGGTCGTTAGTCACTTCCATAACATACACATTAGGAGGCACAGCTCTTATAACTGCTATAAAATTAATTAGTAAACACCTGAGAAATATAAGTGGGCTAATAAGTCAAGAGCTTCACTTTTGCAAAAGGATAAATATATACATCACAATCCATACTCATACAAGAAATGTTACAAATAATTATACAAAGAATGAAAACTAATGATAAATAATGATAAACTTTCCCACATAGTATTACATAATTATAATACCTAAATACAAACACAAAAGTGACAAAATATATCTATATTTAACTACATAGAAGTTTGTTTGCCTGATATGAAAAAGAGATGAGGGAAAATCCACTTAATAAAATAATATAAGATCAGATCTTTGATTTAGACCCATAGGGTCGGTAGTGTTTAATAGATGTAATAATTGCAAATATGTAACAAAAATCAAAGAGGTTCACAAATGGTTGACAACAATGTAAAGTAATTACAGAGTTTCATGAATTGTAATTCTGTCCATGTAGTGTATCACATTAATCTATAATAATGTGCTCAACCCGCAGTGAACATAACAGGATACAATTTATCCAAATACCACTAATCCTTCCAGTGTTTCTAAACAATTTCAAAATGTACATGCCAGAAATCTGATGTATTTTTCCTCTAGGACGATCAGAAGAATTAACAGACCTGTTAGAGGTGGTGATTGGAGGAGAGCTGTTCTCAAAAAGGGAACGATATTGGATCTTAATGTTAAACACTACCATCCCTTAAGATCTAAATAAAAGATCTCATCTCATATATATTGTTAAGCTAGCTGAAGAGCCCGACGTTGCCCGGGCATAGCAACTAACTGTGTTTAGTTATACGGTAACATTATAGAATGATTATTTTGCACATGAAAATATTTCTCATAATTTATTCAACACTACAGATTTGCAACACAAATTAACGAAATGATTATCAATATTAGTATTATAATTGCAACTCATTCAAGAGCCTTTTGATAAATGACATTCTTGGATTTTCCTTCCGATGCAAAGATGAACAGATTTGTTGGCAGTTCCATCTCTTGAAAAGGCCATGTTGAGGGGGTGGAGCTATACATACACAAACATTCATATAGGGGTGGGGCTATGAGCAGAGGAAGAGGTAAAAGGGGTGGGGCAATGTGGAGGGGCGGATCTATGGAGGGGGTGGAGATATGTGGATGGGCAGAGCAATGAAGGGGCAAGGCTATGTGGAGGGGCAGAACTATAAAGGAGGCTGAGCCATAAAGTGGGTGGGGCTATGTGGAGGGGATGGAGCTATGATGGGGAAGGCTTATGTAGGGGTGGGGCTATGTGGAGGGCAGAACTATGAGGAGCAGGGCTACATGGAGGGGTGGGGCTTTGATACATGCACACACACAATACACACACACATACACTTAGCTTTATATATTAGATGGTTTTCCCTTGATCTGTTTTTCCTATCTGCAAACTAAATATAGATATATGTTGTCATTTTTGTGCTTGTATTTTGGTACTGTAATCATGTACTAGTAAGTGATGCAACCTTTTATCACTTTATCTGTCTTCCTTGTCCAGAGAGATTGGCTATAGTGCCATGGGTTGTAAACTCCTTATTTAAGCTGTGCGCTCTGGAACATCAAATCTCTAGAGATGGATTTAGAACTTTGGGATTGTTGATATATTGTAACTACTTTAATTCTCAAGTCTTCAGACAGTCCTTTTCTCCTCTTTTTGTGTTCTGTGCTTAGTGTAGCACACACAGACACATAATACAAAGATTGAGTCAACTTCTCCCTTTTTATTTGGCTTCAGGTGTGATTTTCATATTGCCCACACCAATTACTTGCCACAGGTGAGTTTGAGCGAGGAACACTATGCTTGAAATAAAGTTGTTTACTCACAATTTTGAAGAGCTGCCAACATTTTTATCTGGTCCATTTTGGGGGCTTTGTGTGAAATTATGTCCAATTTGTCTTTTTTCTTTGTTTTTTGTTGTTGTTCCAAAACACACAAAGGAAATAAACATGTGTATGACAAAATGTGGTATAATGTCGAGCCCCAGGCTTTGGGGTACTCGGGTATCAGGCACAGGGGTAGCGTTACTGTGTCACAGGGAGTGGTGGCCGCGCCTGATCCTGTGTCCTGGGTGACACTTCAAAAAGGGGTGTATTTACAGGGGAAAAGAGTTTTTGTCATGTGACGTCACTTGTAGTGTCTGGTGATGGTCACCAACGCTGCCACAGTCCACCGGAGGTAGATGGTAGTGTGGCTAAGTTGGCAAAGCCCCCTACAGGTAGGGCTGGGCCTCCGGGCACCACCAGGACGTCTTCGCAGCTTTCCTAGTGTCTGCACACTCTGACTAACTCATCCCCCAGCAGCAGTATTTATAGGGGATCTTGCCTAAGGTCAGCAAGTGGGGCTCCTTCTACTGTGCCGGGGTGGAAGATGTTGCATGTAGTAGGTACCTGCTGTGGAAACCCAACTGTCCATTAGTGAAGTCTGTGGTTACCTGCGTGAGCAGGGCGCCACAGTAACTTTAACACAGTAACAGTAATTTTTTATTTTTAACCATTTCTTTTACTAAATTTTACTTCCGTAAAGTGCCCCGTTGCCTCCTGTCATCTTTTTCTGTGTCCGGATCCGTGATAATCACGGCCCCGGACACTGAAATAGCAGCTGGAGGTCACCCCCTGTGGTGTCCTTTCCTGTCCGTGGAGTCCTGCAAAAAGTAGGATCCCAAGGACAGGAAAAAATATGCGATGAGTTCTCTTGTGTGTTTTGTCTGCTGTGTTGTTTCCTGGCTGTTGTCACCTGTAGTGATGAGGTGTGAGTGTTTTTCCCAGGGGTTTGTTGACATGACACAGACTGGAACAATGGAGTTGGTAATTGTGTGTTTTATAATAGTCAGTACACATTGATTCCTGATGCCGTTGTCCCCAAAGAGACTCTGGCCTCCGACCAGTAAATCTAATGATGTAGCAGAGCCAAGTTTATCACTGTTGCAGAGATGAGATGTTTTTCAATAGGTAAAACTAACAGAACCAGCAGTGTGACACCCTCAGCTCTGCTACATCTGTCATGTGTTGGCTCTTTTGCTCAGCTCTGCTGTATCTGCATTTCTCTGAATGATCTTTTGTCATTTGACCAGTGATTACAATGATTTCTCCATGTATTAGGGAAGGGTTTCCTGTTTGTTTGCATCTAAATGCCATAATATAAGCGGCACAATCCCCACCATCCACTGGACATAGAATAGGTGATAAACAGGGGCATAACTACAATGAGTGCAATAACTGGGGGCCCCATTGGCTCTTTGTCATCGGGGCTCATGAGCTTCATGGTACGGAACTGAGTCGGTCGACAGGGTAGGGGGTACTCGGATAATGGGATAGGCGGTTGCTTCGATGGGGGAATATGGCTGGTCGGTTCCCGGTTCCGTGCCCTGGACCCTCAGTGGCAGGGATGGTGGGGGATGAGGATGATGATGGAGGGGAAAGGAATGGTATTGTGACGCCAACAGTGGTACCTGGTATTGTGGATACCAGCGCTGTGGCCAGCCACTGAGGTGATGAAGGTGCAGCTCAGAATAGTACAGCTCCCCACAGGTGGAGCTTTACCTCAAGGGCAGCGGGGATGGATGAGGGGAGTTGTAGTTCTTACCCCTCCGATGATGCTGAGGCCCTCTGGGTGCCAATAGAAAGGATCACAGACACCGATTCGACTCAAACGTCACTTTACTGGTACCGGGGAGATGATACAGTACACAGCCACAGTCCGATTTAACAGGGATGTAGCCACAGATTGTTAGGTGATCCTGTAGAGTCTGTTGATGGTCCCTTTTAATGGCTTTCAGGGTCTGTGTTGCTCTTTACTCACTCTGCAGAGCGCCTATGCCAGCCCACGGGTCTGGTACAGTTAAGTATATTCGGTTCCTTACTGGTACAGATGGGAACGGCAACCAGGTATCCTCCCGCCAACGGAATTCGGTTCTTTTCCTTAAAGTGTCCTGGACCCAATATAGGACTGAGGTTGAGGTGCAGTCTGTGGTACTATGGCTTCCCTTCTGTCTGTCCCACAGCTTGCTGGTTTGCAACCCGGGATAGACCACTGATTGCCTCGGCTCTGGTATGCCGGTGTCAACTCCGGACTTCCCCTGCTGGCTCCAACCAGGCCTGGTTTGTCCCTATTGTTCTGGGTCACCCCACTCTAAGAGGCGCCCTCCTGTCAGGACCTCTGTTAGGCACGTCCTCTCTGGCTGCCTTCCCGGCACTGTCTGACTAAAATTAGCTCAACTGTCACTAAAGTCTCCTGCTCTATTCTAAGCTCCAACCCCTGGACCTACTGAATATAAGGTCCCTATGCTAAGGGGGGCTAGTGTATGGGTGTTAGGACACTCTATAAGGAAACATCAAATCCATAGCTACGAAGGCACTACACCTTCTGTTTGGGGTGCAGTACCTCCCTGTGGCGCCTTTGGTGAATTACACTCGTCTGAGATGTTGTTAAAACCCAACACAGTATATTACTCTTGATCTTCCCGTCCGGGAGGCGTATTTCTTATAACGTTGCAAACATATATGTTACTTTAGTCCACATCAGCCCAACGGGGACCGGGTATCAAGTCTCTGACTTAAAGTTTAATCAGGCTTGAACACAAAAGTTCACATTTAATGGTTGCAATGTCCAGCAGGTAAAGTCTCTTTAGGCTGCTAAAGTCACAATACACAACAAACCATTAACTATTGGTGCTACGGTGTAGGAATTCCTTGGTACTGCAGGGGTCTCTTTTGGCTGTAAGTAATGTAGGCCTCCTGGCCCTGGGGTCACCAATTGGCAAAGGTTTTTCTCTCCCTGCATAGCTCCTTATGCCCACTCCACCCTCTTTATATTGTGTACCGGATTTTACCTGCTCTTTACCTGTCTCATATACTGGCATACAGTATAAACATAAACTATTTACATTGATATACAATACCGAGGTTGTTTCATCACTCCATGCTTCTGCTAACCCGGATCGCATACCACCCCTGGGTCCTGCATGGCATTCGTAGGTTATAATGTCACCTTTCCGATCATCCTGGAACTGCAGCCTCCCGACAGGTTGCCAGGAGTGCAGGATCGGGGCTTCAGGCTAGCATTCAAACCGCCTCATCTCCATACCGACCCGGTCTGGTTGTTGTTACAGGTGATCAGCCCACCATAGCTCGCGGGGCCCTAACGCCTCTGCGCCGCCGGCTGCTCCTTCCTCTCGGTCCTCCTCACTGGAACTCGCCTGCTGGTAGAGCTTTCTTTCTCACATTCCTCTACGATCAGGTTGGGCTCCTCGGAGAACCAGACCAGGTTTTCCGGTTCGGGTGCCTCCTCTTCTCCAGGCTCTACGCTATCCTCCGGTTCAATTATCGACCCACCCCCTTGGTTGTTTCCCAGATGAAGGGCCGAGGCACGCCCCTGGGCCAGCACATTTTCACTCACATTTCCAGGCCATTTTGGGCCTACGCAGTGAAATGAAGTCCAGTAAATAAAAGTCCAATTTAAGGCGCACAGTACCCGGTTTTACCAGGCACCAGATCCCGTTCATGACGCCAGAAAATGAGGTGGTCGACAGGGTAGGGGGTACTCGGATACCGGGACAGGCGGATTCCCGATTCCGTGCCCTGGACCCTCATTGATAGGGGATGGGAGTGATGAGGATGATGATGGAGGGGGAAGGAATGGTATTGTGACGCCACCTGTGGTACCTGGTAATGTGGATACCAGCACTGTGGCCGGCCGCTGAGATGATGGAGGTGCAGCTCAGAGTAGTACAGCTCCCCACAGGTGGAATTTTACCTCAGGGCAGCGGGGATGGATGAGGGGAGTCGTAGTTCTTACCCCTCCGATGATGAGGCCCTCTGGGCGCTGAAGGAAAAGATCACAGACACCGATTCAACTCAAACATCACTTTACTGGTACCGGTGAGATGATACAGTACACAGCAACAGTCTGTTTAAACGGGGAGCTCCTACGCCAGCCCACGGGTCTGTTACAGTTAAGTACATTCGGTTCCTTACCGGTACGGACAGGAATGGCAAGCGGCTAATCCTCCCACCACCGGAATTCGGTCCTTTTCCTTAAAGTGTCCTGGACCCAATATAGGACTGAGGTTGAGGTGCAGTCTGTGGTGCTATGGCTCCCTTCTGTCGGTCCCACAGACCACTGATTGCCTCGGCTCTGGTATGCTGGTGTCAACCATGGCCTGATTCGTCCCCTACGATTCCCGGGTCAACCCTCTCTGAGGCGCTCTCCTGTCAGGACCTCTGTCAGGCACGGGTGTGTGTGGGGGGCTGTACAGGGGCAGTGTGATTGGGTGACAGGCAGGTTGTACAAGCGGGCAGTGTGTCTGTGTGGGAGGATGTATGCAATATGGTGGGCTGTGAGGTTGCATTATATTATATGAAGGGCTGTGATGCTGCATTATATTATTTGGAGGGCTGTGATGCTGCATTATATTATATTATATGAAGGGCTGTGACTCTGCATTATATTATTTGGAGGGCTATGACGCTGCATTGTATCATCTGTAGAGCTATGACGCTGCATTATAATCTGGAGGGTGTGACGCTGCATTATATTATCTGGAGGGCTATGAGGCTGAATTATATTATATGGATGGCTATGAGGCTGCATTATTTTATGTGGAAGGATATGAGGCTGTATTTTACTATATGGAGGGCTATGAGGCTGCGTTATACCATAATGAAGAACCATAAATAAATACCAGGATAAGGGCATATTCCAGGAGGAGGACCATATATAGCAGGATGAGGGACATTAATACATCATAATGCAGGGGAGAGACGTCAATTTGTGAGTCTTTATTGTATTTACACTGTGTGCAGAATTATTATTTTTATTATCGATCAATAACTATGTTCTCAATCAACCCAAAAGTCTCTAAATACAAACTTAATATTTTTATAAGTTGGAGTGGGTTTTTTTTGATTTGACTATCTTAAGAGGATATCTGTCTGTGCAGGTAACTATTACTGTGCAGAATTATTAGGCAACTTAATAAAAACCAAATATATTCCCATCTCACTTGTTTATTTTCAGCAGGTAAACTAATATAACTGCATAAAATTTAGAAAAAAACATTTCTCACATGCAAAAACAAAACCCAAAAAAATGAGTGACCAAATAGCCACCTTTCTTTATGATGACACTCAACAGCCTTCCATCCATAGAATCTGTCAGCCGCTTGATCTGTTTACGATCAACATTGCGTGCAGCAGCCACCACAGCCCCCCAGACACTGTTCCGAGAAGTGTACTGTTTTCCCTCCCTGTAAATCTCACATTTTAACAGGGACCACAGGTTCTCTATGGGGTTCATATCAGGTGAACAAGGGGGCTATGTCATTATTTTTTCTTCTTTTAGACCTTTACTGGCCAGCCACGCTGTGGAGTAGTTGGATGCATGTGATGAGCATGGAGCATTGTCCTGCATGAAAATCATGTTTTTCTTGAACGATACTGACTTCTTCTGTACCCTGCTTGAAAACGTTGTCTTTCAGAAACTGGCAGTAGATTCGGGAGTTGAGCTTCACTCCATCCTCAACCTGAAAAAGGTCCCAAAAGTTCATCTTTGTTGATACCAGCCCATACCAGTACCCCACCTCCACCTTGCTGGTGTCTGAGTCGGAGTGGAGCTCTCTGCCCTTTACTGATCCAGCCTCCCCATCATCTGGCCCATCAAGAGTCACTCTCATTTCATCAGTCCATAAAACCTTTGAAAAATCAGTCTTAAGATATTTCTTACTCCCAGTCTTGACATTTTATCTTATGTTTCTTGTTTAAAAGTGGTTGTTTTTCAGCCTTCCTTACCTTGGCCATGTCCCTGAGTATGGCACATCTTGTCCTTTTTGATACTCCAGTAACGTTGCAGCTCTGAAATATTGCAAAACTGGTGGCAAATGGCATCTTGGCAGCTTCAACGCTTGATTTTCCTCAATTCATGGGCAGTTATTTTGCGCTTCTTGCGACCCTGTTGGCTATTTGCCATGAAACACTTGATTGTTCGGTGATCACGCTTCAAAAGTTTGGAAATTTCAAGACTGCTGCATCCCTCTGCAAGAATATTCACATTTTGGACTTTTCAGAGCTCGTCAAATCTCTCTTTTGACCCATTTTGCCTAAGGAAAGGCATTTGCCTAATAATTAAGCACACCTTATTAGGGTATTGATGTTTTACACCACACCCCTCCTCATTACAGAGATGCACATCACTTAATTTACTTAATTGGTAGTTGGCTCTCAAGCCTATACAGCTTGGAGTAGGACAACATGTATAAAAAAGTATGTGATCAAAATACTCATTTGCCTAATAATTCTGCACACAGTGTAGAACAATACATGGGGCCCATACATCTGACCAATGTGGGCGCGTGGGGGAAAGCGGGGGGCCCAGGTCCAAATTTCGCACCGGGGCCCTTCAGACTCTAGTTGCGCCACTGACTGCATACCTATATATTTTTCATGCTGTATATATTTGTAATTATTATAAGTTTACACCACTATACTATAATTTTATTAAAATAACGTAAACATACAAAGTCACTGTTATGAAGGAATTACATTATTCTATCTAGTACATAAACATTGTTATATTGATTTTTTACCAAAATAATCCTTTTGAGACTGTAGTTGTAAAATATTTTGTTAATTTGTTTGAGCAAAGGTCTGCGTTCTCATACATACATATAGGAATTGTTGGAGAGGCATCATTTTATCTTTATTCATAGCTCTCTCCTGATTTACACGGAGTTGTGGTGCCACCTGCTGGTTTCCTACTTTTTTACTTCTCTGCATTTTAATCTACCATATTTGTATACAATTGGCTGGTTTCACACTTTACTCTTGCGAATTTTTCAAATAAGGCAAGATCAGGTATTTCAGGAAAAACCTGATCCTTTCAGGATCCAGTTTTTTGCCCTTTCATTTTAATGATGGCAGGTAGAATCCTGTTGATTCCGGTTGCTTTTTTCAAGCTTTTTTCAAGCACGTGCTGCCTGGATTTATTTTTTTATATCCTTGTGCTTTGGACATCACATCGACCACTTGATTTTTTTTCAGACAGAATGTAATCTACAGTGATGAACACTTAGCGGTTTGTGTGTAATGGGCACACCATGTTACTAGATCAGTATTTATCAACTTAAAACTCTTATTATACACAAAATGTGATCCTAATTAGAGAACAGCAATGACTGTAGACAGAAAAAGATTAAAACTAAATTTTGTGAACGTTACATCTGTCACCAATCAGTAGGAAGTGTGCAGACCTTCGTTTTGTACAGATCTTTGCTTTGAATGACATCAGCACATCTATGGCCACAGGACATCACTAGTCTCTCACACTGCTCTGGGGGATTTTGCTCCACTCTTCTTCCATCCAGTCTCTTCCACAGTCCTGTGATTGTTGTGGATTTCTTGGCCATAACTTGTCACCAAGGATTTTCCAGAGGTTTTCTGTTGGGTTTGGATCAGGACTCTGGGCGGCCATTTCATTGATTCAATGTTATCTGTTTCAAGGAACTGCTTTACTGCATGCGTTCACATCAGTTTGGTGCCCAGCCAGCTAAATAAACGATCTTGGCGGCGGCCGGGAGGCAGAGATTAGCGGCAGAGATCTCTTCCTCCCGGCCGCCTCCGAGATCGCTGATTGGCCACCGGGAGAGATTTCAATGTGATCCGCAGCGTTCTCATGCGCTGTCATGCAGAGGACACTGCGGATCCATTGAGATCCATGCATTTTTAGTGCGCTTGCTGATAAAACAAGTGTCCGTGAACGCACAAAAAATGCAACAGGCTGCGTTCTGAAGGCCGAAGAGTGCGCACAAATTATGCACATCCAACCACAACCGAACACAGCCAAACGCAGCTACTATGCGTTCCCATGTTAAACATAGGAACACAGTGCACATGCTTTTGGCTGCTTTCTATTACGCTGTGTTCCGGACACAAATATGAACCCAGCCTAATACACACCTGCACTCACTCTGCCATGTAGTTGTATGAGAGGTGCAACCCCTGCAGCAGTAAACATTCCCCAAATCATGACAATTCCTCCACCACCTTTCACTGACTTTTTTACATACTTTGCATTCAGTCTTTCCCTAATTGGTTGGCTGCAGGCCAAGTAGACTGCTAATGATAATCTCCAGCTGATCAAACAGTGATTTTATCAAAACTACACTGAGTAGTCCTGTAAGTGACATATCGCTGGAATCAGGATCTCGGTCCTATATTATGCTATTCTCAGATTAGGTTGCAAAAACCTGGTGACAGATTCCCCTTAATGAAGTTGGAATGGTAGAATAAACTTGGAAATGTTCAGTGAGTGATTAACACTTCACAGATAAGTCTGTCTTCTAGACTGGGAGCTGACAATACATCCGTTCATTTTAATAATCTTAATTTTGTCCATTTTGTCCAAGATAAACAAAAACTCAACTTCCAAAAGCTTCTGTGCTTATTGTGCTTCCATCAGAAAGACAGACTGTTTCCCTTTTAAGAAAATCAAGTTCTATGAAAAAACTATCATGTGACATATGACATGTTCCGAATTCAATGCAATATACTTGTAATGTCTCATTAAACAACATTACAATAATTTGCACATGGATCAAAGATTGGAGTTTAGATTTTTCATTGAATTTGCAAATTGTTTCTGTTGTTCTATTGTCCACATTGGCAATCTATGTCTAAAGTGTTATTCTCAAGCTCTTTGATGGGAAAAATTGCAAAGTCCTTGTGAATACAATCAACTATGTAATTTTACCTTTTTTTAAAAAAAAAAATTCTTTCTGTTCTCTCTGATCTCAGGAAGAGTAGGGAATTTTAGCTATATCGTTTACTATTTGCAGGAGATAAAGTGCTGCAGAGAGGTGGGGAGAGCCCACATTTTGCTCTTATTGTAAATCTTGCTCTTAGGGTGTACTCACATCTGTGGAAATGGTCTGCGAGTATAATCAGATAAAACATCGGATTTCATTCGCAACCATGTTAAACTATAGTGCCTGTCATATCAAGTTTTCCTTGCCCGCCAGGCAGATATAAAGTTTTTCCATATCTGACGAGGAAGAAGTTGCAGCTGAGATTCCGCTAATGCACACCATACGCACAGCACTCAGACAGCAATACTAGCATAGACATTTCCATGCAGTAAAATGGTAGAAAAGATAGACAGACAGACAGACAGATAGATGCTTGAATAGCTAGATTGGTATTACCAGTCCACCGCTGCTTGCTTCTGGGGCAGCCCATTAATCTTGATGCATATTCACGTGCTGAGCTCACATCATTCACTGCACAGGTTGTCTGATCTGATCAGCCAATGCGCAGTTAACAGGTGCAGGTACATAGCTGATCCTCATGCAACTGTTAACCTGTTAGATCATGCTGTCAAACTCTGACAGTGCAATCTAACTCACCACAGCAGGGATTGCGCATTTCCCTGCAGCCATTGATGACCCCTTGATGCAATCATGGGGCGCTGATATGTTGCCATGTACAGCAGAAGTGATCAGGCACTGCAGTATTGAAGCACCCTATGGGGCCAAGTAAAATAAAGAAAGAGTGAAAGAAATGTTTTTAATACTATGAAAAAAAATTTAAAAACTGTTCAAATCACCTCCCTTTTGCCCCATTAAAAATAAATCTATAAAAAAGTAAAATACACATATTTGGTATTGCCATGTTCAGAAATGCCAGATCTATCAAAATATAAAATCAATGAATCTGATAAACTACATAATGGAAAATAAAGTCAAAATGCCAAAATTATATTTTATTGGTCACGGCAATATTGTAATAAAATGCAATAACAGGCGATCAAAACATCCCATCTACCCAAAATGGTGACATTAGAAACGTCAGATCAAGACAAAAACTTTTTTGCACATGTGCTGTGTCTGCTTTTGCTGCATCTAATATGGCTGTATTTTCTGTGTCAAACTACAAAGTCTTGCATTTAAATACACTGCTTAATTTAAGTCAGTGACAATGTAGTGAGGCACAACATCCAGTAACCAGCGCAGGCTCAATGCTACTCATTTAAAAAAGTCTGGTAAAAGAAAAACTGGCAATGGATGGGGTAGTGTAAAAGTAACTTCAGTACGGTCACATGCAGACATTGACTATAAAATGAAATTTTTTTTGTATATATTCTTTATTTAAGGTATTTCAAAACAGTACATGAAAGGGGCAAAAGTAACATCTTAAGAGGGTTAATGCATGTAAATTGTAAAAAAAGGGTAAATGGAACGAGGTATTGTTGGGTTGGGTATGGTTGGGGTATTTTCTTGAGTGTGCTTTTACTAGAATTACAAACTGTCTTAATGGAAAGAAGGAGAATTAAATGCAGTCCTTGAACATCCTGTACCTGGTACAGGGATTTCAGTTTAACCATTTACGCCATAAATCTGCCGTTTCTTCTTATTTGGGATGGGTCAGTCTATTTTTTTCATGAATTCCAAATCTGATTAGTTTCATTTATGCATTCCCCGAATGTGGGACTGTCTGAGTCCCTCCCAATGTCTTGCGATTAAGATTTTTGCTGCATTGAGTAGGTGAAGGACTATTACTCAGTAAGCCTAGTGTCACACTTGAGCCCTGGATCCGTTAAAAGCATCAGTTTTTCAGCTTAGAATTTTTAAAAAAACTGATGGTGTTAACGGATCTATAGGCTCCCATGCAAAAACCGCAGTGCCAAAATGCACTGTTAAAAAGCGCTATTCGTTTTTTACTGCACCCAAAAACGCTGCTAGTAGCGTTTTTGGGTGCTGTTGCAAAAACGCATGCGTTTCTTTAACATGGGGCCCTATGGGAAAGGCATCCATTAACGCATGGTACATATAGGTACCATGTGTTAACACATAGCGTTAGCGCATAACTTTTTTGGGATGCAATCATGACAATCTACAAAAACGGAATCAGGTTTGGAAAAGGCAGAAAAATGGACTGCCAAGTGTGACCCTAGCCTAAGTCAAGGACTGCAACACCTATCTCTAAAATAGTCAATAATGCACTGTGCTGGAGATGTAACCTAGAGAGAGGCACCCCCTCTCATATCTGACTTGATTGCACAAAAATCAGCCCATTTTGGAACACTATCAAACAGCATATGGATAATACACTAAACACAGACATCCCACTCACATTGAGATTTATATTGCTCACTTTGGACTCTCCCAATTATTACTTAAATATAATGAGATTTTTACTTCTGTATTTGTAACCAAAACCAGGAAAGGGTGATAAATCCAGAAGTGATGATATGTTTCTATTATACTTTTCCTCAGATTGCTCCACTCCTGGTTTTGACTACAGATACTGAGGTAGAAAAAGTACAAAATACTCAGTGTGCACGTGGCCTAAGAATACATAAGGCCAGTGTTTCTTTTGTGGGGGAACGTGCCGGTACGGCATACCGGAAAATATGCAGAGGGGACGGAGCTATATGGGGACTGCTGTTCACTGCATGCTGCACAGGATCTCCCGGCCGCCCGACAGCACCCCCACCCCCCGCTCCTCAATCACGGCTACCGGCGCCTGCCAGCACCCCAACCCCCCCGCTTCTCAATCACTGCCGCCTGACAGCAGGAAAACCCCTCCCTAAGTACAGGGAAATATACTTTTAGAAATAAAGTACTGCATAAGGCTGTAGCGCAAGTAATAGCAGTACAGTCAACACCGGTAGCTAAATTAGTTAATAAAAATGTTGCGTTTTTTACAATTTATATTTTATTTTTTAAAATAAAAGTAAAAAATAAAAATGCGGACCCTTTAAAACTATTATGTTTTAATGGTTTTATTGAATTTTCTTAAAAAGAACAATCACCTAATATATAATACAGAAATTGTTCCTAGTCTAGATTTAAACACAAATAGGTTTCTCAGCATTAGATAAGGTGTCATTTTTTGGCACAATAATAATAACAAAAGCAACAGTTTGAACAATTTTAACAGTTTAAACAGTTAACAGGTCAGATATATAAGAAAACAAAGCACATTAATTTAGGATATCATGGAACTGAGCATAAGACTATTAAGCAGTAGCTCCAAAATATTAGAGGTTAACAGAAGCAATTGATTTCTTCTCTAAATAATCCTTGCACACAAGATAAAATATCTCCTCTAAAAGCAGAACAGAGAGACTTCTCCAATACTTCAAAAGACTTATTTTGACTATAGTTAAAATAATGTAAATTAGTGCTCAAAATTGTGGAGGAACAGCATGACAGTAATAAACAGCAATTTCTAACAGAGGGTTAGCTCTATTTTTGCTTGTATTGGAGTATATATCCGATAACATATCTTTTCTCTTATTTTTTTCCAATATAAATATACTCTTGGGCAACGCTACAGAATATTAAGTAGAGTACCTCTGCCCTTATAGTCTCTCCGACATAAAGTTGAACATCCCTGATACCCAAGTCGAAATTCGTCTTGGGTAAGATGTCATCTTAAGATGGTATTCATGGTGGGTTCTATATGTGAGTTACATATAAGAACTCCAAGCCTCAAGGACCCTACAAAGTGCATGTTTTCAGAATTTCCTTAGCATAAGAAAGTTAGAACCATCACCTGTGCAGGAGGTTGAATTACCAACAGTCAAATGCTAAGGGAATCCTGAAAACCTGCTCTATGTAGGGTCCTTGAGGCCTGGAGTGTAAGACCCCTGGCTTAATGTATTCAATTAATAACTTGTTGCCATTCTTCACAGCTGAACAGAAGGCTGAGTTCTTGTCCCACATTCTATGAGGGTTTCAATTTTTGAAATCCTATGTAAAGCTTGTTAGTGCAGAGAGTCATTAATCAAACTGTTTGTTACCGCTGATTACAATCAGTTTGCCCATAACCCTTTATGTTGATATCTTGTATGTTGACATTCCTAAGACTGCCTTTGTAATAAAAGGATTAGGAAGCAGTCCTAGGAAATCTCGACGTGCCCTACATATGAGGGATGTTCATTAATGAAACGCATATATCAAATAAATCAATATAATTTTTATAGGCTGCTCCGAGACTGCTCCTTTGATTAAACAGCAGCGTGGGTTTGTGCCCATTTCATCACCCTGCACTGACATAATGGACCCAGTGGAATACAGAGTAGTCATCAAGTTCCTTTACTTGAAAAGCTGCACACCAAGGGAGATGTTCAATGAGAGGAAAGAAGTTTATGGTGTCGATACCCCATCAAGAACTGTCATCGTCATTTCAAATGTGGTCGAACTTCGCTGGAAGGGCTCCAATTCCAAGGCAACCACATTCAACTATCAATGAACACACCTTTCAAGTAAAGGAACTTAATGACTGCTCTGTTCCCCACTGGGTCCATTATCACACCACACACCACTTCAGCACCTGTAAAAGAAAAAACGCTATCAGTTCAGAGTTACAAACTGGCACGTAACCTATAGAGACCTATATCATTACACATGTGCAGGTTCAGCGTCCTGCGATAAATAGAAGTGGGTCAGGGGAAATCTTTAATGAACCCCCTTGCATCTTTTCAATGATGTTGGAGGCTTTGGGGCACTTTCGATCGTACATGACTCTAGTTTTTCTGCATATTTGGACAAACTGAATCGAAAATGAATTTCAGGAAGTTCACTTACCAGTAGTGATGACTTTTAACAGCAAATATAATTCACTATAATTCTTAAATACATAAACTTTAAAAAATGAGCAAGGTATAGTTTTTGTGTATATTGTTCTGCAATCAAAAAATGTGAAGTTTCAGTCAGAAAATGATCTTTCTCAAAAATTGGATACAGTGATGTAACTTGAAGCTCATGGGCCCCAATGCAAAAGCTCCAACGGGGCCCCAAATCTTTGCAAATCTTTAATAGCAGTGGTCTTTTTTAGGGATGAGCGAGTATACTTGCTACTATTCAGAACTCGCCGAATAGTAGCGATATTTGGGTACACACTACTCTCCGAGTATCTTATGTGTATTCGGGAGTAGCAAATAGTCCTAATTCTTTCACAGTGTATCTATAGATACACTGCGAAAATAGCCTGAAAGTGAATAAAAGTTGTTAAAAATAATAAAATTACATATTCACCTGTCCGACGCCTGCACCGGGACCTTTCAGAAGACCTGCGATCCCCGGACAAGCATCTGTGACTACCAGCCAATCAGATATGAGTGACTCACTACTAACATTTAAGAAGGGCCTGGATGCCTTTCTTGAAAACTATAATATTACCAGTTATATATACTAGATTCTTTGATAGGGCGTTGATCCAGGGAACTAGTCTGATTGCAATACCTGGAGTCAGGAAGGAATTTTTTTCCCCCAATGTGGAGCTAGTGTTGCCACATGGGTTTTTTTTTGCCTTCCTCTGGATCAACTTGCAACGAGTACCGATACTTACTCGTTGCGAGTATAGCGAGTCCGAATATTACGGTACTCGCTCATCCCTAGTCTTTTTCTATAGACCAAAGAGACTTTTGGGGCCCCCTGGGATCCAGGGCCCGGGTGTGATTGCAACCCCTGCACCTGTTGTAGTTACGCCTGATTGGATATAAGGAGCTGCTTATACTGTAGAAATAAAAGTGCAGTGAGTGTCAGTGTAAATGCTTTGGTGAGAGGCATATAATTTTATGTAATAAATGCTTCTACATTTACCAGTTATACTGAGAGTGTTTTTTTTCTGTGAAAATTTGTACATTTTGTTGGTTGTAAATTTAGGTTGATATGATTTACATTTATTTATGAAAATACTAAAATGTCATTACTTTTTAAAATTTTCCACTTTTTAAATTAAGAAATTGTATGCCTTTAAAAAACATATAAAAATAAAAAACATAAAAATAACATTACCTATATGCTAACTTTACATCAGCTTCTTTTTAGTTACTGTAGAAAGCTAGAAAGCTTAATCTTTAACAGAATTTTTAAATTTTCATTAAAATTATAAAGAAATAATAGATTTTGGTCCTTAAAAAATAGATTTTGTAGATGACTTTGAGTGGTCCAAGGCTAGGGTCACACCAGCGTTGTGGTGTGCGTTCAGGGGGATTCCGTTTAAAACATACAACTTGGCAGCATTAGCGCAGTGTTACCGGAAAGGTAAGACTGCGTTAAAGCTGCCAGTTCATCCCTATGAATGATGGAATCCCAAGCGCATTGCAAACGCTGGCCTTCAAGTGCCAGAGTTTGAAATGTCAAGCCTTTTCCAACCGCATCACATGAGGTGCGCTTCTGTGTCATGTGATGCACTTGGAAAAAGCGCAAGATTTCAAACTTCAAAACTTAGATTTGCAATGCGCTTGGGGTTCCATAATTCATAGGGATGAACTGGCATCGTTAACGCAGTCTTACCTTTCCGGTAACAGTACGCTAATGGTGCCAAATTCTATGTTTTAAACGGAACCCCCCAGAACGCACACCACAATGCTGGTGTGACTCTAGCCTAACTGTCTGAAAACTCTCAAATAAGACCCCATGTTATACTCTACACCCCTCATAGAATTCAAAACTACATTCAATGAGTTTGTTAGCCCTTCAGATGGAGTTAACACAACAATGACATGACATGAAAAATTTTTTAAAATGTACTTTTTTTTATACTAAAATGATCCTTATTTTTTCCATTTTCAGAAGAGGTAATTGGATAAAAATGGACTCCACAATTTGACATACAATTTCTTTTGAACATGACATTGTCCCATGTGTGGTCGGACACCATTTTGTCTTTTGGAGTGCTAGTTTAGATGCCACAGTCATGCCACATTTGCAGAGCTCTTGCGGTGCCAAAGTAGCAGAAACCCTCCAAAAGTGCCACTTTGAACACTCCAACCCTCAAGAGATTTATCTAGAGCTTTTAACTCAAAAAATGCATTGCAGACTTTTATAATGCTGAGGCAAGGAAACACAAAAAAATATATATATTTTTTTCCACTAAAATGTTGGTCTAGTTCCAAAATTTTTGAATTGAAGAAAATTGACCCACAATTTGTAACACAATCTCCTGATTACCAATACCAAAAAATGTAGATTGAAAGTGCTGATTAGGCACTGGCCAGGGTCACACATAAGCCTTGGAAACGTTATTGGCATCAGTTTGTTAACTTTTTTGTTCTAACTCCAAAAACGCATATCCGTTAACGGATGGTGCGGTTAAATATCACTGTGTTTCTCAAAAACGCATGCGTTTTTGTTCAGCATCCAAAAAATGCTGCTAGCAGTATTTTTGGGTGCAGTACAAAGATGCATGCGTTTTTTAACATGGGGCTCTATGGGAAACGCATGCGTTAATGCATGGTACATATGCGTTTTTAAGAAAACATGACAAAGTCTAAAAAACATCCAGGGACACACAAGGCACAAAATGCAACCTAGGAAAAACGGATTGGTCATGGAAAACACTTTAAAAAACAGATTGCCATGTGTGACCCTAGCCACTCTGCAAAACTCAGAAGAACAGGAGCATCATTTTGAAGTATAGATTTTGCTAGAATGGTTTAGAGATGCGCAGACCCAAGAAATTTTGGGCTCTGGGGTTCAGCCAGATTTTTTATAATGGTTCTGATTTGGATCCAAACTTGTTCCAAACCTCTCTGGAAGTCACTGATTGTGCCAGTCGGTTCTCCACTCACATACAGCCAGCCATAAACAGAAAACTTCCAAAGGTGGGAGAACAGAGTTTTTCATTTTATTTTCTTTTGGCACACACTATATCCAATAACATTGATTTTACCCACAGTGTGTGCCATTCAAACACTGCAAGCGAGCACAGCAAAGTTTTGTAAAGTCTGTGTCCGGTACGAACACTGAACCTGAAAGTCTGGTGCACTCATCTCTGTTTGTGAGTGCTACGTCACATTACCAGAGCCCCTGAAGTGGAATTGAAAAAAAAATAATATTTTTATATCTATAGCGCCAACATATTCTGCAACGCTTTACAATACAGAGGAATAGCAAAAGCCTTCCAAAAAATTACCCAATTGTAATAAGTAGACCCTCAATTGATTCATCTCTGTGTGTAGTTAACATGTTGGCACCACAGCTTTTCACGGAATTTTATACCAATGGTAAAATACTAATTTAGCCCCAGATTTTTCATTTTCACAAGGAATAATAGGTCAAAAGGGACCCCACAACTGTTCGGGCTATTCTAATGAAATGCAAAAGTATACTATAGTATTTTAGTGCTCTAAACCTGTCAGTTTTACACTGACAGGAGGCCCATTAGACCTTGCTTCTGGCGGATGCTTGCTTGAGTGGTTTGCATACATAAAGCACTCAAACTCTAAACGCGAAGAATGATTTTTTTGAAAAATCTGTGTTCGGCATGATTTAAAGCTAGTGTCCACTTATCTCTTAATGTGAGGTGTCATCCTTGTGTGAGGATTTTACAGAAGGAATTTAATGTTTTGCCTCTCGGAAAGAACTGGAAAGATAGCTGCTGCAGTCTGCTTGCAGGAAGTAATAAGACTTTCTGTTGTTAAGTACACTGGCCTCTTCTGCTTCCTTCCTTATTTGTCTCACCACACTATATCACAAGCTAATGCCACCAACCTCCAGTGGAGCAGTACCCATAGTGTGAGGGAAGATTTTGTCATCACATCACGTATGTAACTGGGGTTTAGGGTTTCTGAACTTTGGTTGGCCAAACAAAACATTACCGAAACCCCATCAGTAAAATATTACTTAGGCTAGGTCACTCTTGGAGGGTGAACCACACTTGGCACATCCGCTTAAAACTTAGAAATTTAAGCTGCAGCGCATAGCGTTAACGCTATGCACTGCCTGACAATGCTATCCCATAGAAATTTGTTATTTACCTTAGCAGCAGCTCCACACAAAGCATCAGGAAGGCTAGGGTCACCCTTGAGGCATTGAAGCGCTAAAAGCTACCGTTTTTCACAATTCCAAATTGTGGAAAACGTTAGCGTTAACGCTTCCATAGGCTCCCATGCAAAAAATACATGGTCAAAATGTAACACTTTTGATGCTATGCATTTTTGATTAAGCAACCAAAAACGTGGTAAGCAGTGTTTTTGGGGCGTTTGCAAAAACGCATGCGTTTTTTTAACATGGCAGCCTATGGGAAACGCATGCATACATATATGTATATATGGGAGCCTATGGAAGCGTTAACGCTACTGTTTTCCACAATTTGGAATTGTGAAAAATGGTAGCTTTTAGCGCATCCAAGGTTTAAATGTGACCCTAGCCTTAAAGGGGCCTTTACAAAGGGAAAACGTACAAACTTCTAACCCTTTTGGAGTTTTGTCAGTCAATAGCCTAAACCTCAATGTTGTAGAACAAGAGTGCTGACCAGTGCCCCACAACTAGTCCACATTTTTTTTAAATCCAAATGGTCATTAGCTTTATTATAACCCTGAAACCTTGATTTAACTGGTTATACATAATTACATGTACATTATTATGCATAAATACATGTTAAATATCATTTGCATGCCATGTAACTGATCTGTATAGATAAAGTTCTATATGTAGTAATATGTACAATAAAACAATATGAAAATTATGCATGGCACAAAGTGATAGATATTGGCATCCAGACGTCTTCAATATAACAGCAATCAATCATATTTGTTCATCCCAACTGAAGAAACAGATATCATGCTGTAAAGTCTTGAGTTACCAAATTAAACACATTGCTCTCCAGGGAAGTTTGCCATTTGCCCCAATGTCGCTGGATTTCAGCCTGTACCTACATGAAATACAGATAGAAATAGGATCAGGATAGAAAAACTCTTTTGAAGATTGTACTAATGACAGAGAATTGTAATACTCACATTCACTAAAACCTTAGGCAGGAGAACAAATGTCAGAGTCTGCATCTAAGCTTGGAGGGACAGGTTGGAATTTCCCAAATAACCAGTTTCATATTAGTCAGACAGAAACATATCTTTTTGTCATCACAGAATAGTAATGTGTGGCCCTGTAAGGAGATGGACTTGCGGTCGCGTTCCTCCATGAAGACACCAATTGCACTGCTGTATTGTCATGTGAATTGTGTCATATGTCTTTGTAAAGAATGTATTATGATGCTTTCATGTATAATATGTAGCAATTTTACATATGTAGTTAACTGTAAAGCAAGCACTAGTTAAGAATTGCACTAGCCCACAATGGAATGGGGTAAGTGATATTTCCTGTAGGACCCCGCTTGTCACTAGAATGGACCTATGGTCTGAGAGGCTGTCAAAGCCATATGCAGTAGGTGACTCATGGCAACTAAGAAAGAAAAGCGAACAGAGACTGAAGTAAGATAGCGTGATCCTAGATTGTTGACCCAGAGACACTATCAAAGCTAGTGACTGTTTGCCTAGCAATGTGGCCCCAAGCAGAGAGGGTCCAGAGGATGGAGGTTTAGTGATCAAGCCCCAAGCCTAAAAGGTGATGGGTTAGGATGAAGTGTCATGTGAATGGAGACAGCTTTCCCATGTGCAGTCTCCGCAAGCACCTGTGAGCATAAAGTTCTTCACTGACAGTACTGGCAAAGCCCCAGCCCCTACTCCCCCTCCTCTATTAGAAGAGAAATGGAAATGAAAGTGTCTAGAAACATGAGGGTCTACTAACAGCACAGTGGTCAGACTCCCTGTAAACCCTCCCCTTCAAGGAGAAGAGATGTGGAGTCACGTGATGTGGATGTGGAGAGTGACTGTCACTGATTGACCTGGATTGTGCTGGGACTCACAGGACCAGAAAGAACAGGTACAACCCAGTGGAAACTAGAACTGTGTCTGAATATGTAAAACAGAAAGGGCCTAGAAGTTACGTGCCCAATATCTCATATGTAAAGCTGTTAGGAAAGAACTGTTAAGTAAAGAACATTTTTTTTAAATTGAACTGGGGGTCTCCTTGCAAACTGTTATTTGGTCCTGGCCAGCTGGAGGCAATGGCAGCACACGGCCTGCAAGAATGTATGGCCTACACAACACAATTCTATGGTCCCAGCCAGGACCATGACTTTCATGTAGCATGCCAGGTCATCCAGAGTTAATCCCCTGCCAATGACTACCACCCCACATCACTCTACAGCCCCCTTTAAAGAATGATGGTCACTGGGAGTGACCACATTAGACAGTGGATGTAACAAAAACTGCTCATGAGAGAGCCAAAGGAGGTGGTAAAAGAAATGGAGGTGAGGGTCTTGGCTATGAGCCTGACACAGTTGGCATGTCACCCACTAAATGAGACAGATGGAGGAGCAGAAAATTAGAAGCAACAGACAATGCCAATGCAAGCTAACTGCAGGTCAAAAGAGCAAAATATGTCACACATTTCCTCCTGGGGGAAATACAATGGTTGAACGTTTATGTAGAAGTGGGCCCTGTAGTAACTCATGCTGTAATGAGCAAATAGATGGGTCTAAAGGGGATGTCACACGTGTCGATATCGCTGTCAATGTCGCTCGTACGTCACTGATTTTCAGTCGCTCGAGCGACGTAAAAGTGACGCAGGAGCGACATTGAAGCGTGTGACCAAGCGATGCAACCAGCGATATGTCGCTGATCGCCGATCGCAGGTTTCACTGCCAGATGTAAAACCTGTCGCTCATCGCTCAGTAGACCTTGTGCATCGCTGCGTGTGACACTAAACTCAGCGACGTATTTTCTATTTTGACATCGTACAAGCGACTAAATAAAATCGCTCGCAAGATGGCGACATCACCGCATCGCTGGGTCATATTGACGCGTGTGATATCTTACCTGCGATAATTCCACATCGCTCAGGCGATTAATAATTTGTGACGCATGAGCGATATTGCGGGCGACATTGACACGTGTGACAGGCCCTTAAAAGAGTGCTGGATTGTGGAATTGAACTAAAGGGATTAGAAGTCAGGAGGGGCCTAGTAGAAGTGACACAAGCCTACAAGTGAAGGCCTGATCAGTAATGGAACTGAAGACGTGCTTCAGCCAAACGTGCTGCAGAATGAGCGGAGTACCACAAACTGACCTCTGTGGGAGGCAAAGGATGCTCCCTCACCAGAGTATGAGGGACAATTGTGTAAGTGACCAACTGCAGTGTAAAAGCAGTACTCGTAAGAGACGGAGGCTCCCATTTGCTCCTATAGGAGATGATTGTGAAATGATAAATAACCCACAGAGCAGATGCTTCAGAAATAAAGGAGAACTTCAGAGCCGCAGGGATTGTGTGACGTAACAATGTCATGAGATCCCAGAGACAGGCAGTGCTCTCTTATACATGATCCCACTGGCCTAGCAATGCATTATATGATCGACCATTCATTTAAACTGCCACCAAGTTTTACTTCAACTCCCTTGTATTTGCCACTTTAGCAGAAATGTATGGTTGGATATGATTTTGTTTTCCTATTGGAGATATCTGATTGCTAACTTACCTTCTATTTTGGATTCATACAGCCTTTCATCAGACAACGCCTATCCTTGATCCCATAAACATATAATATATGCAATGTCACCTATCCTGTTTGTAAGTGATACATAATCTACAAATTGTTTTATGATTTAAATATCAATTTATGTCATAAATGTCATTACACAATCGAAATTAATTACAGTATGTAAATAACAATTCCAGTTCTTACCTCTCCATTAAGGAAGCAGTATAATAAAGCCACAATGAAACCCTGTGGGGGATATAGAATAATAAAGTTATCAAATCTTTATCAACCTTTATCAAATCTATCTGCTATACAATTATAGACTAATTGTCCTCCAAATTGCTCAAAAGTACAAAATGCATATGATTAAAGCTCTTTTTCCTCAAATCTAGGCATATATTGTAAATTAAAGTATTATATTACATATACAAAAAAAAAAGTCAACTCACCAGTTCAGCTACTACACCACTGCATATAGCACATACAGCATAGCTCAAGCAAGCCCGAAGGCTGAAGCAAGCAAACATATCAATAAAAAGAAAAAAAATGGACGTTCCAATTAAAGGAATCTGTCAGGTGAAAAATACATATGCAACTGATATCATTTTCTAATACCTCTGTTGAAGCTCTTTCTATACATGTATTTCTTTTATTTATACTCTTCCCCTACCCTCTGTAAACTGGGAAAAAAGTGATTCATTCATCCATCAATGAGTGATCACTTAGTTCTCTGCTGCACACTCCCAAGGAATGAATATTCATGTAGTGATATCACTGCACTGCACACAAGGAAAGTTCAGTAAAATCACTCAAAAGGGGGCGTTGTATCCTTCTGGCTGCTCTCTTTGTATGCAGCAAAACAAATGTTCAAATAAGCACAAAGAATATCTCACAGACAGCACGGCGTCTGCTCAGAGCAAAACAAATGGAGGAGATTGCCTTCTCTGATATTTGATAGATCAGCTAGGTATGTGCCTGCAGTCTCTCACTCCCCCTTCTACTCAGAGGCACCAAAGGAAAATGAAAGTGAGACACAGAGCATAGGGGGAAAGGAGAGAATGTCAACGTGGGAAGGTGTGAATAATAAATAAACATTTATATACTGCAAACTACTCAGCAGTAAAAGTAATGAGCCAGACTAGTGCACCATCTGCTGCAGGGTGTGAAAGTGCTTATAGCACGAGACCTGCAAAGGGTACAGTAACAATTTTTAAATATTCCTTGTTCTACCATTTTTTAAAAAGACCCTACAGCCTTTATTGGAGCCATCTTTCTGGTCTTAACTGTGTGTACTTATGCTTCTTAAAATCTGTCTTCTCTACTTTGTTGTGCTTCACTAAAAAATATCAAATCCCTGCTTTAAAGAGGACCTGTTATCAAACCAGGCATGGAGATCTAATTACAGCACTGAATGCAGCATGTCTGCTGCATCCAGGCAAGGGGTCCCCCAGCACTTGAGCCCCCCTTTACCCCGATTGTCTTAAAATTCCTTAATAAAAATATTTAGAAACAAACTTATCCATGAACAAGGTCAGCCACCTCGGAAGATGACTGCCTTGTCAGCGCTCAATCATATACACAAACCAGAGAAAGAGAGCAATAGCTAGTTACATTAAAGTGCTTTTATTTTATGATCAGATAAAGGGGTGGAATGTAAACAGTGGGTCAAGGTCCCAAAACACGTAGATACATTTGTTAAAATTTTATAAGGTCACACGGGACTCTTTATACATATTATGGAGGAAAAATCTGCTTTCACATGTATAAATACAAAATGCTTAATAAGTTACAGATATTGCACTCTTTTTTACACCATTTTAGCCATCAATAAACAGCATAAATACAGAAAGTGCTAATACATACTTCAGAGTGCACGTATATGATATATATAAATATTGGTCAAGTGGCCACAATAAGATTATACCTCTATCATATATCTCACAAGTGCAAGTATATAGTAATGGTCAAGTGACCTAGCAGAACTGATCAATAGCTGCTACCATAAAGTGCATTTATCTAGTGCAGTATTTAGTGCACATTTGTAAAGGGGGACTACTGTACCAGCAGACCTTGCTGTATCAAAGCATTAAACCAGGCTGTAACTAGAAGCAGACCACAACTGCCATAACTGCCATAATTACCAATACCGCGGTGTTTCAGGACCCAGGTGGAGGGGAACAAGTCATGGCTGCAGACCCCGACACCATTTCGTGGCTAGGGGAGACCCATCACAGCCACTTCATCAGGGGGATTCTTACAGGATCCTGTTTTTTTGACCATTCACTTTAATGATGTCAGGAAAAAACCTGAAGCAACAGGATTCTACCTCACATCATTAAAGTGAATTAGCAAAAAACTGTATCCTGTAAGAATCAGGTTTTTAACTGAAATAAGGCCCCTTTCACATCAGCCGCATCTGCCGCCTAACGGTCGCACTTGCGGCAGTCTTGCGGCAAGCCCCATGCATTGTCTATGGGGCTTGAGGCAAGTGCGGTATAGCTGCTGCGGTTAGCAGCGTTTTTTTTCACAGCTGCAACTGCTGCAAGTGTCGGAACCGCGGCTATACCGCACTTGTCGCACCTGCCGCAAGCCCTATAGACAATGCATAGGGCTTGCCACAAGTGTGACGCAAGTGCGACCATTAGGCGACAGATGCGGCAGCTGTGGTAAATCTGCTGCGTCTGCCACAAGCAGCGAAAAACGCTGATGTGAAAGCAGTGTAACCAATCTTCCTGATTTGAAAAAAACGCAAGTGTGAAAGGGGCCTTATTCCTAAATCCATACTCACATTTCCCATGACCTATATTAGGCTAGGTTCACACATAGAGATTTCCATGCATTTTTGGAGACCTGCGTTTTCCAAAAACGCATGTAAAAACGCACCCATAGGCCCCCATGTAAAAAACGCATGCCCCAATAGCAAAAACGCCTGCCTAAAATGTCATGCATTTTTGGGATGCATTTTTTTGCTTAAGTGAGGAGCTGCCTTGAAAAACGCATGCAAAAACGCATGGTACCATTTAGTGCCATATAAAAACGCATGCATTTTCCATAGGGCCCCATGTTAAAAAAACGCATGCGTTTTTAAAAATGCACCAAAAAACGCAGCTTCCAGTATTTTTTGGTGCTGATTCAAAAACCCCTGCAAAAATGCAGGGTGTCATAAAGCACCTTAAAAAACGCATGCAGAAATGGAAAAACGCATGTGTGCCAAAAAGCACCTGAAAAAACGCATGGCATGTGTGACCCTAGCCTTATACTCGTTAGTTGATTCACAGTCATCTCAGCATCCAAATACTCATTCCGACTACTGAGCACCCAAACATGGTAGTGCTCGCTCATCACTATTAAAGATATCATTGCCAGTATCTGCACACAACAGGTCTCAGTCCAGAAGTGAACTGAATCAGCGACATCAGGTGGATGTGGGCTGACCCATTTATGGCCGAGGGGTGGGGAGCAACCAGCCCAGGCACGCCCCTCAGCTCACCTAAGCATGAGTCATATTCATCACACACCTCCACTCTCAGCTCCCGCTCATCAGCTTCCTCTCTCCACACTGAGAGCAGGGGAAAAAAAGACTTCATTTAAACCACAGCAGCAGCACTGCTATACAGCAAGGCAGTCAATACGTAACAGCCACTTGATGCAGCACTTGCCATGAGCTGTAGCAAAAGCTTTTTCTAGACCTCATCCACAACTCGTATCGCTCTGCTGCTAGCAAACAAAGAGACAGGAGTAGACTCTCCAGTAACAGAAGTTGTCACTTTGCTTGGGATTTGATGAACCAATGTTTGTTTAGTACAGCTTTCAGTAACATTGGCAGTAGTACCTACTCCATGTACACCACTAACACCAAGCCTACTTCCCCTTCGATCACTCCTATTCCACTTCCCCTTTCCACCATGACCTCGAGATTTCCCACTCATGTCTTATGCACACAAAATTAGAAAGCATTTATTTGAGGCCTAACACTGCCTTTTTATGAGAAACTTAGTGATTTGGCAATGAGTGTGGCGCATATCACATAATGTATTTGTTTGGTACATGGTCTTACTGAGAGAGACAGTCTCAGAGGGAGAAACCCCCCTGTAAAAAACCTTAAGAAGAAGGAAGACTGCCTTGAGGCACACAATGGTGTGCCCTGAGGTAGGTACACTCAGTGGTGCAAATCGACAGTGGTGCAAGCTGGAGGTCTGTATGCACCCCTGGTAATGTTAGACAGAGGTATGTTGTATTAGTGTCCAGCCAGGATAGTCTTTAGTGTTCTGTCATATGAAGTAATGTGTTTGCCATATGATGTAATGTGGGATTTCCGGTAGGCTGAAAAAGTACTGTCTGGGGTCTGTGACACTGTTATACCACACTATAATTGACATTGCATCAATGTAGTAAGCTCTGTTGTCTTCCTGAATTTATGTAATAAGTGCCATTCTTTTCCTATATCTATGTAGTAAGCTCAGTTCTTGTACTGTATCTATGTAGTAAGCTCAGTTCTGGTACTGTATCTATGTAGTAAGCTCAGTTTTGTTCCTGCATCTACTGCATCTTCTGTACATAGTAAGCTCAGTTCTTCTCTTTTATTTATGTAGTGAGCTCGGATCTGTCCCTGTATCTATGTAATAAGCTCAGTTCTGTTCCAGTATCTATGTAGTAGTCTTGGTTCTGCTCTTTTATCAATGTAATAAGCTTGTTTCTGTCTCCATATCTATGTAGTAAGCTCTGTTCTGCTCTTGTATTAATGTAGTAAGCTCTGTTGTCTTCCTGAATTTATGTAATAAGTGCCATTCTTTTCCTATATCTATGTAGTAAGCTCAGTTTTGTTCTGTTATATATATCAGCCACTGTTATTTTGAAAGCCTTTTATCTCTGCTGCTTTAGTGCAGTGGCCAGAAATAGGCAGACTAAGGGTACCTTTACACGCCGTCACTGTGCCTAGCAACAGGCATCCACCGCACGTGCATGCACACTTTTTTGACGGTGGATACCGATCGCCGATGCCGCATATACACGCCGCCATTGCGGTATCAATTGAAGGTATCTTTGTTCCCCGAAAGTTCCAACAGATCCTGCGGATAACTGCTTGTTGCATACCTTCGCTGCTTCACACACCGCTACCACAAAGGAATATGGGCGTACATCTTTCGCGCCGCAAGTACATAGGCGTGACAGAGTTGTGTATTCCGTGACGCTAATACGCTGATTGGACAACGCAATAGCATCATGATTGGCCAGCCTGCGCAGGAAGGTTGGCTAATACATGACGCCATTCCAATTGTGTAGTGTGAATGGATAGCTCTTTAAATATGGCGCCCTGAGAAGGGACAGCCAATCGTAACACAGTAGCTCCCACCAATGATCGCTGATGGGGCGTGGTATCCATGACGCTGTGGCACGCCCTTGTGAAAGCATTAGGCGACTCAGATTCCATCCCTGTGCCCCGTTTACATGCCACTACCATGGCAATTGTGCCTTTGTGTTGCCTTGTGTTTTTGAGCACGGCTCAGAAACAGGTATCTGAGTCAACTGCAGGACACCGGAGGAATTTCCCTATTTACACGCCGCCATTTCGTAGCAATTTCATGGCAACAGGCACAAATATCCCCATTGCCAGGCAGTTGCTACCACGCAGTGGTGGCGTGTAAAGGTACCTTAAAGGTGAGCTGCCGCCACTCTTGGACTACTGCTTTGTGATTGACTCCCTAGGCCAAAATTTGCCAGCCAGTCCCTGACTATGTGGATAAATGAAAGGTGTAATCCAAATGTACAACTGGTCCAGGAAAAACAAGCCCTCATACAGCAATAGTTATGGAAAAATAAATACATTATGGCTGCTGAAAGAAGGGAGGAAGGAACGAAAATGGAAAATGGAAAATCGCCAAGTGGTTAAAGAATTTTTTGCTCCCATTTTTTTCTTCGCAGGGGGAGGATGGAGGATGGAGTGGCGGAGGGGAGGAGGATGGAAGACAAAGCATCGGTGTGGGGGAGGCCGGAGCGGCACAGGCAAGGGGAGGAAGGCGTGGCGGAGGGGAGGAGGACAAAGGAAAGTGGAGGAAGCAGTGGGGTGGAGGAGGATGGAGCAGCCCAGGCAGGGGGTGGATGGAGGATGGAGTGGCAGAGGGGAGGAGGACAAAGGAAGGAGGAGAAAGCGGTGGGGGAGGATAGAGCAGCACAGGCAGGGGGAGGACGGAGCGGCAGGGGGAGGATGGAGCACAGAGCAGCAGGGGGAGGACGGAGGATTAAGCGGCAGGGAGGGGGTGGACGGAGCAGCACAGGCAGGGGATGATGCAGTATGGAGTGGCGGAAGGGAGGAGGGCAAAGGAAGGAGCAGGAAGCAGTGGGGTGGGGAGGATGGAGCGGCCCAGGTAGGGGAGGACAGAGGAACGGTGGGATGGGGGAGGCTGGAGCAGCACAGGCAGGGAGAGGACAGAGCGGCAGGGGAGAACAGAGCACAGAGCAGCAGGGGAGAGGAGGATGGAGGATGAAGAGGCGGGGTGGGAGAGGCCGGAGCAGCACAGGCAGGGGGAGGAAGGAGTGGCAGAGGGGAGGAGGACAAAAGAAAGAGGAGGAAGCGGTGGGGTGGGGGAGGATGCAGCAGCACAAGCAGGGGGAGGACGGAGCAGCAGGGGGAGGATGGAGCACAGAGCAGCGGGGGGAGGACGAAGGATGAAGCGGCGGGGAGGGGGAGGACGGGCCAACACAGGCAGGCGGAGGATGGATTATGGAGTGGGGGATGGGAGGAATGCAAAGGAAGGAGCAGGAAGCAGTGGGGTGGGGGAGGATGGAGCGGCACAGGCAGGGGAGGACGGAGGGTCTGGAGGAGGACGGAGGAAGAAGCGGCGGGGTGGGGGAGGACAGAACAGCACAGGCATGGGGAGGACGAAGTGTCGGGGTGGGGGAGGACGGAGCAGTACAGGCAGTGGGAGGACGGAGGATGGAGTTGCGGAAGGGAGGAGGACAAAGGAAGGAGGAGGAAGTGGTGTGGTGGGGGAGGACGGAGCGGCGGAGGGGAGGAGGACAAAGGAATGAGGAGGAAGCGGTGGGGTGGAGGAGGATGGAGCAGCACAGGCAGGGGGAGGATGGAGCAGCAGGGGGAGGAAGGAGCACAGAGCGGCGGGGGGTAGAATGGAGGACGAAGTGGCGGGGTGGAGGAGGACGGAGCAACACAGGCAGAGGGAGGATGGAGTATGGAGTGGCGGAGGGGAGGAGGACAAAGGAAGGAGCAGGAAGCAGTCGGGTGGGGGAGGACGGAGCAGCACAGGCAGGGGAGGACGGAGCGGCAGGGAAGAACAGAGCAAAGAGCGGCAGGGGAGGAGGATGGAGGATGAAGTGGCGGGGTGGGGAGGACGGAGCAGCACAAGAAGGGGGAGGGCGAAGCGGCGGGGTGGGGGAGGACGGAGCAGCACAGGCAGTGGGAGGATGGAGTATGGAGAAGCGGAGGGGAGGAGGACAGAGGAAGGAGGAGGAAGCTTTGGGGTGGGGGAGGACGGAGCAGCACAGGCAGGGGGAGGACGGAGTGGCATAGGGAGGACAGAGCACAGAGCAGCAGGGGGAGGAGGATGGAGGATGAAGTGGCGGGGTGAGGGAGGACGAAGTGGCACAGGCAGTGGGAGAAAGGACCAGACTCACACCCACACAGAGTCACACCTAGACATAGACTCACACCCACACACAGAGTCATACCCACACACATACACACACAGACTCACACCCACAGCCAGACACAGACTCACAGACACACACACATGGGCTCTCACCTGGCGGTCCCAGTGCTGGCCCTCATGTCCCTGGTGTTGAGCGCGGTGTCAGCAGACCGTAGGTGTGGGAGAGGCGGGTGCAGAGGCGGCGGTGTGCAGGATGATCCCGGGTGTCAGCGCAGCTGGACCCCGGCTGGCATGTGCTGCTGCCACCCAGCTGCACTGACAGGAGGCGGCTGAAACCCGGGATCATCCTATGGCCGCACAGTCTGTCACAGTCTGTGCGGCCATAGGAAGGAGGAGAGTGTGGAGGAGCCGCACGATGCGTGCTCCCTGCACCCTGGGAGCCCCGACCCCGGCAGCCCCCGATCCCCGGTGTCAGTGGGTGGCTCGAGGCGGGGGTTAGTGATGTGAGGCTGCGGCGGGAGTCTGCTGTGCTGTGCTAGCGGACGCCATCTTTTGTTATCTCTCTGTCTGTGTAAAGAAATTGCGCGCTAGCGCTGATTGGTTGAGCCCGGCTGGGCGGACCGATCAGCGCTAGCGTGCGATTTCCGTGACAGACAGAGAACATTAGACGATTATATAGTAGATGATACTCTGCGTTATTTTATTGTGCCTTGATTTGAATTAGACTGTTTATTTAAACCTGTATATGTAATCCACTCATTATGGTTTGTGTTGAAGAAGTGTGAAACTAATCTACATAAGCCTCTGACTTCATCTCTTCAATGGCTCCTTTTGTCCAGGCAATGCAAGAATTAAGGACCTGTCACACATAACGAGATCGCTAATGAGATCGCTGTAGCATCACAGATTTTGTGACGCAACAGTGATCCCATTAGCGATCTCGTTATGTGTGTCACGCACCAACGATCTGGCAACTGGTGTGAGATCATTGATCATTACATACTGCTCTGGTTCTTTTCTACGTCGTTGCGCTCCCGCTGGGAGCGCTACATCGTTTTGTTTGACGGACCATGACCAATGATCTCAGTGCTACGCTATGGAGTGACAATTCCCAATGACCTCGGCATAATTCTGGATCGCTAGTGCTTCGTGTTTCACATCACTGGGAGGGAAAATACCTGTTTGACATCTTACCAGCGATGTGAAAAAAAAAATGCACCAGCGATCTCTGCGCATCATTATCGTTATTGGGATCGCTGGTGCGTCATTATGTGTGACTGGGCCTTAAGGCTTGTTTCGCACCTGCGTTTGATCCTGATCAGGACTCAAAAGAGTGCATAGAGAAAAAGAGAGATAATGGCCTTGTCCACACACCTGCGCTCTCAGTATTTAGCGCTTCTGCGCTAAATACTTAGATTTTTGCAGAGAAGCGCAGGTGCGTGTGTGCGGCAGACGCTGTCCCTTGTTACCCGATGTGTATCGTGGCAACCAGTTCATACAGCAGGCTGCATAGTGTGCGCTTATCCCGAGCGCACAGGGAAATGCTGCTAGCGTTACATTGGGTAACCAGGGACAGCGTCTGCAGAAAGCGGCCGCACACACGCACCTGCGCTTCTCTGCAAAAATCTAAGTATTTAGCGCAGAAGCGTAAATACTGAGAGCGCAGGTGTGTGGACAAGGCCGATGTATGGATACGGACACCATTGGGACTATTTCCTGATGCATGCAGCCTGATCTGCATGAATCAGGATTTGTGCGTTCACGAAACAGGTTAAAATGATAAAGTGGTGCAGATCCACCAAAATGTTGATGCCACCTGATGTCCATACGGCCCCATGTTAAGTATAGGGATGCATGCCTGATCAGGATGTTTTAGGATTTTGATGAATGCAAGACAGAAAAACGCTATTGTAAAGCCACCCTAACTCATTGTTTTAACTGTTCGCATCTGAGGAAACAGTATTGGCAGAGGAAGTTGGGAATATGTGAGTAGAGTGTATGGGCAGCGTTCCCTGGGAATGTGTGAGATGAACTGTCTCAATATTTATAGGCTGGTGCGAGGTGTGAGAAGACAATATGGCCAGGCAGAATGTGTGAGAAAAACTGACTCCATAGTGAGCAAGAGAGATGTGTGAGGAGTTTGTATGGGTGGTGGGATGTGAGAGGACAGTGTGGGGGATGTGGGAGGGAACAAGTGTGAGCTGCCACTGTATATAGACTGATTGGTGTAAAGGCAGTATACAAAGAGGGTACCATGGGGGACAGTGTGAGGGCACATTATAGAAGGTACAGTAGGCAAATGAGGTAAGGAAGTGTGAGGAGGAGCACAGTATTGTAACTTGGCAAATGGGGGGGCACAGTGTGAGGGAACAGTGTGAAGAAAAGGGACTGTATGAAAAATAGAAGATATGGGATAGTGTGAAAGTCATATTTTGTGCAGGGAGCAAAGTGAGGGGCAGTTTTTCAGTGGCAAAGCATAGGACAAATATTTTTATGCAGGAGCATTATAATGTTACTGTTATTTTTAAGGACAACATGTAGGGATGTACTGAAGAAGATCAGAAATGAGAGAAGTCTGCATAGACGAACGGTGGATGTGAAAAGTCATCATGACGTCTGCACAACATGAAGAAGAAAAGAAATAGAACCATTTCAAACAGAGATGTCACTTTTAAGATACCTGGATGTAAATGTCTACTTGTGATTCTAACTGCCTCTCATCAGTATCTTCCGCAGTCTCATTATGTTTGGTAACAATTCCAAGGATCTCTTTTGCAGTGGTGGACCTTGAGCCCAGAGGGCCCTGGTACAGCCATGGTGACATGGGAAGGAGCGGGGGGGTGCTGGCGGCCGTCGGTGAGGAGCGGGGGGGGGCGGTTATTGGTGATGCGGCTTTCCTACCTGCGCTAAGCCGCGCCGAATGCTTGCTTTCCAGGAGCCGGGGCGGCAGTGGGGCAGAGGAGAGGAGGGGCGGGATCAGGCAAGCTTCCTGCTTCCCTTGCCTGACCCTTCTCTCCTCTGACATCGGGTTACGGGGGTCGGCTGGGGGGCCCCCTGCAGGCTTGAGGGGCCGCCTAGCCGGTCGGGGCCCTGGTGCAGCTGAACCAGCTGCACCACGGTAGGTCCGCACCTGCTCTTTTGCATTGTTAAGGACACATTAAAAGTTCTAGGCTTGTGCTCTACAATTTATCATGGGGCTGACCTGGCATTACAAAACATCACTGTACAAAGCTTGGTGCTGTATTTACGTACTCATTGTAGTTCTGGTGATGAATGTATGCACTGATGATGGTTCTGATGCTGTACGCCTATACTTATGGTTGTTCTGGTGATGTGATGTATTCCACTATTGATAATGGTTCTGTTGATCTGTTTCTGTACTGATAATGATTGTGATGCAGTATTTCTTACTGATGTTGGTTGTGGTGATGTATTCCTGTACTGTTGGTGATTTTGATGCTGTATTTTTGTAGTGTTAGTCGTTCTGGTAATATACTCCTCTACTGATAGTTGTCCTGATGCAGCATTTCTGTAATTTTGGTGGTCCTGCTGATGTATTTCTCTACTGATGGTCGTACTAGCATTTTTTTCCTGTATTGATGGTGGTTCTTGTGCTGTATTTCTGTTCAGTTATTGGTTATGACCCTGTACACATGTATCAATCCGTGAATTGTCAGATATAGTGGTATATGGCCATAATCATCAATATTAACAGAATGAAACACTTGAAATAGATCATTCTGTTTGTAATGTCTCTGTATAACATATGCGTGTCACTTTATGTACTGAATTACTGAAATAAATGAACTTTTTGATGATATTCTAATTCATTGAGATGCACTAGTAGATTTGCCTCTGATCTACCTAAATATTTCATCCTTCTAAAGAAAAAAAATGTTATCCTTTAAATTAATTCCAAAATATTAATGCAAAGATTACAATTGATCTTGAGAATACTCTTTTAAGCATTATACGAGTTTAAAATTTTTTGCATAAAGAGATCATTACTGCATTTCAAGAAAAAAAGATTATGAAAAATATGAAAAATGTTATGGTATGAAAAATATCACAATAAATCTCCAAATGTTAAGTACCGTATATACTCGCGTATAAGCCGAGTTTTTCAGCCCAAAAATTGGGCTGAAAAGTCCCCCCTCGGCTTATACGCGAGTCACTGTATTAGGGACTCGGATATCCGCTGTCAGTAGCGAGTCTGAGCGAGTCTGAGCGAGTCTTAGCGATTCTGAGCGATTCTGAGCGATTCTGAGCGAGTCTGAGCGATTCTGAGCGATTCTGAGCGATTCTGAGCGATTCTGAGTGAGTCTAGGAATCCGAGTCCTGTATACTGTATTCGGGACTCGGCTTATACATGAGTCAATAGGTTTTCCAGGTTTTGGGGGCAAAAGTAGGGGGGTCGGCTTATACACGGGTCGGCTTATACACGAGTATATACGGTACTATTTAGTACACCCAGAGCAATAAACCATTGGTTATAGGCTATAATCTCAATGCTACATTATATCACCATGACCAGAAAATTAATAGTGCACAAAAGGAATCACCTGATTTGATCCGAGAACAAGCTCAAAATATAATCTGGCCCAGACACCAATGTGCTCAGGAAACAAGGCAAAAATGACATAATGAATTCCAAACAAAGGGATCAGTAGAAGGGTAGATTTAGCCAGTCTCCTATGTAAGAGAAAAACAAAATAAAGACATTGGAATTATCATTTTGAAACTAAATATATTAGAATTTGAGTCCTCAGTGATTGATACCTGTTAATGGCTAACTGCAAAGATGGTAAGAAAAAGCATAGCAAGCTTTCAAGACACTATGGCCTCTTCATCAGACTTAATAATGATACAACTTCTGTAGAAACACATAAGAAGTAGTGTCATTATTAAGCCTGATGAAGAGGCCATAATGTCTGGAAAGCTTGCTTTGCTTTTTCTTACCATCTTTTCAGTTCGCCATTAAAAGGTATCAACCACTGAGGACTCTCAGATTCTAATATATATATTTCTATCTACTGGTTAACACGGTACAAACATGTTTTACATTTTGAAACTATGAATTGACACCAGAAAACATGTCATAATTCGGGGGGCAATTCTACCTACAAAATACCAAACATCCCTATAGCCCTTGAAGCATGTGCACAATATATTTTATTTATTTCAGTCAATAAAGAAGAAATCCAGACACCACTTAGCTACCGCTCACTTGCGCTTTACAAAGCTGCATAGCTCCGGCATCAAGGAGTGAGTGAATGGATCGAATCAGTGAAGCTGCTCCACTTTGGTGCTCAATCCGCAAAGTAAGACTCATCAAAGGGGTCACAGTAAAGAAACAGATGGCACTCACCGAACGAGCTTTCTTTCTCACTTTATTTTCATATCCAAAGACAGACAGGCATGGGAGGCGGAGCAGAAACACAAGGACAACAGCTGTTTCACACCTAACTGGTGCTTCCACAGGTCCCATGCCTGTCTGTCTTGGGATATGAAAATAAAGTGAGGAAAGCTCATTCGGTGAGTGCCATCTAGTTCTTTACTATGGCATATTATATTTATTTAGAGGAGCTTCTCTTAACCTTCTGATCTACAATGCCGTGTAAAGTCACTTGACCCATATCTTTTCAAAATTGTTAAAGGTGTATTCAGATGATATCGCTCAGTGCTTGGTCTTCAACATCACACCAACATCTCTTGAGTTATGCCTAATAATTATTTACTAATTTAAATGGTTACCCTTCAGATTATGACAATACCTTTATTTTTTTCTATATTTTAAATGTAAAATTACCATAATGATCTCTTCATTCACAGAGGCATAAGTGCATAGTTGACCATGTTCACACCTTACTCATCTTTAACAGTGTACTCTCATGTCATGTCTAAGTTATTTATGAGGACTTTAAAAGTGGGCAACCTCTCGAACATTCATTTATTAAAGCTTTTTTTACATAGCATTCCAGAGGAAAGTGGTGTAATTAAAGTAATGCTGGCAATAAAGTGTTAATGTTAATTTTATTGAAAACAAAAAACAATACTGCACTGATTGTTAATGATGGGTCAAATAACAGCTAAGATAATGCTTTTTTGTGCCATATGACTTATTTTCTCATATTTTTATGTACTCTTTTAAAAACTGCATGTTATGGCTTTGTGGACATGGCCAACAGCTGAGAGGGTGCAGTGCAATGTCACAACAGAGAAAGGGTTAACAGAGATCTTGACTGAGTTGTGTGGAGCCAGATGACAGATCAGAAGCTTATGCCAAGGAAAGAGGAGTTTGCAGTTATCCTGACATTCTGACATTGCTTAGCAACTGTGCTGTATGCTGAGATAATCTGATACATTGTTTCCTCATCAGCTGCAGTTAGTTGTGTAGGCCATGCCCCCACCCTTATATGGATACATGCCCCGTATTCAGTGTGAGCACGGGTCTGACTGAGAATGAACATATGTCTGCTTCACACACCGTATAGTAAGGACACCTTGTGGAAAATTTATGAATGGCTTTCAACCAGAATTTTCTAATGAAGTATATTTGAATGTTTATTAAAATAACTTGCTTTACATTATTATTAAAAAAAAATTAAACATCACCTACACTTTAACCCTAAGGCTGGTTCCTACTGCTTAGTTTGGTTATGTATATGAGTGTGTATTGTCTATTAAGGAACCATGTCTTTGAAATATAACAACACAAGGATACAATATTAATCTGCTTTTCAATTTTCTTTCTTTTTGCCTTTGTTTTTGCAAGTTTTTGAAGGGTGCCTGTGGCAATTTTTGCCCATTCATCCATTGGGGTATTTCAGAGGTCAGACAATGATGTTGGATGAGGCGATCTGGCTCGATTGAAAAGAAGCCAAATCTTTATTGAGATCAACCTAAAACCTAAAATAATGTTGTGGAAGAGACAAAAAAAAAACATTAAACAGATGCTAGTACCTATACTAAAGGTAACATGTCCCAACGAAAATTTAATCTAATCTTCAGGCATTTTGCTATAGAACAGGGGAGCAGAGTAGATTGTTGCAGAGTTTTGTTGAAAAAGTCTCAGTATCACTTGTGTTTTTATAATTAAAAGCTCTGACTTTTTTGGAATTTTCTATCCAGTGGCCAGTACTATCTGCGAAATACAGGTTTCTTTGTATACCACAAGATATGTAACCATCTCCTCAGCTGCCTCTGCTCTATAAGACCCCTTTCACATGTCCGAGTTTCCAACCCGTGTGTTACCCATGCAGCCACATGCCAGAGGTACAGTCATACAGAGACACATGATATTCTTTGTTAACTTTCACATGTCCGTGATTCTGCAGGGACCGTGTCCACAGGTGGAGCAGACATGTGTCCGGTTGCACCACATGAAGACATGTCTGTTTTTGGCCAGCAGCATGGACCCATTCAGGTCAATGAGTCTGTGCCAAAAACATCCCGCACACAGATATCATCTGTGTCACTTCCGTGCGCATGGGCATGAGCCAAGAGTTTTTAGCTTAAAAATAAAGAATTTCTTACTCACCTGTCTCCAGCGCTGCCTGTTCCTCTCACTTCCAGGGCTGCTCACTAAGCTCATGAATATTCACTGTCCTGAGAGCTGCACTGGCCATGGAAGAGAGAGGGACAGGCAGCGCTGGAGACAGGTCAGTATACAAAGACATGCTGTCTGTGTGCTATTTGGAGGTCACCTGGATAACACATGAACAGCTAACGCATGTCACACAATCCGAGACACACGATCCCTTAAATGTGTGAAAGAGGCCTATGCATGGTTACACGCTTGCATTTTATTGTCTTGCATTGTAATCCATCCAAATCCTGAAGCATCCTGATCAGGCATGTGTCCTATACTTAAAATGGGGCACAGGTACATGTGGTGGCATCAGGATTACGCCTATCCCACCACATAAGTATTTTTTACTTCCTCCCTGATGCAATAAGCTGCGATTTCGGAGTTCATCTAAAATCCTGATGCATCCAGATGCGTTCCAATGTGGCCACAAATATAATGTATTTCATTGGTGTCTGGATCCGGAGATGGACACATATGACACACTGAGCATGCTCAAAGTTTCTTATCTACTACTCCCAATGCATTTCCAGCATTCTGGGTCTCTCTCTCCATCTCCTCTCTGTCTCTCTCTCCTCCCAAAATCTGGATCAGGCATCCCTCAGCTGTGGTGGCATGTGTTTGCAGAGGCAGGACCCCATGCAGATACACCCATTTTGACCCTGATCTGGATGCACCATACATGTGAAACCAGCCTAACATGGTTCCTGTAGATTGTACTACATTTTCTTGATGACAGGTTCCCATTAAGCGAAAAATTATGGCAATGAGACTAGATTGCAGGATCAACATCCCATTTCCAAAATCCTGTACACAGGTATTATAATATTTTTCTAGAAATTCAAATGACTTGTCTTGAACTTTTTTAGTGAATTGACCGTCACATACTGCCATTCTGGCAGGGAGCTCCTTGTTCTCAATGCTCATACAGTAAAGGATCAGCATCTGCGACATTAAACATTTCCTATCTGCAGGATGCTCTATTGTCATTGTTGCAGGGCTCACTATATAAACATCAACAGAAAGATTTCTGTACCCTACACTCATATAGTTATCCATTGTAATAATATTGCCCTTAAGTCTTCATTTTTCTAAACCGGATTACATTTGATAACCTGTCATGTTACTGCAGTTCTTCCATTCCCTAAGAATTTCTAATATACTGGAGCCCTACAGTCTACACATTACTATGCAGAAAGTGAGGCCGTACTAGTGACCTGGATAGTAGCTCTTGACATAAACATTCTTGCCTTTTAATGCATCCTATATTTTATTTGTCTTGGGAGCAGCTACTTGGCCAAATGGGTGAATTTGTTATCCACCAGTTCTCCAAGGTTTTTCAGTGACAAGTGTTTTAGTATGTAACATATTTTAACATATTATTGTACATTTTATTTACTTAGCTCAAATGCATAAACTTACAATTAAAATACTTTGTAGCTACAGAATTAATGAACACTTGTCTTGCAAACACAGAGGAGCTGAAGGAAATGAACATAGGAATGAGTTTTTCTTTAATAGAGAGCAGTTTTTCCTAAGGCCGGTTTCACATCAAGATTTGTGGCTGTCCGTGGGGATCCAAATCTCAGCAGGTTCCCCACGGACAGCCACGGCTCCACACGGATCCCTGCACTCGGATAGCAAATAGCCACACCGATCCGAGTCTATACAGGATCCGTGTGGATCCCCTGGTTCCTGTCTATCCCTGCATCTTCCGTGTTCTCCTTCCTCCATCCTATCTCCCCCCGCTTATCTATTGTTCTCGCCGCTCATCTCTCTTGTCCCCTCTGTTATTACCTATCCTATCCCCTGTCTTTAGCCCTCCGTTGTCCTCCTGTATGTGAAAAATAATAATAATCCTCACAGAGGATACTTCACCTCTCCGGGGGCTCCAGCATTGCGACCATCTTCTTCTGCCTGCAAGGATCTCTCATTAGGTCACCGTGTCGATCAACTGGCATGTCAGCTGATCGGCGCGGTGACGTAATGAGAGATCCTTGCAGGCAGAAGGAGATGGTCGCAACGCTGGAGCCCCCGGAGAGGTGAAGTATCTTCTGTGAGGATTATTATTATTTTTCACATACAAACCAAAGCGGGTGGGTTATCAAGATTGCGCCGCCTTCTGTGATCCCATGGAAGAAGCAGGTCCAGGAAGAGTTGATTTTCAGAGATTTTATTGCACTATAGGCATTAGTACACTTCCTCAGGAGTTAGAATCAAATCACAGCTTGTACAGCCTTATACGTCTTATAAACAAGTCATTGGATATGAGGCACACGAATAGTCATAGAGTATGTAAACAATTATGAATGCACAAACAAATATTAAAAATATTAGTGATTAAAATACAAAATTACAATAACACTATATTTGCTAAAAAGTCATAGTCCATAGCATCAAGAAGTAAAAATTCAATTAATCAAGGTCTATGTGACAATAACAATGACTACTCAAACAGGCGGGTCGTCAAATGGAAAAAATGTTAAAGCAATTGAATAACCCCATAAGGTTAGTGCTTCCACCTTGGTATTCTAACGTTGTATAACAGATACGGGAGGCCTGTGTGCGCTTGTCTTTTCCTTCATAGCTCATACTCCATCGAATATATATATATAATTTTTTTAAGATAAATGGCAACTACCATTTTTGCTATGCGGTTCCATGAATTTTATGTACGCTGCTGATTGTAATCCACCCATACAATCTTCTATGTGCTGTAGAAGAAAATGTAATTTCTGCCTCTTGTCAGAGCCAAGAATGTATCAACACCCCATAAGTAATCTGTTAGATAATGTATCGTATGCTCATTTTATAGAAGTTAACATTCTTGCACAATAATATAAAGACACATGATAATTATATGTTATTGTTTGATGAGTATCTTCCTAATTAGTGTCAACTTCTTATACTGTGCCTACATCATCAGACCGGTGTAGAAGTGACGTGAATTCTATGTTAATAATCTGTCTAGCTATTCATTATTTTACAGTAGGATGATAGGTCTGCTCCCATGATGAGTATAGTAATGAGTAATTGTAGATATATATACACTGCCCATCATTCACAGGGTGTCACCCAGCTTTCTTAAATTAAGGGGTGAGAATCGGTGAACAAACTAACTCTCAGTTCTGGTTACAGGCCTATGAAAATAGCATATTTTCACCAATATGGCGATCACCTAAGCAAAACTCTGAATCTTCGGACAATTGGATCTTTTACACTGGCATAAAAGTCACTGGTATTAGCAACACATCGCCCCATGTAAAAGGAATGGTCTGCACCAACACGCTGTTAGCCTAGGGTCACATTTGGGAGGGTGAATCCTTTGCAAGGATGCGTTAAATGCAGAAGTTTTTTCCATTGCTATTTTTATGGCATTTTTTCCCTTTTTAGCGCTAGCGTTAACGCATACATATAAGTACCATGCGTTAATGCATGCGTTTCCCATAGACTCCCATGTTAAAAAAAACGCATGCGTTTTTGCAAACAGCCTTAAAAACGCTGCTTACTGTGTGTTTTAGAGCTTTTGTAAAAATGCCTAGCGTCAAAAGTGTTGCATTTTGACCATGCGTTTTTTTGCATGGAAGCCTATGGAAGCGTTAACGCTGTTTAGAATTGTGAAAAACAGTAGCTTTTAGCACTTCAATGGCTCAAGTGTGACCCTTGAGCCTTAGGCTAGGTTCACACTTGCATTTTGACCCTAGCCTAACGGATTGCGCTTAAAACTGCCCCTTGTAACCAAATATTTACCTTCCCAACCGGCCACACACAAAGCTGCTGGGAGTGTGCCTTACAACAGCGCACAGGAAACGTTGTCTTCAATATTTCCTGTGCGCTCTGCTAAAGCGCACTCCCAGCAGCTTTGTGTGTGGCTCATTGTCAAGGTAAGCATCGGGTTTACTATGGGAAAAGAACTAAGTTTTAAGGTCAATCCGTTAGGCTAGGGTCAAAGCGCAAGTGTGACCCTAGCCTTCCCTCGGGAAAGTGCTCAATTCCATACCTTGATCTGTATGGTCCTGGTGAATGTAGAGTGGCTTGCTGGTGTTCTTTTTAAGAACCAAGGATCAGGGGCACATTCCACATAACAGCCTTTATTGGAGGCACTGTAGCTGGGTTATCAGTGCTCGAGATAAGGCAAGTATTTCACGTTCCCTACCCACAGAACTGTCCACACTTTCTGAGATGTTTCCACCAGCCTAGTATTGAACCCCTTATCCACCGAATACATATATTGTGATTTGAGAAAAATTCTGATGTGATTATAGTTTAAAGCTTGACCTCCCAATTTTTGTATGCTTATTGCTAAAATTTGTAAAAATAAAAAACATATGTTATTACATTTATGTAGCTTTAAAAAAAATGATATAAACAATTGTATTACTATAACTATATCCCTATCCCAATATCTAGTCCTAATCCTAAACCTAATTAGGTAAGAAAAGTGCCACTTATCAGCTACTTCTTGATGCTTTTAGGACAGGGCAGCAGTCAAGATGAAGTTGTCACGCACTGCTGTCCTCTGCATAGGCAGCAAATGACATGATATAAAGATCATTACACTGTGTGCAGAAATATTAGGTAAATTGTATTTTAGAGGATTATTTTTATTATTGATCAACAACTATGTTCTCAATCAACCCAAAAGACTCACAAATATCAAAGCTTAATATTTTTGGAAGTTGGAGTGGATATTTTTTAGATTTGGCTATCTTAGGAGGATATCTGTTTGTGCAGGTAACAATTACTGTGTATAATTATTAGGCAACTTAATAAAAACCTAATATATTCCCATCTCACTTGTTTATTTTCACCAGGTAAACTAATATAACTGCACAAAATTTAGAAATAAACATTTCTGACATGCAAAAAACAAAACCCAAAAAACTTAGTGACCAATATAGCCACCTTTCATTATGATGACACTCAACAGCCTTCCATCCATAGATTCTGTCAGTTGCTTGATCTGTTTACGATCAACATTGCGTGCAGCAGCAGCCACCACAGCCACCCAGACACTGTTCCGAGAGGTGTACTGTTTTCCCTCCCTGTAGATCTCACATTTTATGAGGGACCACAGGTTCTCTATGGGGTTCAGATCAGGTGAACAAGGGGGCCATGTCATTATTTTTTCTTCTTTTAGACCTTTACTGGCCAGCCACGCTGTGGAGTAGTTGGATGCATGTGATGGAGCTTTGTCCTGCATGAAAATCATGTTTTTCTTGAACGATACCGACTTCTTCCTGTACCACTGCTTGAAGAAGTTGTCTTCCAGAAACTGGCAGTAGGTCTGGAAGTAGAGCTTCACTCCATCCTCAACCCGAAAAGGTCCCACAAGTTCATCTTTGATGATACCAGCCCATACCAGTACCCCACCTCCACCTTGCTGGCATCTGAGTCAGAGTGGAGCTCTCTGCCCTTTACTGATCCAGCCTCTGGCCCATCCATCTGGCCCATCAAGAGTCACTCTCATTTCATCAGTCCATAAAACCTTTGAAAAATCTGTCTTAAGATATTTCGTGGCCCAGTCTTGACGTTGTATCTTATGTTTCTTGTTCAAAGGTGGTCATTTTTCAGCCTTCCTTACCTTGGCCATGTCACTGAGTATAGCACAACTTGTGCTTTTTGATACTCTAGTAACATTGCAGCTCTGAAATATGGCAAAACTTGTGGCAAATGGCATCTTGGCAGCTCCACGCTTGATTTTCCTCAATTCATGGGCATTTATTTTGCGCCTTTTTTGCCCAACATGCTTCTTGCGACCCTGTTGGCTATTTGCCATGAAACGCTTGATTGTTCAGTGATCGCACTTCAAAAGTTTGGCAATTTCAAGACTACTGCATCCCTCTGCAAGACATCTCACAATTTTGGACTTTTCAGAGCCCGTCAAATCTCTCTTCTGACCCATTTTGCCAAAGGAAAGGTATTTGCCTAATAATTAAGCACACCTTATGTCATTACACCACACCCCTCCTCATTACAGAGATACACATCACCTGATTTACTTAATTGGTAGTTGGCTCTCAAGCCTATACAGCTTGGAGTAGGACAACATGTATAAAAAGTATCATGTGATCAAGATACTCATTTGCCTAATAATTCTGCACACAGTGTATGCTGACATTTGTCATTTGTCATGACTTTCATACACTGGAGGACACAGACGGAAAAGGCCCCCTGTGGTAGAATAGTTTTCTCGGCCCTTTTCCAGTCCTATAACCCATTAAAATACACAATCCCGCCTACACTGGATGTGGAAATGGGCCCCCTAACCTTTTGGGCCTCTGTGTGGCTGCACAGGATGTACCAATGATATGTCCACCCCTGCTTTCTAATAGTCACTACCTAGGAAGAGCACAGCAGCCTATAGTAAATTCATCTTGCCTGTTGTGCACTTCACAAATAGTTCTGAGTAGTAGATTTGCTCAAAAAATAAGTGACGCTTATGGCTGGGGTTACACATAGAAATCCGTTTTTGGAAGTGATTTTCATCACCAATCTGTTTTTTATAGGGTGCTTTTTGAGCCTCCTACACCTCTGAACGTTTTTGGACTTAGTCATTTTTTCATTATTTTTCCTTAAAAACGCATGTGCGTTAACGCATGCGTTAATGCAAGTGCCTATATATGCCATGCGTTTACGCATGCGTTTCCCATAGGGCCCCATGTTAAAAAAACGCATGCGTTTTTTAACTGATGCCAAAAACGTTGCTAGCAGCGTTTTTGGCTCAAAAACGGATAGAGCAAGGTTTTGAGGTCCAGAAAAAAACGAACAGGGTGTTTATTACATCCAATCCGTTTTCTGTCAGTTTTTGGACTTAGAAAAAAAAATTAACAAAAATGAAGCCAAAAACGGACCAAGGGCTCATGTGTAACCCCAGCCTATCCCATGCGCCCATCACTTGCCAATGGGGTTTGGAAAAATTTAAACCCCTACAGACTTCATTTCCCAAGGCAAGCACCCTCTATGCCCCTCCCCATACTTGTGACTCTCCTGCTTTAATTGAAACATGAAGCTACATTCCATGCTCAGAATCGAAATGCGAGGCATCTCATTATTACTTACATGTACTGCTGCTTGTAGTTTTTACTGATATCTGGACATCGTATTTTTTGCAGAAGAATTCTGATCACATTTAGAAATATGATGAAATTCAGCTAAAGAGTAAGAGAAGACAGGAAGAAATGTTATCCTTGAAGATTGTTCATCCTCCTCCTAATTCCCATACTGCAGGGTTACATTTCTTTAGTTTTACTTTCAGAAAAGGGAATTAGCTACTTCCTTTTAATAAAACATGGCTGACTTTTTTCTACTGTAAAAACAAAAAGACATGAAAAAAACCAGCACCATATCTGTCTACACATTGTTAATTTTAGGCTAGGGTCACACTTGGAGGGTGACCCATGTTTGACGTAACTACTTTAACTTATAAATTTTTGCTGCAACGCTTAGCGTTAACACTATGTCCTGCCTGATAACGCTGCCCCATAGAAACCCGCTGTTTACCTTAGCAGCCGGCTCCACACAAAACATCATGAAGTGCACTTTTCAACAGTGCACAGGAAAATGTTGCAGACCGCGTTTCCTGTGCGCTGCTGAAAAGCGCACATCCTGGGGCTTTGTGTGGAGCTGCTGCTAAGGTACACAGCGGGTTTCTATGGGGCTGCATTGCCTGGCAGCGCATAGCGTTAACGCTAAGCTAAAATTTCAAAGTTTTAAGCGATTGCGTCAAACGTGGGTCACCCTCCAAGTGTGATCCTAGCCTTATCTAAATGTTTCGTTCACAAGACCAGGGTACTTGCCCATCCATCCAGAGTCAGACCGTTCAATAGTCAAGGTGGTGGTCCCGGTGGTCGTGGCCCATACTAGATGTGTGAAAAAGGGAGTATTTACAGGGGATGTAAACATTTTTGTTCTAAGACGCCATCTGAGGTTTCCAGTCAGGGATGACCAGCACTGCAGATAGTAGTCCCCAGGGGATAGATGGTAAAGCAGCTAGTTGAAGCACTTGACGTACCCCATGGGGCCGTGAGATACATGGAGATGGGTCCCTCAGGCGACGTCATCTGGGATATTGGGATGTCACTGTGGCGTGACCTGGTCCGTGGCCCTGGAACGGTCAATAAAAGAGTGTTTGGGGAAGAGTTTGTGGAATTGGAGGATTCATAGGGAACTAGGGGTGGTTGTCGTGACGCCACCCGTGGTATGCGGCTAGTAATGGCTGCCGCTGCAGTCCGGGACCTCTGGGGATGATGGGAAAGCAGCAGTGATGGTATCCCTCCCCACGGGTGGAGCCGATTCCCATGGCATCCGGTGTAGAGTGGTTGATGATGGAGGGCCAACAGAGATGATCTGGCTTCAGGGAGGGAGTGGTGTGTCTCACAGGCAGGCTCCTACGACCTGCGGTACGTATCAGTCTACCTATCCTCAGGCAGGAAATGAACAGTCTCGCACACAGTTCTGAGTTCCAAACCTGATTTACTTAGCTTTCTCTGCTAGCACCACAGGGCACAATTCTGGTTCAATTGCAGTCTGGCTAGTCCTCAGCAACCAGGATGACTTGTCCAGTACACTCCTTTCGAGTCCTCCCTTCTTGAGTTGCTCTTTCCCAGCACTGCCTGCTCGCCTAACTCCTGCACGTGCCTCTGCACACAGTGCCCCAATCCAGCAGCCACGGGTCCTGTCGGGTGATCGGCCATGTCCCCTGACTGTAGTACAGCTACCTACTCAGCGGATGTGTCAGGAGTTGGCCACAGCTCCTCTAGATCTAGTGGCCTCCAGTTCCGTGGTTGAAGCGTAGAGTCGCCTCGCCACCTTCAGGGCCGGTCCCCTGGTTCTCAACCTGCCCCTCCGCTTTACTTCAGATTCAGGCACACTGGTGGATCACTGCCAGTGCCTGTAGGGCTTCTTCCGTCTCTGCATTCTGTCGTCCCAGGAACCTCATCTCCGCTCAAGTCCTCCAGGTTTTTCCTCTCTCCTTACTCCACCAACTTTCTCTCCTAACTGCCTACCAACTTCCTGTGGTCTTTCCTTTTCTACTTCCTGACTACTTCCCTACTCACTTTCCACCCTCCACCTCTCTCCCCGCCATCCCACTGACTACCTGGGCCCTCCCTCTATCAAGTTCGCCCTCCGTCCCTGGGACCGAGTCTGTTGACAGTTTTTGTGGGTCCCTGGACTTTCCATCCTGTTTACTACGGACAGGTATGCCACAGCCATGGATGGGGTGCAGTACCCCTCTGTGGCAACCAAACTGCAGGGGTGCCACACACTCACCTCAGACAGAGTGGGCCCTGGGGTGTAGTGGTGGTGAAGGGATAATGATGATGGTTGTAGTAGCTGAAAGTGCTTGGGGTGCATAGAGGCGCAGGAAGGACCAAACAACAAACAGGGTTCTTGCCATTCTTACCCTTTTACTTGGTTTTGATGCAGACCAGACACAACCCAGCCAGGGTACTGTATTTACCAGGATTGCAGCCTCACCAGCTGAGAGGTAAAGCAGGTCCACCATGCTGTGACACAAGGAATATGGTCTTCCTTGCTGCCCTCTTCTTCCTGTCACTGCTACCCCTTGTCCTCCTAGTATTCTGTAGTTGCCAGTCCCAGTAGGTAGGTGACTACGGGTCTTCTGAGCAACTGCCTTGCTAGTCCTCTTGACCCTAAATAGTTCCTTAGCCTTGGGAAGGTCCACAATGGTAGTCGCTATACATGCAGCCCAGGGACCTCCAGTTTCTCGGCTGGCCCTGAAGATATCCAGGCCAAATTGGGGCTGGTACCCCTGCTGCAGCTAGTTCATGTGCCTGGCCTAGACAGCCGGCAGCAGATTCAGGTCCTTGGGACTAGGATCCGCACTCCACATGTCAGTCCTGCTTCCTCACTAGCTCCAGACTTCTCTAGAACTGTCTCCTTACTTGCCTCCCTCCCCTAACCTAACTCCTTTCTCAAACCAGTAGATGGGGACTGCTCTGAATGTGAGTTTCTTCCACCCAGCATCTCCCTGGCGTGGAGTTTGGATTGTGTTGGGTGTAAAACCGGGGTCACAGCAAAGCTTTTTTTTCTTATCCATGCACCTGATGCAACACCTATTAGATAGGTGCAATACCATAGCAGCAACTGCACCACAAGGGCGCTACATAAGCACAATTCACTTCAATGGAGCTGAGCTGCAATATGCAATACCAGACCAAACCATGGATAGGTGAGACGCTATTCCTGGAATAACTATATAATTTGCTGAATATAGCAAGCATTCTGATACATAACTGCATTAAGTGTTTAAAAGGAAATCTGTCACCACTTTGACCTTTCTAAACTATTAATATAGGCATACCAGTTATAGACTGCGGAAAACAATCATACTTGTCTGTCTCTTATCAGATGCCATGTTGTGGATAAATCATCTTTTTGTCACTTTATGTAAATCAGCTGTTCCAGGCTATGGGGCAGATGCTGCTTAGAAGAAAACTCTGCCTCCAGAGATTACTCTCAATAGCCCCTGCACTAACATCTGCGTATATTAGAATGGCTAAAGAACTGATTTTCCACATCACCAGAGTTTACAGATATTTGTGATGCCTAATACTACAGGGCGACACACCAGTTTGACTCCAGCCTAAAGGTACCGTTACACGCCGCGATGTTGCGTGCAACTTCACTGACAATTTGCTGAGTCAGTGAAGTTACAGGCAACGTCTCAGGTACATTGTGCTGTATGACAGCACGATTCAACTGCGATAAGTCACTGGTTGCAAGTTGCCAGGTTTATGAACATGTTCATAAACCTGGCAATCTGGCCCCAGCGATATGGCTGTATCATGCAATAGCGATGTTGGGGGCGATACAGCTTATTCAGCAGCATTGAAGCGTATCGCTCACTGGGTTGTTGCCAGCCCAGCGAGCAATGGCTGCGCCCACATTGCAGCAGCATCACCAGCAACATCTTGCCATGTGACAGTCAGGCTGCGATGTCGGAAGTGAGTGCGCTCCCGCGGCATCGCTTCAGACATCACAGCCTAAGTTGCTGCGGGTAACGGTACCTTTAGGCTATTTATTATTCTGTGATGTTTTCAAAATGTATGTCCTATGTGAGCCATAATGCCAAACTAGTATATAAAATCTGTTTTACCAGTTTGTACTTACAAATATAGCAACCAGTATTGGGGTCTTGATTATCCACCAGTAAATGTTTTCATAGTCATCCCAGCACCTGCATGATAGAATAAAGCAAATATTAGAACCAGAGAAGGTATGATACCAACCACCAGAAGATGGCACCATTAATTACTTTATCTTTTATGTGATTTAAATCAGTGGTTAGATAATAATCTATCATTTTTCCAAACTTATGCATTATTGCCAACCTCCCTGGAGACTGCCGGAAAAAGGGAGATGTTCGAAATCTCAGAACAGCAGGCAAACCTATTAGGTGTGTTGTGTTCTCATAACAAAGGTAATTTGTCTGCATCCATGAGTGAAGGGCAAAGTTAGGACTGAAATCAGGGCATTGTATACAAGGGTGTCCAGGAATAAAAATGAGTTTCTGCAGTCTACACTCCTGAGTAATGAAAACTGTAATTGGGCACCACAGTGGCTCAGTGGTTAGCACTGGAGTATTTTAGTATTGGGATCATGAGTTCAATTCCCAAGGACAACATCTACAAAGCATTGCATGTTCTCCTTGTGTTTCTGTGAGTTTCATACCACACTCCAAATCCAAACCTACAGGGCTCTTTTTCAAAAAGGCAGGAAGTGAATCAGGACAGCTTCTGGGGTCATGACAGGACCCCATGCTGTCCAGGTGTAATGACCGGAGGTCCTATTAAGATCCAGTGAGTCACAGACTGAGACAGAGGCAGAAATGAACAACAGTATTTTTACTGATATGGGGATCAAAGTATGGTTCAGTATGGAATGTAAAAGTCTCCAAAATCCCCTTAAAATATTACCAATAACAGTTTCACACCCTCAGCATTAGCCGACATCAATGCACCGATCTCAGAGTTCCCAGGGTATGTAAATCACACTCAGAACCAGGAGCAAATTTACCTACACGTTAGACTTATCAAGGATTTAACTTAACTAAAGGCTATGTACATCAACTGTGGGCGGTCTGATGGGACCTCTGAGATGGCACACTGAGTATAACTTATCACAGCTAATAACAATACATTACACTATATCAATGCTGGCTATACACTTAGCACAGGGATACCCGGGTATCTCAAAACTATGGTACCATCAACCTCAAATGTAGCTTTACACCGGTGTATATTCCACGTGGGCTGCAGCAAGTCCAGAAAAAGAAAAAAAACCTTTTGCTCAAAAGAAAAACGTATTGTAAAAAAAACAGCAAAATTTGGCAGCTTACCAGCCAATGCCAGATTCACATGTCCAGTACTATAGTTCTGTTAGCTTGGGGTGCAATCTGTGGAGCACTCTTTTCCAGGGCTTGTCAGGACCTTGTCAGGATCCTCCCAATGTGGATGGCACCGGACGTCGGCTCTCCTTTCGCAGTCACTCACGGCCTTCCTGGATGCCAATCACTCGCTCCATCACGGGGAACATCTCCTCAGCCTCCTCGGATGCTGGACACTTGCTCAGTTCAAGATAAAGTCTTTAGTCCACACAACAGGGCTTGCAAACAACTTTAAAGGCCCATATAGCTTGCACTGGCTCTGCTGTAATCCTTGCACTAGTAATGGCCACCGCAGAGAGAGATCAACAGGAGCAACTGACAGAGCCGTAACCAAGGCAACCAGAGACCATGCTTTCACTTTCCTAGACACAGAGCAGTCACCGTGGCAACCAGAGACTGTGCTTTTCACTTTCCTGGGCCACTACAAAATGGCAGTCTGCTTGGTTTTAGCAGCTTATTCGTTTACTCTCTTACACAGGTAAAGCATTCAGGTCCTGTTTTGGCTTCACAAGACCTCCGATCACGGCCGAGAACAGCACGATTCCCACCGCAGTGCTTTGGACCTGATCGGCGCTGTGGATACACCTCTTAGCTGAGATGTGGGGGAAGATGCAAGCTCAGTATCTGAGTTCACATCAAAGGGTGGGATGTGGCCCATGATGCCACATCAAAGGGTAGGAGGTGGCCTATTGCTCACTGTGCATCATATGTCAGGAAGGGGTTAAAAAAGCACTCTCATCTACATATGTAATTTTTAATAAATGTTTGTATACATACATGTAAAGCAGTGTGAGTATATTAATGTACTCACCTACTGCTGCTTTCTACAGTGTCCAGCACTGGTCTTCTCCTCTTCTCAGTGACGTTGCCCCTCTGCAGACTCTTCAGATCACACAGCGTACTGTGTGGCCCAGAGGTATCTTTTACAATATAAGACTATGAAGCATCAGAACGAGGCTTTATATGCTTATACTGCTGGCTGATGGATTAAGCATATATGTAGTTAGCAGGCTGGTTGCAATTGCAGTGACACAATAAGAAGTGGGGAATATGCAGCTGAATACCAGAAAGAGTGGCAGAAGGTGAGTACATTAATACCCTCACACTACATTACATCAAACATGCTTATATACACATATTTAAAAAAAATAGGTAGATAGATAGATAGATAGATAGATAGATAGATAGATAGATAGATAGATAGATAGATAGATAGATAGATAGATAGATAGATAGATAGATGTGCTTCTTTAAATACTAGGATCAGTTCTGTTCAAGTTCATGTTTCCCTTAGTACAAACACAGATACAAAGAACTTTAAATGAACCGCAGGGGACTTCCATTAGCCTCTGAGCTAATCTATAGAGTAAAGCTTTTAAAAAGACATTGAGTTAAACCATAGGGTGTACCATTATTGATCCAAGAATAAAGTAATACACTACAGTACAGACAATAACCATACAGGTATTGTCAAACCTTAAAATAGGGAAAAAAAGGAAATGCTTTGCTTGCTAAAAAAAAAGGCCCAAGCTGTTTATAAGGGGAAACAAATAAACACTAGACCTGTCATTAAAGGGAATCAGTCATCAGGTTTTTGCTATGTAAGCTGAGGACATCATGCTGCAAAGGTTAACAAACAAATGTCAGCTGTACCTCTCTTATCAGTTTGTGTTATTGTTTATATTAAAGGCTTTATCACTTATGGCCACTTTACACGCGGCTACATTTCTAGCTTATCCACAGGTAACTTACTGGCTGCAGTGAAATCATGAATACATGGTTCTATCTTGTTGCTGTGTACAAATGGAATAATGTCTCCATGATTTCACTGCAGCCAGTAAGTTACCTGTGGATAAGCTAGAAATGTAGCCGCGTGTAAAGTGGGCATTAGTGATTACCATTACAGGACTACTGTGTCATGCACACTGCAGTCGGACTCTTTCACTCCTGGATTGACACGTCAATGTCACTAGACAATCTGTATTGAGACGCTGGTGTAGGTGGGGGCAGCTGTCTCAGCTCTGCTACATGCCTAAAACAAACTGTTTTGATTGTGACAGAATTATTATTATTATTTATTATTATTACTAGATGGGTGCCCGATGCACAATGCATCGGGATTCTAGCAGAGCGAGTCTCTGACTCGCAATGGCCGCTTCGCGGCCAATGCTTCGCGCTGCTAAGGCGACTCGCCATGCCCGCTGCGCGGGCATAGCGAGTCGCCTTAGAGCGACTCGCAATGGCCGCTTCGCGGCCAATGCTTCGACTCGCCGGCTCGCAATGGCCGCTGCGCGGCCAATGCTTCGTTCGTATCCACATGACCACAAAGGGGCACTCGCAGCATTCGCAATTATATAATAGATTCATTTATATAGCGCCATTGCTTCCATGGCGCTTTACATAAGAAATGTGGGTAACAAAAACAGGTACAGTACATATGAACAATCAAGGCTTGCCGATACACAGTGGTAGAATGGCTGCAGTCAGTAATTTAAATTTACATTGTTAGTTTCAGAATCTCTTTGCCTACAATATGCTGCTCTCAGATGAGGGAGCAAAAACCTGCTGACAGATTACCTTTAGTGGTAAAACCCCACACAATAAACTGGCCCATTTCGATCTTCACAATGAGGCCTCCTAAATTCTATATATACCACTACTACCAGATCTTAAAGAGGACCTGAGACGTGGTCAAAATATTTAGTCAAATACCTTCTAAAAATCCCTTAACTCCCCTGGTTCTGCTACTCTTTTTCATTTTTGCTGCATCATTTAATTACAGAAATATTACTTTTGTTTTTTTTCTGGAGTATACAATGTGAAATCTCTGCTTTGCAGTCCAACTGGATGTTTCTTTAGAGTCTTCTCTGGTGGTATGCACTTTCACCCCTCCCTCCCAGATGCAGCTACTCATAGGTCAGGAACATCTATGACTGCTAAACTGTTGAACAGCTGCCAAACTGTGATTGGCAGCATCTGAGTAGGAGGTGTGAAATTTAAGACATTGAGGAAACGTCAAGTCGGTCTGCAAACAGAAATTTCACATAGTGCACTCCAAAAGTAACAAATGTGAATATCATTGCAATGGAGAGACGAATCACAAAACAGAAAAGTAATGCAAAATCTGGACAGTTCAGGGATTTTTAAAATATACTTAAACTAATTTTCTGAGCAAGTGATATGTCCTATTTAAAATGCAGATGTTCAAGTCATTGCAAGAGGCTAAAATAAGCAACCCGGGCAGTACATTTTGGTTTTGATAACTAAGATCTGCTTTTGTGACTTGTGAAATGTAGTGAAAAATGCTAAATTCTTACCCAGTATTATCAAAGCTAATCCGTGTTTTTATCCAAACTGCAATAGTAAGTGCTGGAAGACCTGCAAAAATAAAGAATTGGTAAAAAGTCTCCAAAATATGGAAAACACCTCATTATAACTATATGTGCACCAAAATCAAACTATACAAGTAAGCACAAGAACTGGGGAAGGATCATTAGTAAACCCTAAAATACTTATAGTAAAATGCTAATGGCCCACCCCAGGGCCATGGGGTACTCGGATCCCAGGCGCTGATTAACGGTGCTGTCACTGGTGGCTGCTGCCCGGGGCTGTAGCCATGGTGGTCGCTCAAAAAATGTGAAATATAGAAATAAAATAAAATAAAGTTTGTGGCGCCACCTGCGGTGTCTGGTGATGACACGAGTGCTGCTGCAGACCTCTGGGAACGATGGATAGGCAGCCAGAAGATGTCGCTCACCGCAGGTGGAGCTGAGTCCCCAGGGCAGTGTGGTAACTAATGTCGTCGTAGGAATGAAACACAGGAGGCCTTCTTGCTCTGCACGAGTGTTTACTGGCAGCTTGTTAAGGCAGTTCTCACTGGTACACAGTCACGGGTAGTTGGCTGGGTAGTCACCATAGGATGCAAAGTCTCTCAGAGGCCCTCTACGATGTTCCTTGAGGTTTTGACCTCTGTCCTCACTTTCTCTACCTGCACTTTTACTTTTAGGCTCCTGCTGCTGCTTGAAGCTTAGCTGCTTGCCCTCTCTCTCCTGCATGTGGCGTATGATAGGTAGCTCGAGTCCAGTTTCAGGGGTCGCTCCTCGCTGAAGACCCCGGGCTCTAGTATGCTGCTTTTCCTCCTGACACTGTGTGGCTGGGAAACTTGGAATTCCCCACCTTCCGTTATTGACTGCCGGGATGTGTAACCCTGCACAGCATCAGACCCAGTGTCCATCCTCTGCACCTTCCTCTGAGGCGAGCACAACGCTCCTCGACTCCACCAGGCTTTCCTCTCCTTCCTCCTCAGTTCCACTGCATGGCTGTTCTGCCTGACTCACTCTTCCCGATCGTTCCACTACACCTAAGCTCCTCCCACCGGGGGCTGGGTCTCCCAGGCAAACAGGTTAACCCTTTAGTCCCCCTATTCTAGGTGTGTGAATGCAGGGATGTGGGCCTCAGATTAACATCACATCCTCTGGTCACTGGGATACCACACACACTGATCTGGGTGCAGTACCCCTTCTGTGGCACACTGACCAGTGGGGCGTCACACTAACAGAATGGTATTATAAGTGGCTGACCCTTCATTATGTATGATGTCATTATACTATTGTCAACTACTCTGCAAAACTTAAATAATGTTACAGTTGAGGTTTATATTTTTCCCAACCGCTACAGTTTTTTAAAAAAATTTCTGTGAGGCTTTTTAAAGAATTGGGAGGCGGAGGCCCATAACCAGCCGTCCCTAGTGTACAACCTATAATTCAATCTCAAGTATGAAAAGACACTCACCCCAGCCAATGACGATGTACCACCAAAAATACCTCTTCTGTGATGTAAATGTGAGGGTTAAAAGAGTGTGCAGATACATTCCCTCCACCAGAAGCCAAGAAAAATTTGCAAGAATAGAGTACTGGAAGAAAACCACAGCCACCTTACAGTTTACCTGGAATAAAATGGAGTTCAAGACTTTAAGGAGTTTTGCATTATGAGAAAAATCTGTCTACATTTTTTACAAAAACAGCACCACAAAGGTCCACAACGCTGTATGTGGTATGTTGCTCAGCCCATTACATGGGCTTTCTATGTGATGTACAGTCCTCCAAGGTGGGAGACTTTCTTTCAAGTAGCTCCCCCACTTTGGCAAATATATAATGATGCTGGTTTAGATACTTGAGCAATGCTTTAATATTTTAAAATACCAAAAATAACCATAAACGTACCCTAAAATGGACTGTAGTTGATTTGAAAATATTCACCATAAAACATTTAATCAATATAGTGAAGTAGCTAAGGATTGATATCATTACTAGGTGGGTGCAACGATGAAATCGCATCGGGAAGGTGTGGCCGTATCTTTTCCCTGTGTGATCTCCCCCCTGTCTATTCTCTTTTTCCCCCATGTGCTGTCTTATCCCCTCTGCGCTCACTCCTTTGACCTTTCTCCCACCTATACACGGTATCTCTACTCTCTGTGCTCTCTCAATTGACCTGTCTCCCCCGTGCGCAGTCTCTCTCCCCCTTGTGCTGTCTTCTCCCCTTCTGTGCTTTCCACTTTGAGCTGTCTCCCCATGTGTCTTCTCTCTCTCCCTCCTGTGGCTCACCCCTCTCCCTGTGCTCTCGCCCCATTTGCTCTCTCTTCCCTCTGTGCACTGTCTTTCCCATGTGCATTGTCACTTCCCCTTGAGCGCTCTTGATAGTTATTTCTGGGAATGTCACGGTGGCGTGACCCAGCTCCATGACCCTGGCCATGTCATAAAAAATGGGGGAAAGTTTATAAGGGAATAAGTCATGATGCACACCGAGTATGCACATGCTCAGTTACTGAGGTGCTGCTCAGCGATAGGTGGCTTGGAGCGCCGGGTCTCAAAGGGCAACAAAGTGTCTCATCAGTTTCGTGTGGCATCAGGTCTGGGCCGCTGTAGCACCGCTGGCAGTAGTACGCAAAAAGCCCTTACCACCAGTGGCTACCATATTTGTACACCCATCACTGGTGTGTAAATATAGCTGCCGCAGTGTGTGATATCTAGGCAACATGACACCAGACATGGATGATGAATGGAATTTAACAAATATGTAAGTAGATGTATACCTCACTTTAGCCATGCATATATTTACCGTAGACATGGTGCAATGATCAATATCCTCATCCGCAAATAGTATGGCATCTTTAATAAAAACAGCAGCTCCACGTATGATGAAGGATACAAAAAGGTTCATGTGGATATAATTTCTGGGGCAATGAAGTTTCCTGTAAGGAAAACACCAAGGTGGGTTATCAAAGTTGGGATTATGAATTTGGGTAAAATGAAGGTTTATAACAATGTGCAAACTACAAAGGAACAGAACAGAGAACCCTAGATCTTTTTCCAACTAGGGCTGCAACTAAGACAAAGGGGCAACCTCTAAATCTAGATCAAAAAGGTTCAATCATAATTACAGAGATTTTTACCTGTAAGAAAAAGTTGAATAACTAAAAAATGGCACAAATGACTTCTTCAAAAATACATTATGTTATGGATACTAAATTCTGTATATGGGACTTCAAGATCATAGCTATCTATCAAATAATATGAATGAGTTAGCAAGTGCACAGTCACAATAGATGCTTGTTGCTCTTCTTTAATAACAACCCAATATTTTATATTTTAATGTACAGACGATATTGGCAGGTTTGACCTACATTAGTCTAACTTGTATGAGGGCCTTTAGTCTAACGTTATGGAGATCTGCACAATGGAAATAATTGAACTCTGTCATTTTGCTTTCAAGGATTGAGAGTGCATGGATTGGATCTGTAGGGTAAGGATAAGAGTTCAATATGCAAATATAATGTATATCATAGAGATGTATCTAATCAGGAGTAATCACTATGATTATGTATTTTCACGAAACAGACTCTGATCTATACCATCTTGTGATTCATTTTAACTATCTACATATACATCTGATTTTGCATACTGTGTATGATGTGTGTTGCGTGTATAATATGATTTATTTTCACATAATAAAAAACAGGAATCTATATATAGTTTATTTAGTAATAGGAGAGTGCTGTGAAATTAATTGTGTGTATACAGGCGGCTCAGTGGTTAGCAGAGTATACGGTGGCTCAGTGGTTAGCAGTGAGTGCGGTGGCTCAGTGGTCAGCAGTGAGTGGGGTGGCTCAGTTGTCAGCAGTGAGTGGGGTGGCTCAGTGGTCAGCAGTGAGTGCGGTGGCTCAGTGGTCAGCAGTGAGTGCGGTGGCTGAGTGGTCAGCAGTGAGTGCGGTGGCTGAGTGGTCAGCAGTGAGTGCGGTGGCTGAGTGGTCAGCAGTGAGTGCGGTGGCTGAGTGGTCAGCAGTGAGTGCGGTGGCTGAGTGGTCAGCAGTGAGTGTGGTGGCTGAGTGGTCAGCAGTGAGTGCGGTGGCTGAGTGGTCAGCAGTGAGTGCGGTGGCTGAGTGGTCAGCAGTGAGTGCGGTGGCTCAGTTGTCAGCAGTGAGTGGGGTGGCTCAGTGGTCAGCAGTGAGTGCGGTGGCTCAGTGGTCAGCAGTGAGTGCGGTGGCTGAGTGGTCAGCAGTGAGTGCGGTGGCTGAGTGGTCAGCAGTGAGTGCGGTGGCTGAGTGGACAGCAGTGAGTGCGGTGGCTGAGTGGTCAGCAGTGAGTGCGGTGGCTGAGTGGTCAGCAGTGAGTGCGGTGGCTGAGTGGTCAGCAGTGAGTGCGGTGGCTGAGTGGTCAGCAGTGAGTGCGGTGGCTGAGTGGTCAGCAGTGAGTGCGGTGGCTCAGTGGTCAGCAGTCAGTGCGGTCGCTCAGTGGTCAGCAGTGAGTGCAGCACAGGCTGGAGGGGCAGAGGCTGGAGGGGGCAGAGGAGGGAGGAGGCAGAAGGCAGAAACTGGAGGGGTTAGAGGAGGGAGGGGTCAGGGGAGAGCGGAGGCAGGGGAGAGCGGAGGCAGGGGAGAGCGGAGGCAGGAGAGAGCGGAGGCAGAGGAGAGCGGAGGCAGGGGAGAGCGGAGGCAGGAGGGCAGGGGAGAGCGGAGGCAGGGGAGAGCGGAGGCAGGGGAGAGCGGAGGCTGGAGGGCAGGGGAGAGCAGAGGCAGGGGAGAGCAGAGGCAGGGGAGAGCAGAGGCAGGGGAGAGCGGAGGCAGGGGAGAGCGGAGGCAGGGGAGAGCGGAGGCAGGGGAGAGCGGAGGCTGGAGGGCAGGGGAGAGCGGAGGCAGGGGAGAGCGGAGGCAGGGGAGAGCGGAGGCAGGGGAGAGCGGAGGCTGGAGAAGAGCGGAGGCAGAGGAGAGCAGAGGCTGGAGGCCAGAGGAGAGCGGAGGCTGGAGGCCAGAGGAGAGCGGAGGCTGGGGGCAGAGGAGAGCGGAGGCTGGGGGGCACAGGAGAGGGGAGGCTGGGGGGCACAGGAGAGGGGAGGCTGGGGGGCACAGGAGAGGGGAGGCTGGGGGGGCACAGGAGAGGGGAGGTTGGGGGGCAGAGGAGAGGGGAGGCTGGAGGGCACAGGAGAGGGGAGGCTGGAGGGCAGAGGAGAGGGGAGGCTGGGGGGACACAGGAGAGGGGAGGCTGGGGGGCACAGGAGAGGGGACGCTGGGGGGGCACAGGAGAGGGGAGGCTGGGGGGGCACAGGAAAGGGGAGGCTGGGGGGGCACAGGAAAGGGGAGGCTGGGGGGCACAGGAGAGGGGAGGCTGGGGGGGCACAGGAAAGGGGAGGCTGGGGGGGCACAGGAGAGGGGAGGCTGGGGGGGCACAGGAAAGGGGAGGCTGGGGGGCACAGGAGAGGGGAGGCTGGGGGGGCACAGGAGAGTGGAGGCTGGGGGGCACAGGAAAGGGGAGGCTGGGGGGCACAGGAGAGGGGAGGCTGGGGGGCACAGGAGAGGGGAGGCTGGGGCAGAACACTCACCGGGCTGTCGGCGGGGCTGTGTGCGGGGCCGGTGGCGGAATGGTGGTCCGTGATGGAGGAGGAGAGTGGGCGGTGCCGGCGGAGGCCGCACACCGGAGTGTGGGCCGGGGCGGACCGGTTCCCGGATGTGGGTGGGAGCAGACGGCTCTGTGTGGGGGGGGCGGTGGCGGGATAGCGGCGAGTGGTGGCGCTTTAGCGCCCACTGCGAGCCGCTATGCAGGTTTGACAGCGGCTCGCGGTGAGCGCTACGCGCTCAACGCTCGTGGGTCTGGAACGTCCGGTTCCGGTCTGTGACACAGGGCACAGACCATCACGGAAGTTGGCCAGATTCCAGCGGAAGTGGCCTTCGGGTTTTATATAATAGATATATATATATATATATATATATATGTATATACCGGTATATATATATATACCTTCCTAGCCTTTCTCCCTTGTCATGTTTGACCCCTTATACTATGTATATGGAGGATGGAGATCTGTATGTTTTAAAATGTTTTTCTATGGCTGAGGGATTATTGCTCTTTTCTGTTGTGTCAGTGTATTGTCAATAAATCACATGCTTCTCCAACAATAGTTGTGAGCGTTTAATACAGAGGCTCTCCTTCTTTTTCAGTACTTTTGTTGCCTTTGGCAACCAATAACAGATGCTGATACATTGGCTGTGGCGCCCATTCACCCTATCACAGACACTGTCACAGAGAGTGGGCGTCTGTGATTGGCTATTGGAGCCAATAGCAGTTGCAGTAACATGGAAACAGCCCAGACATTTTAGCATCTAGATGCTAGAATGTATGGGCTTTTTCCAGGTTACTGCAGTGAATAACCAGGAAGTTAGTTAACGGTCGCAGAAGTAAAAGTGCACGGACCCAGTAAGTATGAGCTGATGTTAAATCACTGTTTTGTTTCTTTCTACAGCCCTAACAGCCCCCGAACCCAAACAGTAACACAGATTTCTCAGGGAATTCCGTGTTTGTGGTCTGTGCCCGAACACTGGTGTTTGGTACAGACCACGGACTTTACAGTTCAGGTTCGCCCATCCCTAGTGATGACATCTTGTCTTTTTAGAATCCACATAGGTGCTTAGTTGGGTTCAGATCAAGAGACATACTTGGCCACTGAACTGCTTTAACCACGTTCTTCAGAAATGCAACAGATGTGTGTTTTGGTTGATTGTTATGTTGGAAATTTGCAGGTTAGTTAAACCTCAGACTTTTTTTATCGCTAATTTTTGAATTGCTGTCTGTTCATCATTGAATATCTATCTAAGGCGGCCGTCACACGCAACGATTTCTTGCCCGATATCGTTTAAGCGATCTCCTTTTTGATCGCTTAAGCGATATGGGGCAAGAAATCGTTGCATGTAATCAAGCGATTTACGATGTGAAATCGCTTGATCGTGACATCGCTGATCTGAGCTCCGGAGCTCAGATCTTGCGATGAACGATGTCACGATCTGCTTCATCGTGGTGTATAACACCACGATGAACGATCTCCCAGCGGCAGAGCCTATGCTGGGAGATGGTAACTATGATACACGTCGGGTAACTAAGCGACGCGCGGCGCCTAGTTACCCGATGTGTACCATAGTTACCAGCGAGATCGCGGCTCCACATCGCTGGTGAGTCTGTCTGTGTGACAGCTCACCAGCGATGTGAGCGATATTGTAAGCGATCGCGCGTGCACGTGATCGCTTACAATATCGCTAGAGATATCTCAGCGTGTGACGGCCGCCTAATATATATCTAAAATCCAAAGCTAGACACGGCTCTAGAAAACATTTCTAAAAGTAGTGAAATTTATTAGCCCATAAGTGGCAACATTTTGACTCAAAAAAGAATAAGTTTTTCTCAAACTTTTCTGGAGTCCTGTAAAATATTGGACTTTACGTATTAAAGCCAGTGGTTCTGAGATTTGAAACGTGCATCCTGTGGATTACATACCTGTGAAGCTTAAATTCCTGTTCTGTCTATCTTTCTAAAATGTATAATACAGGCAGCACTCCATCAAATCAAGTGAAAAAGGTGGATTTTACTGATCCATCTGGCGACGTTTCAGCAGATTGCTCCGCTTTTCTCAAGTACATTGCTTGGGAAAGGCAGAGCAATCTGCTGAAATGTCGCCAGATGGATCAGTTAAATCCACCTTTTTTACTTGATTTGATGGAGTGCTGCCTGTATTATTCGTTTTACATTTGTAAAGATTTGGACATTACCTGTTAAGGATTTATTGCGCCTGTATTTTTTGTTGGTAGTGCTGGCCATCTTTTTGTTTTTCGTTATATCTATTTAATTTTCTGTGTTGTGAGGCACCGCCGGCATGATCCTCATGGCCGGGGCGCATCACATGCAGGATCAGGGTATGATCCTGTTTACACTGGCCAGTTTGACTGTGATAATGCTGTGAACACAACGTTTAATGTGACTAATGAGTGGCTCATGAAATCGAGGAGTCCATGAGGAATAGGATGTAAGGAGTGATTGCTGACAGCCCAGGTGGGTGTGTCAGGTGGGTGTGGCCGGCACGATAAGAGTCAGCCAGCTGAGTGATTGAGAGATTCATTCTCAGCCAGACATCAGCCGGAGAGGATGTGGGCTGATTACCAGCCTGAGAGCTGAGCAGAGCCAGTGTGTGTGAGGGACTGGGAGTGCAAGTCCATGCCGCCATGTTGAGATGGTGAAGGGAGCATGCTAGCTCCATGCCGGTGCCGAGGTCCGAGGTTGTGATAGCACCTGGTGGGAAAGCCGTGGCTGAACCCGGTGGGTACTGGTCCGGGCGTGGGGTGAAACACGTCCGGGAAAGGAGCCCTTGGGGGACGCTTGGTGGACCCGTTATCCAGGTAGCGAGACCCGGATCCGTGCCCGGTAAGACAGCGGTTCCCATGTAACGGAGTGAGCTGTATGCGTGATTAATGCCAGGCGGGCATAACCGCTATTGGGTCCGACTAGGCAGTCGGTAAAGGACCCGTTGATGTATGTAGGGGCTTAGGCAATTGCCCTGAATGTAGGATGATGACCTATGTAAGAACATTGTATAATAATGTGGGGAGAAAGTGACCCAGCCAGTATGGATGATGTTGGAGGCGTTCCGTCCCTGTGGGATGAGAGGGAGGCTTGCCCTGCTGCTTGCAGAGGGTACCCGTCCCTCAACCACGGCCTCTAATGGTGTGGGTGTGCCTGTGGTGCCAGACACAGGGGTAATAGGGCTCCTAGTAGGTAACGGATGAGGTTCCCGTGTACTATGGTTTGCCAGTCCCTGTAATGGGCCATGGAGGAGCCACAGTCCATGGATGATGGGCTGTGAGCGTGTGGAAGAAATGTATGTGATCCATGGACGTTTGAATGATGGATCACACATGGTATGTAAGGCCCGGTCAGGCAGGAATCCTGACTACGGGGTAATGTTAGGTCATCAAGCTGGGTGACTAAAGCCAGGCGGCAGGTACCGCCATTGGGACCCACAGGGCCCGGTGAGGCGTATGTAACGAAGGTCAGAAGCAGGGGTTGAAAGGGCTCCTAGAGTGGGGACACCATGGTTGAACCAGGTGGACGCTGACCTGGACATGGGGTGAAACATGTCCAGGAAGGAGCCCCTTGGGGATACATGACATACCCGTTACTCAGGTTGCTCAATCCCTGTTATGAACCCGGAGGGGTCATCGTCGAAGTATAACAAATGTATTTATCATAAATGTACTGTAAGATGTGTAAGTAGGCCGGAGGCCGTAGCCACCACGGAGCAGGTGTTAGAGCTCCAATGGGGAGAGAGTTGTGGTTACAGGTCCCGGGTTATTGTGAATGTATATGTGCCATGTTCTATGTAATGTATGATGTATTTATGTAAAGTGTTTAGAATCAATGTGATATGTGTCCAACATACTACCTGGGTTATGTTATTATAAGTGAAAAATAAACGGGTACACATTGGTTAAACTTATAAACACGTGTTTTGTCGTTATGCAAGCGGGTTCCCCGGTTGCTACCTCACAGTGTATATTGTATACTGTAACATATTATGAAAAGCGGGTGACATGCAGCACTCAGAGGGTTAATCCTCCCCTGTGCAGTCAGCCATTGGCTGCAGTTGTATTAGTCACATGTGAGTAGGAGGAGCTAACTCCACCTATACACTGAAAAATTGAGTCAGTTTGGAGATGACAGCTGAGAATAAAAAGGGAACTGACAGCCTCCATGGTGGGAGGATTTCTGGTCTAATAGGTGAAGTTTTCCCTTGGAGGTCTGCTTGTCTGTATTTGTGGGTCAACCTACAATTGTAAGTGTAGAAATCATTGACCAGCTATCACTTACTACCTGTAAATAGTTTTCCCATCTGTTGTTATCAGTCAAAAACTATTCATTTCTAAGACATATTTGTTTTACCAACAACTACCACCACCATCAGACATGACTTAAAGGGGCAGCAACAGAGAAAAAACAATGTATCCCATGGTTATATTTCCTTTTTTTATTGGGAACTTTGTGTGTCTGCAACTCTGAAGGGATTCCTTTTTTTCCTGTTTGATACCCTGGCTTTGATAACTACCTTGTGTGGCGTCCCACATGGTCAGGCGTCACAGTGGGGTATTGCACCCATAAAAGTGGTGTAATTTTCCCCAACTGCAAGTGGATACTAGGCTGGTGGGTGGGACCAATTCCTGCACTCCCTCATTAGAATAGTGGTGGGAGGTAACTCCTGGGAGGGAGAGATATCCACCTCTATGGGGAGTAGAAGTTAGTCGCAGAGAGGGTGCCTGACGCTGGAGTCTGGGCCCTAGAGAGAAAGTGGGAACCCCAGCGTGGAGCGACCATACTTCAGGATATTCCCCAGTACTCCATGGGAACGCCAGACCCAAGGAAATGGCCAGAGTCCACCACTGAAGTCATCAACCGGCTGCTGCGGTCTGTTCACCGGCTGAGGCACCCTGCCAGATGGAGCGGTCTGCCTGCTTCCTCACCACGAGGGAGGGGAGCCCCAAGTCTCCCTACAAGGAGCCATTGTGTATAGACTCATCCTAGGCGGGAAAGAAAGGACACGGGTTCGTCAACTAAGGCATACCACGGGTACCCCCATACCACCTGGCATCCACTTGCAGCCACCTGTAGAGCTACCTGTTTCTTTAACAACTTTTGCTGAACTGTGGACTTGTATGCTGATGACTGTTTACAGTAAAGTACTCGGGAGAGTGACTGCCTCCGTGTCTTTGCGCTGCAGAATTCAACCTGTTTGCTTACAGGAATGCTGCCCCGGAGGATCAGCTCCACCTGTAGGGAGCTTTGCCTTTCTTGCCACGATACCATCGCCCTCCGGAGGATTGTGGCGGTGCTGGTGATCCCTCACCAGGTACTTCCTGTGGTGTCACGTGACAACAAACTCTTATCCCCTCTATATAACCCCTTATTGAAGTGTCACCCAGGCCACGGGCTCAGGCGCTGCCACCCGTGACATCCCCGTGAAAACCCTCTTCGAGCCTGATACCCGAGTACACTAGGGCCTTGGGCTCGACATATATTTCTGGTGCTGTGAACAGAATCTCGTGCCCGGTATTACCGGGTACTGTGTGCCTTGGACTTTTGAACTGCATTGAAGCAAACTTTTCCCGATTTGTTTGGCGCCAAAAATGGGTTCCCACCATCACTGCAGGAGGACCCAAGATGGCGCCGTAGCCATGTACAAAACACCATGTGTAGGCCCGGGGGTGTGCCTCAGCCCCTAGAAGAAGGAGGGCCAAGATGGAGGCACCAAAAAGTGTGGCCGCACCGATTGCCATCAGTCAATCAGGGGGGCGGCCCACAGGAAGTGCTCCAGGACTGGCTGCCGAAAAAGAGACAAACCGGAAGAGGAGGACAGAACGAGCAAGGATCCTTTATACCCGGCAATATGGCGGCATCCCGTTGGAGAGATATCGTGCGCGAGGTCGAAGAACAGGCCAGAGCCGCACAAGGAGACCCGGCAACGGCATCCCTTTTAACACTAGAGGGGGATGCTAACTACTAGAGACAATTTCGGACAGGTCCGCCAGGACATGGAGGAAGCCCTGGAGTGGGCGTGCCGCCGGTGGAGCGCAGAGAGGGCTTGTGAACTAAGAACAATGAGAGAAGGCCAAGAAGCATGAGAGTCAGTGGCAGCAGTACAAGCAGTCGTGGAATACCGAGCCTCCTCACCACCCGTCACGCCACCCGTTCAGACCCAGGAAGCAGGGACCCAGACCGGAGCCCCTGTAGAACCACCGTCCCGTACCCATAGCTATCTCCATCTAGAGGCAGCACGACCGTCCCCAGCAGAACCAGGCGTGATCATAGAAGCTGAGAAAAAGGGAGACAAGACAGACTTTAAGGAACCGAAGGATGTAGAAGGAGCGTCAGGAGGGAGCATCCCAGAAGCTGCATGGTGGTCCACATGGCAGCGGCAGCGGCAAGGTACCCCCATCGTTGTGAGCACAGCGGAGACCAGAGCGTCGCCCAGAGTCCCAACCGGCAACTCACCACCACCAGAATACCAGTCATCCCTGAACCAGCGAGACCAACTAGCAAGACAGAAAAGAAGAGAAGAAAGATTCCAGAAAGAGCAGGCTACCCTTTGAGATGAAGCTAGCACAGCCCCCGCTTCCATTGGGGTTGCGCTGCCAAGGAACTGTAGTTTCTGTTTACCACGATGAAGGATGGGATTCCTACGCGAACCCGGACTTCAGGAAGACATTTTCTTCGCCAGACATGACGTTGAATCGTACCTGCAGCGTGGACATCCGGATCGTGACTTGTACCGAGGTGAGCAGGTTTCCTTTGAAAGGCCTCCAAGCCGCATAGTACGCCAACAATAGACTCCCATTGCATTGAAGTCGTCAACTGGCTGCTGCAGTCTGTTCACCGGCTGCGGCACCCTGCCAGACGGAGCGGTCTGCCTGCTTCCTCACCACGAGGGAGGGGATCCCCAAGTCTACCTACAAGGAGCCATTGGGTATAGACTCATCCTAGGCGGGGAAGAAAGAACACGGGTTCGTTACCTAAGGCATACCATGGGTACCACCATACCACCATACCATACAGGTACTACAGGTGGCGTCACGTGACAACAAACTCTTATCCCCTGTACATAACCCCTTATTAAAGTTTCACCCAGGCCATGGGCTCAGGCGCTGCCACCCGTGACATCCCCGTGAAATCCCCCTCCGAGCCTGATACCCCAGTACCCCAGGGCCTGGGGCTCGACACTTGTTTCCCCTAAAATAAGATGGGGGGAAATATTGCATGTGAATATTGGGGGCTGCAAGGGGATGATGGGGATATTGGTAGCTGCATGGGAATATTGGGGCTTGAAAGGGGATGATGGAAACATAAGACATCCTCTGAAAATAAGACATAGGTCAGGTTCACACATACAAATCCGATTTTGCCTTAAATCCGTTTTTGGGAACATTTTGGTTGTTTTGTTTTTCAAAGTCCAAAAATGCATATGCATGTGAGTGCTTTTTTTAAAAAAAAAAAATAACGCATGTATTGTTATGCAGCAGCCCAAAAACGCTGCTAGCTGCATTTTTGGGGTGCTTTCAAATAACGCATGGGGCCTATGGGAAACGCATGCGTTAACGCATGGCACATATAGGCACCTGCGTTAACGCATGCATTAACGCAAATGTGTTTTAATGAAAAAATGACTAAGTCCCAAAATTTGCCAAAAACGTCCAGGACCCCAGGGGACACTATTGGCACCCTTAGAAAAACGGCTCCGTTTTTCTAAGGGCTTAAAAAACGAATTTGCATGTGTGAACCTGGTCATAGTAAAGTTTTTGGTGCAAAAAGTAAGATAAGAGAGTGTCTTATTTTAGAGGAAACAGGGTAGGACTGTTTACACCAACCTGTTGGCACAATCCACTTGTGTGTTTGTGGTATCTTTTGGTTCTTCGTATAGCAATCAGACCACTCTTATTCTAGGGGCATTTCCAATTTGCAATTTTTTTTTCATCTCTAATTGGAGTGAGGAAAAAGATCACAGTTTGCTGTGAATGGCAGCGTGTCTTGGATCATGCGCACCCACACAAGTCTATGGGTGGGTGTGAAACATCGGACTGCACTCGGATGACATGATGTATGCTCAGATAGGCAATGGAGAAGATGGAGAGATTAATTTCTCCACCTTCTCTACACCTGTGATTTGATTCTGGCCTTCAAAAGAATCGGAGTACAATGACACTCGGTGACACTCACAGCAAAGCCTGAGCCGAGCGCCATTATCTTATCGCATCCAATACTCTCACATCGGATGCTATTTGCTCATGTGACCCCAGCCTAACTGTGTTCTTTCCTTTATTTTTTTGGAATCATTGAGCATTTAATAGCTTTTAATGTTCTTCAGATTTTATAACTTTCTACCTATTCCCTCTGGTTATCAAACATTCAGCTCATTACCAATTCTGCTTCAAATTCTAGATAAATATCATGTTGCGGCCTCTTATTGTGCTCATTTATCACTGTCTAAAGTTTTACATTTCAGAGAAAAAGAGAAAATTACATTAAGTAGGAAGAAGTCTTTCAATTAACAAACTATACAGACAGCATAGAAATGTGGGAAGTCTCAAAAGTAAAAATCTAATAAAGAGAAATGTTGAGCCAATTTAGAGACAACAGTCCAGAGAACATCTTGCTCTCAAATACAAATAGAACTTAATACTCAGCTATCAAAAACCATGGACAAGGGTTATAGTTTAGAAAAGATACGATAAGAGAAAGATTTAAACCCTTAAAGGAATCCTGACCTTGCAAAATGTGCCCCCAGGCTCTATATACCTGTTTCTGCACCATATTAACAGATTTCTAGGCATCTTTTTCTGCTTCTAAAGCGATATAGTGAACTTTAGATAAATTGTTATCATACCTTATAATCTGCGGCTTCTCATTATATGAGAACCCGCAAAAGGCGTTCCTTTCTGGGCCTCCCCGCCGCCTGCTTTGTAATTATTCACGCCCCTATGGGCGTGCTTACAGAGCAGGGACAGTGCTCGTCATGAAAGGGGCGTTAAAGCCGATATGACGCTAAGCACGTCATATCCGGCTTTACACATCAGTACACCCCTCGCGATGCGGAGTGCGCATGCGCGATGAGTGTACTGACGTGGTAAAGCCGGATATGACGCGGTTAGCGTCATATCGACTTTAACGCTCCTTACATGACGAGCACTGTCCCTGCTCTGTAAGCACGCCCATAGGGGCGTGAATAATTACAAAGCAGGTGGCGGGGAGGTCCAGAAAGGAACGCCTTTTGCGGCTTCTCATATAATGAGATGCCACAGATTATAAGGTATGATAACGACTTATCTAAAGTTTGCTATATCGCTTTAGAAGCAGAAAGGGATGCCTAGAAATCTATTAATATGGTGCAGGGACAGGTATATAGAGCCTGGGGCACATTTTGAAAGGTCAGGATTCCTTTAAAGGGTTTATCGTTGACTTTTATTATTTTTAAGTATGGGGCTATGAACTAACAGGTAGATAGTTGACAACTACCTGCTGTTCTGTCCAGTTCAAACTTTTTCCAGTTCAGAGTGTTGACAAAGCACTGCTCCCAGTGACTCAGCGGCTTCCGATGACGTTACATTAACATAGCAGTGTCTTCACTTCCCCTCTGCTCTCTCAATGGGACGTCTCTGCAGATGTTATGCTGATTGGCTCCTGATATCATGCTACCTAGCTGCATGGAGGTGGATGACAATCGTAATAAAACCTGCAGTGATGCCCCATCGAAAGAGCAGACTGAAAAGAAAAGTTGCCTTGTTGACAAAAGGTCAAATGAAGCAGAAGAATTGCCTCCAAGATTGTAAGCCGGAAGTGTTCATTCCCATGCTGAACTGTGGTGTCCCACTGATCAGTGGGCCACGAAGGGGTACTTCACCCAGACCAGCGTGTGTGGTATCCCAGTGACCAGTGAATGGGGACTTCGTATGTGGCTTTCATCCTGCACTCACACACTTAGCTCAGGGGGCCAATTAGTTAAACCCATTACCAGGGTATATAAGTGGGTAGTGGGTGTGACGAAGTGGACCCCTTCAATGTAGTACATATGATGATTTTTTATGTAACCCAGACATATCATATTGTATATAGGCTTGTAAACGTGTATTGGCCAAGGAGAATTTCCTACAGTATTTTCATAGATGACTGGTGTAAGTTTAGCTTGGTAATGTAATTATCTAACTTGTTTGTCATAGCAGGCCAGAGAACTTAATTATGCTAATCGTCCATTGTCTATTACCCTGTGAATGTTGATTCCATGTACAGGGGCCCCAGCCACTATTGTTTAAGTGTCATTGATTGCAGACTCAATGTCTCATACTAACATTCCATTGTATCACTGCTAGGTGCTATATCAATCAGCATTTGGATTGCAATAGTACTAAAATATGTTAAATGAGGATTGGAGTTCAGCCAATGAAAAGACTGTGTTATTGCACCAATCGTGACGTCCCCAATATCCTACAATGAGGGCTTAGGTATATAAGGAGGACTGTTCACTTTGACCAGCAGATGAGAGTTAGATTCTCTCTAGTGGCCTCAGTCTAGGGATTTCGGTCCCGGCTAGAGGTCCTCTGGATTGGAGATTGGAGATTGAAGATTGGATACAGGCAGCTAATCTAGGGTCTTCGGATCCGGTTAGCGAGCCATAACCCTAGGCCTAAGCATTTCGGTGCCGACCAAGGGGATCAGAACACGGACTAAAGAACCACAAGGACTTCAGTATCAGATTATCGGATTCGGCTGTGATAAAGACTGCATAAGGACAAGGAAGCAACCCAGGTTGGGATGATACAGTCACCTGGCTACAGACTTTGCTGTGCTATATTCTAAACCCTGGTGAGCCAGCGGAAGGGTGAGACTCCTGTTACATTTATGTGTTGTGCTTGGTTATGCGTTATATGCTGTTAACTGTTTGGGGATCCAATAAAGCCTTAATATTGTGATTCCCTGACCCTGTGTTGTCTGAGTAGTGTTCCGCCCACAGTTAAGGAGCTCGGGTGTTCAGTTGGGGATGAGCCCTGGTCCACATTGTCTTTGTAAAGGCGGCTGGGCCGGCGGACGAGAGCACCCACTGACCCCGGGTCTCCACAGTGGGGAGCGGGAAAAGAGAGTAGAGAAGTGAGAGGTTGAGGAGGACCCTTCAGAGGACACAGAGAGAGGGCACCCAAAAGGATTGGTGACCCAGACGAGAAGCGGGAGCCTGAGGGTGTAAGCTAACACCCGGTGTCAGACTGTCTACCTACCAGTCTGGGATTATCCCAGTCCACGGAACAGAGTTCCGTTTCTGAGTGCGGTGCAGGCAAGTTCAACTCTGAGCCGCCAACATCGGTTTTGCTGAGAAGACTTCAGTCTCCAGGTCACCTGTAACAGCAACTAGCTTGAGAGCCAGGGCCCGCAGGAATCCATCAGGAATTTGCGGCAATCCAGAGAAGGTTCTTACCCGAGTTCATAATTACAGAGGAAAGAGAGAGATACACAGGAGTAGTGATGGGCGAATCCTAAATTACTCGGAATCGCTTGACTCTAGCGAGTCCGAGCACAGGACTCGCTACTCGTTGCGAGTCTAGCGAGTCCAATGTTAATGAATGGGGAAGCGAGTAATAGCGAGTAGTGTGAGATTTACAAATCGCAGATGTGTCTCGGAAGCTTCAGCCTGAAGCAATCCTAGTTTTGTCATTTATTTGCATTGGACTCGTTTACTTTGTAAGTAATCGCTGGCTGGGAAACTCGCACAGATAAGAGTCCTGCTTTCTCCTCTGTGCTGGCTGCCAGCTCCAGGGTCCTAGAGCCCGCCTGCTGCCTGATGTAGCAGTGCTGAGATTGTTCTCAGTCTGCTCATTCCCTGTGTACTGACATGAATGTCTTTGCACAGAGATGATGTAGCAGTGCTGAGATTGTTCTCAGTCTGCTCATTCCCTGTGCATAGACATCTATATCTATACACAGGGGATGTAGCAGAGAGGACATCGCGTTTTGGACTGCGTCGGATGGAAGAGGATTTTTTTAATTAAAGATGGAGTCCCTAATGGCTTTTTTTTTTATTTCTAATAAAAAAATTTCTCTGTGTTGTGTTTTTTTTAAAACAATTTAATAGAAATTCATGGCGGTCATGTCTAATATTGGCGTGACCGCCATAAATTTCGGGCTTAGGGCCAGCTGATAATACAAAGCTGGCCCTAACCTCTATTACCCAGCATGCCACCGCCACCAGGGCCGCTGGAAGAGCGGGGTTCAGCGCCAGAGGATGGCGCTTCAATGAACGCGCCATCTTCTGGGGCGGCTGCGGGCTGCATTTTGCAGCGGGGGGTGCCCAGAAAGCTTGGGCATCCCTGCGCTGCGGATTCCAGCCCTCAGCTGCTTAGCTGTACCTGACTAGACATAGAAATTGCGCGGAGCCCCACGCATTTTTTTGACTCCGACTCCGAGACGACTCCGACTCCGAGACAACTCCGACTCCGACTCCGAGACGACTCCGAGACGACTCCGAGACAACTCCGACTCCGAGACGACTCCGACTCCGAGACGACTCCAACTCCGAGACGACTCCGAGGCGACTCCGACTCAGACGACTCCAAGACGACTCCGACTCCGAGACGACTCCGACTCCGAGACGACTCCGACTCCGACTCGACTCCGAGACGACTCCAACTCCGAGACGACTCCGACTCGACTCCGAGACGACTCCGACTCTGAGACGACGCCGACTCCGACTCCAACTCGACTCCGAGACGACTCCGACTCCAACTCGACTCCGAGACGACTCCGACTCCGACTCGACTCCGAGACGACTCCGACTCCGAGACGACTCCGACTCCGAGATGACTCCGACTCCGAGACGATTCCGACACGACTCCGACTCCGAGACGACTCCGACACGACTCCGACTCCGAGACGACTCCGACTCAGACGACTCCGAGACGACTCCGACACGACTCCGACTCCGACTCGACTCCGAGACGACTCCGACTCCGAGACGACTCCGACTCCGAGACGACTCCGACTCCGACTCGACTCCGAGACGACTCCGACTCCGAGACGACTCCGACTCCGAGACGACTCCGAGACTACTCCGACTCGACTCCGAGACGACTCCGACTCCGAGACGACTCCGACTCCGAGACGACTCCGACTCCGACTCCAAGACGACTCTGACTCCGAGACGACTCCGACTCGACTCCGAGACGACTCCGACTCGACTCCGAGACGACTCCGACTCCGACTCCGACTCCGAGACGACTCCGACTCCAAGACGACTCCGACTCCGAGACGACTCCGACTCCGACTCGACTCCGAGACGACTCCGACTCCGAGACGACTCCGACTCCGAGGCGACTCCGACTCCGAGGCGACTCCGACTCCGAGGCGACTCCGACTCTGAGGCGACTCCGACTCTGAGACTCCGACTCTGAGACTCCGACTCTGAGGAGACTCCGACTCCGAGACTCTGACTCTGAGCCTCTGACTCTGAAATTCATTAAATAATTAAAAAAAAAATGCGTGGGGCTCCGCACAATTTCTATATCTAGCCAGGTACAGCTAAGCAGCTGGGGACTGGAATCCGCAGCGCAGGGATGCCCAAGCTTTCTGGGCACCCCCCGCTGCAAATTGCAGCCCCCAGAAGATGGCGCGTTCATTGAAGCGCCATCCTCTGGCGCTGAACCCCGCTCTTCCAGCGGCCCTGGTGGCAGTGGCACGCTGGGTAATAAAGGGGTTAATACCAGCTTTGTTATACAAGCTGGTATTAAGCCCGAGATTTTTAATGTCAGGCCACGTTTGACCCAGCCACTAAGAATCTCCAATAAAGGGTTAAAAAAACACAACACAGAGAAAATTTTTTATTTGAAATAAAAAAAAAATCCATTAGGGACTCCATCTTTAATTAAAAAAATCCTCTTCCGTCCGACGCAGTCCAAAATGCGATGTCCTCTCTGCTACATCCCCTGTGCATAAATATAGATGTCTATGCACAGGGAATGAGCAGACTGAGAACAATCTCAGCACTGCTACATCAGGCAGCAGGTGGGCTCTAGGACCCTGGAGCTGCACAGAGGAGACAGCTGGACTCGGCTCGCAAAGAAACAGCAGTTACTTTGCGAGTTTCCCTGCTATCACTGGCACAGTAGCCGAGTCTAATGCAAACAATGGCAATCCTAGTTTTGTCAGCGTTTCTGACAAAACTAGGATTGATATTGATTTGCATTGGACTCGTGCGAGTAATCACTGGGAAACTCGCAGAGTACCGAGTCCTGCGAGTCCCTTACTACTCGCCGAGTAACGAGTCCTAGCGAGTAGATTCGCCCATCCCTACACAGGCGGCCAGGCCAGGTTCTATGCAGGTCAAGGCTTCAACACAAGTGAGGATTAAGGGTGAAGCCAAAAGAGCATCACTGAAAGGACACCCCATTCAGTGATCACTACCACGGCCAGCTACCCGTAACTGTGTGACTGTGTACCGATGAGAACTGCCTTGTCAAGTTGCCAGTAAATACCCGTGCAGAGCAAGAAGATCTCCTGTGTCTTATTTCCATTAAGTTAGTAATCTGCATTCCAGTCTCAGCGAAGAGACTGTGTAATTCTCTGATCCTGCTGAGCTGCTGCTGTGAGAACAACCAAGACAACCAGTACTTCAGAGATCTGCCCCGGGGACCCTGCTCCGCCTGCGGGAGCCCTATCATCCGGCTGCCTATCCATCATCCCCGGAGGTCTGCTGGCAGCACTGGTGCCATCACCAGATACCACAGGTGGCGTCACAAACATTACACTTCTATTTTTACACTTTTCAGCGACCACCAGGGCCACGGACCCGAGCATAAACCACCAGTGACGGCATCTAGCAGCAACGGCTGGGATCCGAGTTCTCAAACCCCTGGGTGAGTCAGAACCAGGTTTTCGCAACTAACTGCCTGTTAGTTCTTAGCCCCATACACAAGAATAATAAAAGTCCTTGATACCATTAACGATCAGGCCTGTTAAACATGGTATCAAGGACTTTTATAATGACCATTCATTTTTGTTTTGTTTTTATTTAATTTAATTTTTGCCTTCCTGATTTTCACTCACCATAACTTTTTTTTTTTTTATTAATTTACACGGCTGGCTATATGAGGCTTTGTTTCATGGCAAATTAATGGTATTATTTTTTATTGCACAAGGATAGAGGAAGAAGATGCAGCGGTGCGCTGTCATCCTTTACACTGAGCATCCATCACTTTAGAGAGACAAGATGTGTTTATATATACTGTAAATACAATGGGTACGGAAATATTCAGACCCCTTTACATTTTTTTACTCTTTGTTTCATTGCTGCCATTTGATAAATTCAAAAAAGTTTTTTTCTCATTAATGTACACTCTGCACCCTTTCATGACTGAAAAAAAAACCAGAAATGTAGACATTTTTAAAAATCTATTAAAAAAAGAAAAACTGAAATATCACATACATAAGTATTCAGACCCTTTGCTCAGTATTGAGTAGAGCATCCTTTTGAGCTATTACAGCCATGAGTCTTCTTGGGAATTATGCAACAAACAAGTTTTCCACTCCTTGAACTCTTTGTGATTTTTATTCAAGAATACTGTATAATGTAGATTGTAGTTGGGCATAGAAAAAGGATTTAGGACATCAATAAATTCATTTTTGAATTTTGGATTTGGGAAATGGTGATGATGTTCCAGAATGTGATGACATACCGTATATACTCGCGTATAAGCCGAGTTTTTCAGCCCAAAAATTGGGCTGAAAAGTACCCCCCTCGGCTTATACGCGAGTCAGTGCTGTATACCGATGTATACATCGGTACATACCAATGTATACATCGGTATACAGCAGCCCCCGCATCCCCAATAATGCAGGGCCCCCCAGCCTCGCTCCGGTCACCTGTAAAGCAAACTATACTTATCAGTGTCCCGCTGTCCGCGCCCGCTCGCCGCTGCCGTCCGCGATCCTCCATCTTCATGCGTCTTCTTCCTGTTTCTGTGCTCGTCGCAGGCAATGATGTCATTCCCTGCGACGAGCACAGGAAACAGGAAGAAGACGCATGAAGATGGAGGATCGCGGATGTCAGCGGCGAGCGGGCGCGGACAGCGGGACACTGATAAGTATAGTTTTGGTTTACAGGTGACCGGAGTCAGGCTGGGGGGCCCTGCATTACTGGGGCTGCCTGTATACTACCGCTGGGGCTGCTATACACTACTACTGGGGCTGTATACACTACCACTGGGGCTGCTATATACTACCACCGGGGCTGTATATACCTCTGGGGCTGTATATACTGCTGGGGCCCTGTATACTACCACTGGGGCTGTATATACTACCACTGGGGCTGTATATACCTCTGGGGCCCTGTATACTACCACTGGGGCTGTATAAACCACTGGGCTGTATATACTGCTGGGGCCCTGTATACTACCACTGGGGCTGTATATACTACCACTGGGGCTGTATATACTACTAGGGCTGCGTCTATACTACCACTGGGGCTGTATATACTGCTGGGGCCCTCTATACTACCACTGGGGCTGTATATACTACCACTGGGGCTGTATATACTACCACTGGGGCTGTATATACCTCTGGGGCCCTGTATACTACCACTGGGGCTGTATAAACCACTGGGGCTGTATATACTGCTGGGGGCCTGTATACTACCACTGGGGCTGTATATACTACCACTGGGGCTGTATATACCTCTGGGGCCCTGTATACTACCACTGGGGCTGTATAAACCACTGGGGCTGTATATACTGCTGGGGCCCTGTATACTACCACTGGGGCTGTATATACTACCACTGGGCTGTATATACTACTAGGGCTGCGTCTATACTACCACTGGGGCTGTATATACTGCTGGGCCCTGTATACTACCACTGGGGCTGTATATATTACCACTGGGGCTGTATATACTACCACTGGGGCTGTATATACCTCTGGGCCCTGTATACTACCATTGGGGCTGTATAAACCACTGGGCTGTATATACTGCTGGGGCCCTGTATACTACCACTGGGGCTGTATATACTACCACTGGGGCTGTATATACCTCTGGGGCCCTGTATACTACCACTGGGGCTGTATAAACCACTGGGGCTGTATATACTGCTGGGGCCCTGCATACTACCACTGGGGCTGTATATACTACTAGGGCTGCGTCTATACTACCACTGGGGCTGTATATACTGCTGGGGCCCTGTATACTACCACTGGGGCTGTATATACTACCACTGGGGCTGTATATACCTCTGGGCCCTGTATACTACCACTGGGGCTGTATAAACCACTGGGGCTGTATATACTGCTGGGGCCCTGTATACTACCACTGGGGCTGTATATACTACCACTGGGGCTGTATATACTACTAGGGCTGCGTCTATACTACCACTGGGGCTGTATATACCACTGGGGCTGTATATACTACTGGGGCTGCGTGTATACTACCACTGGGGCTGCTGTATCTACCTCTGGGACTGGTGTATACCACACTGCTGGGGCTGTATACTTGTGCTAGGGTCCACCCTCGGCTTATACACGAGTCAATAGATTTTCCCAGGTTTTGGGGGCAAAAGTAGGGGGGTCGGCTTATACACGGGTCGGTTTATACACGAGTATATACGGTAATTATATTTGAATTAATGTTGATTTTGTAAACTTAAGAATACAGTACTTGTTCATATTTGATGGAACCAATGAATTTCATTAATTTCAACTTGAGAGTTTGAATAGCATAAATCAATTTGCTCATCTGTAGATGTGAGCCATAAAATAAATGGCTAACTATTTAATACATTGATGTTCCAAAAACCTTCCTAAGAACTTCTTTACTTTCTTTCATTGCTGGGTTAACAAAGCAATAATTGCCCTTTATGATATACAGAAGCCTTGAGAGTCATAAGAGTTGAGTTGTCTTAAGGAATAGATCACTTCAAATGGAGAATGTGTTTATAAGAGAACTAGATGGTGGCCCGATTCTAACACATCGGGTATTCTAGAATATAGAAATAGGGATTGCATGGGGAAGGCAGTGAGGGCTGAATAGGGAGGGACTTTGAGGACGGAGTGGCGGAGGGAGGACGGCGTGGCAGGGGGAGGAGGATAGAGGGGCACAGGTAGAGGGAGGATAGAGTGGCGGGGGAAGGAGGGAGGATAGAGCGGCAGGGGGGAGGAAGATGGAGGACAGAGGAGGTAGCGGTGGGGTGGGGAGGATGAAGCGGCACAGGCAGGGGGAGGATGGAGCACAGAGTGGCGGGGAGGAGGAGGAGGACGAAGCAGCGGGCTGGGGGAGGATGGAGCAGCACAGGCAGGGGAGGACGGAGGATGGAGCGGTGGAGGGGAGGAGGACAAAGGAAGGAGGAGGAAGCGGTGGGTGGGGGAGGATGGAGCGGCACTGGGAGAACGGAGCACAGAGCGGCAGGGGAGAGTAGGATGGAGGACAAAGCGGCGGGGTGGGGGAGGCCAGAGCAGCACAGGCAGGGGAGGACAGAGGATCGAATAGCAGAGGGAAGGAGGACAAAAAAAGGAAGTGGAAGCGGTGGGGCGGGTAGGATGTCGCGGCACAGACAGGGGGAGGATGGAGGACAGAGCGGCTTGGGAGGGGAGGACGGAGGATGAAGCGCTGGGGTGGAGGAGGATGGAGCAGCACAGTCAGGGGGAGGATGGAGTGGCGGAGGTGAGGAAGCGGTGGGGTGGGGGAAGATGGAGTGGCACAGGCAGAAGGAGGATGGAGCAGCAGGGGAGGACGGAGCACAGAGCAGCGGGGAGAGGAGGATGGAGTGGAGGAGAGGGGGAGGACAAAGGAAGGAGGAGGAAGCGGTGGGGTGGGGGAGGATGGAGCGACACAGGCAGGGGGAGGATGGAGCGGCAGGGGGAGGACGGAGCACAGAGCGGCGGGGAGGGGAGGAGGATGGAGCAGCATGGGCAGGGGCAGGATGGAGTAGCGGAGGGGAGGAGGACAAAGGAAGGAGGAGAAGTGGTATGGCGGCGGAGGATGGAGCGGCACAGACACGGGGAGGATGGAGGACAGAGCAGCGGGGAGGGAGGATGGAAGACGAAGCGCCGGGGTGGGGAGGACGGAGCAGCACAGTCAGGGGAGGATGGAGTGGCAGAGATGAGGACGGAGCACAGAGCGGCAGGGGAGAGGAGGATGGAGGATGGAGGATTGAGTGGTGGAGGGGAGGAGGACGAAGGAAGGAGGAGGAAGCGGTGGGGTGGGGGAGGATGGAGCGGCACAGGCAGGGGAGGATGGAATGGCAGGGGGAGGACAGAGCGGCAGGGGAGGACAGAGCACAGAGCGGCGGGGGAGATGAGGATGGAGGATGAAGCGGCGGGTTGGGGGAGGACAGAGCAGCACAGGCAGGGGGAGGACGGAGGATGGAGTGGTGGAGGGCAGGAGGACAAAGGAAGGAGGAGGAAGCTGCACAGGCAGGGGAGCACGGAGCACAAAGCGGCGGGGGGAGGAGGACGGAGGACGAAGCAGCGGGTGGGGGAGGACGAAGGAGTAAAGACAGGGGAGGACAGAGGATGGAGTGGTGGAGGGGAGGAAGACAAAGGAAGGAGGAGGAAGCGGTGGGGTGGGGAGGATGGAGCAGCACAGGCAGGGGGGACGGAGTGGCAGGGGGAGAACGGAGCACAGAGCGGCGGGGGAGAGGAGGATAGAGGACAAAGCGGCGGGGTGGGGGAGGCCGGAGCAGCACAGGCAGGGGGAGGACGGAGTGGCAGGGGGAGAACGGAGCACAGAGCGGTGGGGGAGAGGAGGATGGAGGACGAAGCGGCGGGTGGGGGGGCTGGAGAAAAAGGGGGAGGACAGAGCAGTGGGGGAGAGGGTATGGAGGACGGCGGGGTGGGGGTGGCTGAAGCAGCACAGACATTGGAAGGATGGACAATGGAGTGGCGGAGGGGAGGAGGACAAAGGAAGGAGAGGAAGCGGTGGGATGGGGGAGGATGGAGCGGCACAGGCAGGGGAGATGGAACGGTAGGGGGAGGACGGAGCACAGAGTGGCGGGTGGAGAGGAGGATGGAGGATGAAGCAGCGGGTGGGGTGAGAACAGAGCAGCACAGGCAGGGGAGGATGGAGTGGTGGAGGGGAGGAAGACAAAGGAAGGAGAAGGAAGCGGTGGGGTGGGGGAGGATGGAGCAGCACAGGCAGGGGGAGGACGGAGTGGCAGGGGGAGAACGAGCACAGAGCGGCAGGGGAGAGGAGGATGGAGGATGAAGCGGCGGGGTGGGGAGGCTGGAGAAAAAGGGGGAGGACAGAGCAGTGGGGGAGAGGAGGATGGAGGACGGCGGGGTGGGGGTGGCTGAAGCAGCACAGACAGTGGAAGGATGGAGGATGGAGTGGCGGAGGGAGGAGGACAAAGGAAGGAGGAGGAAGCAGTGGGGTGGGGAGGATGGAGCGGCACAGGCAGGGGGAGGATGGAACGGCAGGGGGAGGACGGAGCACAGAGTTGCGGGTGGAGAGGAGGATGGAGGATGAAGCGGCGGGGTGGGGTGAGGACAGAGCAGCACAGGCAGGGGGAGGATGGAGTGGTGGAGGGGAGGAGGACAAAGGAAGGAGGAGGAAGCTGCACAGGCAGGGGGAGCACGGAGCACAGAGCGGCGGGGGGAAGGAGGATGGAAGACGAAGTGGCGGGGTGGGGGAGGACGGAGGAGTAAAGGCAGGGGTGGACAGAGGACGGAGTGGTGGAGGGGAGGAAGACAAAGGAAGGAGGAGGAAGCGGTAGGGTGGGGGAGGATGGAGCAGCACAGGCAGGAGGAGGACGGAGCACAGAGCGACGGGGGAGAGGAGGATAGAGGACGAAGCGGCGGGGTGGGGAGGCCGGAGCAGCACAGGCAGGGGGAGGATGGAGTGACAGGGGGAGGATGGAGCACAGAGCGGCGGGGAAGAGGAGGATGGAGGATGAAGCGGCGGGGTGGGGGAGGCTGGAGCAAAATGGGGAGGACAGAGCACAGAGCAGTGGGGGAGAGGGGGATGAAGGACGGCGGCGTGGGGGTGGCTGAAGCAGCACAGTCAGTGGAAGGATGGAGGATGGAGTGGCGGAGGAGAGGAGGACAAAGGATGGAAGAGGAAGTGGTGGGGTGGGGAGGATGGAGCGGCACAGGCAGGGGGAGGATGGAGCGGCAGGGGGAGGACGGAGCACAGAGCGGCGGGGTGGGGGAGGACGGAGGGCAAAGGGGTGGGGGAGGACGGAGGATGAAGCGGCACAGGCAGGGGGAGGAAGGAGCAGACTCACACCCACACACAGACTCACACCCACACACAAAGTCACACCTAGACACTGACTCAGACCCACACACATACACACAGAGACTCACACCTACAGCTGGAAAAAACACACCCACACACATACATACACAGACTCACACCCACAGGCAGACACACACACCCACACACATACACACACAGACTCACACACACACACACTCACACACACTCAGACACACACACAGACTCATACTCATAGCCACACACACACACACACACGCGCTCTCACCTCTCCCCTGGCGGTCCCAGTGCTGGCCCTCATGTCCCTGGTGCTGAGTGCATTGTCAGCAGAGCGTAGGTGTGGAGGAGGCGGGCGCAGAGGCGGCGGTGTGCAGGATAATCCCGGGTGTCAGTGCAGCTGGGACCCGGCTGGCATGTGCTGCTGCCACCCAGCTGCACTGACAGGAGGCGGCTGACACCCGGGATCATCCTATGGCCGCACAGTCTGTAACAGACTGTGCGGCCATAGGAAGGAGGAGCCGCATGATGTGCGCTCCCGTTGCTCCCTGCACCCTGGGAACCCGACCCCGGCAGCCTCCGGTCCCCAATGTCAGTGGGTGGCTCGTGGCGGGGATAGTGACGTGAGGCTGCGGAGGGAGTTCACTGCACTGCGCTGCACTAGCGGCCGCCATCTTTTGTTCTCTTTCTGTGTACAGAAATCGCGCGCTAGCGCTGATTGGTTGAGCCCGCCGTGGCAGACAGAGAACATTAGATGATTATATAGTAGATACAAACACCCAATTTGAGCACCCACCCATAAAGCATTGTAAAGTTCAAAGGCAAATGAGGTATAGTAGCAAGTAGAGAGATTTATGAAGATTTTATAAACCAATGAATCTAAAAGAGATGTAAAAGTTTCAAAAAATGTTCTCATGAATACTTGGCATCTATGGTAAAATGTATATTACCCATACACACCAGGGATCTATGCTGTAAGTGAACACAAGAGCAATATATTGTCATCATCTCTAAAAATAAGTACCGTACTTCATATTGTCAGAATGTAATGGTGAAACCTCTGGGACTATTACAACTAACCACTAGATCCCACACCAATAGCGCTGCCTGTAGACCAAGCCTAATTATGTGGTTGTCAGTCACTCTTGATCCTGAGGCATTAGATAGGCTAAGATTATTCTCTGAAGATTAACATATGACTCCATAGTCTGGTCCCTTTCCCCTTCCACTGAGGCTTAACCACTTTATTATCTGTTATTTTTCCTGTCTGTCAGCCAAGGAAAGAATTAAGACTTTGACTCTATTTGCATTTAAAGAGCTGTCGGGGTTCATTATACACTTCCAAAAGGGGAACATGGTGTTCTTATTGCTTAGCGAGTCATACAGCTTAATCCCACGGTTCATTACATAATGCACCTGTGATTCCTTAAAGATTAACGGAATGTAAGGTTGTAAACTTTGTCAATCATGCATCCAATTTTATATACTGATGGGAAAGGGAAACCGAGATGTTTAAAAAAAATATATATTCTCAGGAAGGAACAGCTCTAGAGATGAGAAAATCAGAGTCATGAATATCTATTTTCTTACCAGCGCTTCTATTTCTCTTCTTATTAAGAAGCTTCTAATCAAAAAAAGTTCCCTAAAAATAGTTTTCTGCTAATGACTTTGTTCTTCTACCTAATCTTCATAACATAACTCATCAACAGATCAGTTTTCTTCTAATGTACCTGAAGCCTACCGGGACATAACGAAGCAAGTTGGCTGATTGGCTCCTGATTGAGACTACTAAAAATTGCAAATACAATATGAATTAACCTGTATTATAAATGAAAAGAAGAGCTTGTAAATACAGCTTGACCAGAAATTCAATTTCATTGTGATATGCACAGTGCTTTTTTTGTAAAAGAATATATGCCAGTACTGAGACGAGTACTGGGGGAAGAAGGGTGCTGTCAGGCGGGGGGTGGGGGACTGCTGTCAGGCGCCGGGGGTTGTGGAGCTATCTGGTGCCTGCGGCCATGATTAAGAAGCGGGGGGGATGGGTGCTGTCTTTCAGTCGGGAGATCCTGTGGGCATCATGCAGTGGACGCCAATCCCCATATAGCTAAGCCCCCTCTGCCTATTTTCTGGTACGCCGTACCAACATGTACCCCCTGCATATTTTCAGCCACGTACCCCCACAAAAAATCACTGGCTATGCAGATGTTGTGGAGAATGTATTCAGTGGAGATTTACAACAAAGGTGGCAATACATATTAGACAGAAGCTGGATGGGGCTAAGCAGCCATTGAACTAATGTTCATTTTGTAGAAAAGGCATTCCGCTAACGAATCCATACATATTTTAGTTGATATTGGCATTAGGATGGTCATACAACTTCAATAGATGTTACCTAGGTGCTTGTTAGTTCAGAAGCTATGCCTTTGGGCTTCTTCATATACATGCAACCTCAGTTTGGCCATGCATGCATGGTGTTTCAATAAGTAGAGGGGAATATTCTTCCAGACATCTTTGGTTGTGGTCTATTTCCACTAACAATGGAGGGATTAGGTGTTGAAACTCAACCAACATGATCAATCTTTGTTTCCTTTAACATCATCTATAGGGAAGAAACAAGAGGCTTCTATACTCAAAGGGTAGTCAGCTTGTCTCAACAAAATTGTTGAGTTTGGCCAACTTTGCTCTGATATCTATGCCTACCGTTATAGTCGTTCATTATGGCCATACGTGTTTAATTATGTGGGGAGTGTAACGATCATTTGCAGAACAATTCTTCACTTATTGACTATGTGACCCAGGTATAGTTAGCTATTGACAAGTATTAGACAACAATTATCAATACATTTTAAAGCGTTACCTTTATTTACATTTTTACTTCATAAACTAATAATACACAAGAAAATAAGCAACTTTGTAATATGTTTTATCAGACAAATTTGCTTCCTTCTCTTCCTGGGCTGATCATTCTTCCTCAAACTTCTCAATTCCCAGGTAAAATCTGTCTTCACTAAATAAAGATTTTTTATTATCGAGATGGGAGATGTCAGTTGGGTTTTATATGATTCTTTGCATAAAGGAGGGGAGAAGGAGGAAGCAGAGCTCTGCCTGTATGTCCTCCCTCCTCCCTGCCCCTTCCTTCTACAATAAAATCTTGTCAGCAGCAACTGCCATCTTTCATCTCATTAATATAAAAATATATTTTCAGTGAAGACAGACTTTATCTGGGAATTGAGAATTTTGACAATGATAGATCCATCCAGGAAACAAATTTGTCCAATAAAATACAGTTGACACCAGACGTTTACATACATCATATAAAAAGACGCATATGCATGTTTTTATCACTTTCTGGCATGAAATCAGAATAAACCTTTCCTGTTTCATATCAATTAAGATTACCACCATATATTATATAATTGCCGTAGCTGACTTCCGTCGGAGCGGCGCTGCTTCCGGTGGCTTGGTTAGCGAGTCCAGGTTTCATCTCCTGGACTCTGTCCGTGGCCGCATAGCGGCCACGGCGACTCCCGAAGCAATGCCCGCAAAGCGGGCATTGCGAGTCGTTGCAGTCTGGCGAAGCAATGCCCGCGAAGCGGGCATTGCGAGTCGCTTGCACCCACCGCTAACCAAGCCACAGAAGCCCATACTACTGTAGTGTACACCGCTATAGTATACTACAGTCCCATGCCCATAAGCGCCATGGGACTGTAGTATACCATCGCACTGTACACTACAGACCCCTGCCGCCCTAAGCCCATACCGCTATAGTATACTACAGTCACAAGCCCATAAGCGCCATGGGACTGTAGTATACCATCGCGCTGTACACTACCGCCCCCTGCCAAGGGCATACGACTGTAGTGTACACCGCTATAGTATACTACAGTCCCATGCCCATAAGCGCCATGGGACTGTAGTATACCCTCGCGCTGTACACTACAGCCACCTGCCGCTCTAAGCCCCGCCGCCTCCTAAGCTCCGGCCGCCAAGCCCCCACCCGCCGCACCTAAACCCCTACCCCCTAAGTCCGCCGCACCCCTACACCCCGCTGTACACTACTGCCCCCTGCCGCCCTAAGCCCCGCCGCCTCCTAAGCTCCCGCCGCCAAGCCCCCACCCGCCGCACCTAAACCCCTACCCCCTAAGTCCGCCGCACCCCTACACCCTAAGCCCCGACCCGCCGCACCTATGCCCCTACCCCGTAAGCCCCGTCGCACCTAACCCCCTACCCTCTAAGCCCCGCCGCACCTAAGCCCCTACCCCCTAAGCCCCGCCGCCTTCTAAGCTCCCGCCGCCAAGCCCCCACCCGCCGCACCTAAACCCCTACCCCCTAAGTCCGCTGCACCCCTACACCCTAAGCCCCGACCCGCCGCACCTATGCCCCTACCCCGTAAGCCCCGTCGCACCTAACCCCCTACCCCCTAAGCCCCGCCACCTCCTAAGCTCCCGCCGCTGTCGCTAACACCAAACCCCTACCCCCTAAGTCCGCCGCACCCCTACACCCTAAGCCCCGACCCGCCGCACCTATGCCCCTACCCCCTAAGTCCGCCGCACCCCTACACCCCGCTGTACACTACTGCCCCCTGCCGCCCTAAGCCCCGCCGCCTCCTAAGCTCCCGCCGCCAAGCCCCCACCCGCCGCACCTAAACCCCTACCCCCTAAGTCTGCCGCACCCCTACACCCTAAGCCCCGACCCGCCGCACCTATGCCCCTACCCCGTAAGCCCCGTCGCACCTAACCCCCTACCCTCTAAGCCCCGCCGCACCTAAGCCCCTACCCCCTAAGCCCCGCCGCCTCCTAAGCTCCCGCCGCCAAGCCCCCACCCGCCGCACCTAAACTCCTACCCCCTAAGTCCGCCGCACCCCTACACCCTAAGCCCCGACCCGCCGCACCTATGCCCCTACCCCCTAAGTCCGCCGCACCCCTACACCCTAAGCCCCGACCCGCCGCACCTATGCCCCTACCCCCTAAGTCCGCCACACCCCTACACCCCGCTGTACACTACTGCCCCCTGCCGCCCTAAGCCCCGCCGCCTCCTAAGCTCCCGCCGCCAAGCCCCCACCCGCCGCACCTAAACCCCTACCCCCTAAGTCCGCCGCACCCCTACACCCTAAGCCCCGACCCGCCGCACCTATGCCCCTACCCCGTAAGCCCCGTCGCACCTAACCCCCTACCCTCTAAGCCCCGCCGCACCTAAGCCCCTACCCCCTAAGCCCCGCCGCCTCCTAAGCTCCCGCCGCCAAGCCCCCACCCGCCGCACCTAAACTCCTACCCCCTAAGTCCGCCGCACCCCTACACCCTAAGCCCCGACCCGCCGCACCTATGCCCCTACCCCCTAAGTCCGCCGCACCCCTACACCCCGCTGTACACTACAGCCCCCTGCCGCCCTAAGCCCCGCCGCCTCCTAAGCTCCCGCCGCCAAGCCCCCACCCGCCGCACCTAAACCCCTACCCCCTAAGTCCGCCGCACCCCTACACCCTAAGCCCCGACCCGCCGCACCTATGCCCCTACCCCGTAAGCCCCGTCGCACCTAACCCCTTACCCTCTAAGCCCCGCCGCACCTAAGCCCCTACCCCCTAAGCCCCGCTGCCTCCTAAGCTCCCGCCGCCAAGCCCCCACCCGCAGCACCTAAACCCCTACCCCCTAAGTCCGCCGCACCCTACTCCCTAAGCCCCGACCCGCCGCACCTATGCCCCTACCCCGTAAGCCCCGTCGCACCTAACCCCCTACCCCCTAAGCCCCGCCGCCTCCTAAGCTCCCGCCGCTGTCGCTAACACCAAACCCCTACCCCCTAAGTCCGCCGCACCCCTACACCCTAAGCCCCGACCCGCCGCACCTATGTCCCTACCCCTAAGTCCGCCGCACCCCTACACCCTAAGCCCCGACCCGCCGCACCTATGCCCCTACCCCCTAAGTCCGCCGCACCCCTACACCCTAAGCCCCGACCCGCCGCACCTATGCCCCTACCCCCTAAGCCCCGCCGCCTCCTAAGCTCCCGCCGCTTTCCCCTGCCGCTGTCGCTAACACCTAAAGCCCTACACCCGAAGCCCCCGCCGTCCCCTAACCTAACGTCCCCGTCAATCACTTACATGCCTTCTTAGTCATCTGATCGTCCGTCCGATCCACAAGTCCTCCGTCCGGCCAGGCGTCCTCTTCCTCCGGCCCCGGGGGTCTTCTCTCTTCTTTCCGCCATCTCCGCCTCTTCGTCCGGCCCCGGGGATCTTCTGTCTTCTTTCCGCCAACTTCCAGCTCCGACGTCCTCTTCAGTTATCATTAACATAGAATGGACGACAAATCCGCCATTCTATCTTAATGAGATGTGAGGGGCTCTTCTGATTGGTTGCTGTCTACTGCCCTCAGCCAATCAGAAGAGCCCCTCATTTCCTATTGAAATACATTAGCGGTGTGTCGGCGATTTTATGGCCGGCCACCTGGTTCTATTTGGGCAGTCAGCCCGATTTCGGATTGGTCGCCGACCAATCAGAATTCGAGCTCACTGCCCATAGACATGCATTAGCGGTGTGTCCGCGATTTTAGGGCCGACAAATAGAACCAGGTCGGCGGCCATAAAATCGCCGACACACCGCTAATGTATTTCAATGGGAACAAATAAATTTAATAATAAAAAAAATAATTAAAAATAATTAAAAAATAATAAAAAAATAAATAAAAAATAAACGGACCTTAAAGAGAACTGGGTCTCAGCCTAAATAATAAATTTAATAATAAAAAAAATAATTAAAAAATAATTAAAAAATAATAAAAAAATAAATAAAAAATAATAAATAATTCAATAAAAATAATAATAAAAAAATTAAATATATGCTAATTATATCAGCCCTTTCAGCGGACCTGAAAGAGAACTGGGTCTCAGCCTAAATAATAAATTTAATAATAAAAAAAATAATTAAAAAATAATTAAAAAATAATTAAAAAATAAATTAAAAATAATAAATAATTCAATAAAAATAATAATAAAAAAAATAAATATATGCTAATTATATCAGCCCTTTCAGCGGACCTGAAAGAGAACTGGGTCTCAGCCTAAATAATAAATTTAATAATAAAAAAAATAATTAAAAAATAATTAAAAAATAATAAAAAAATAAATTAAAAATAATAAATAATTCAATAAAAAATAATAATAAAAAAATACATATATGCTAATTATATCAGCCCTTTCAGCGGACCTGAAAGAGAACTGGGTCTCAGCCTAAATAATAAATTTAATAATAAAAAATAATTAAAAAATAATAAAAAAATAATAAAAAAATAAATAAAAAATAATAAATAATTCAATAAAAATAATAATTAAAAAAAAAATTAATGCTAATTATATCAGCCCTTTCAGCGGACCTGAAAGAGAACTGGGTCTCAGCCTAAATAATAAATTTAATAATAAAAAAAATAATTAAAAAATAATTAAAAAATAATAAAAAAATAAATTAAAAATAATAAATAATTCAATAAAAATAATAATAAAAAAAATAAATATATGCTAATTATATCAGCCCTTTCAGCGGACCTGAAAGAGAACTGGGTCTCAGCCTAAATAATAAATTTAATAATAAAAAAAATAATTAAAAAATAATTAAAAAATAATAAAAAAATAAATTAAAAATAATAAATAATTCAATAAAAATAATAATAAAAAAAATACATATATGCTAATTATATCAGCCCTTTCAGCGGACCTGAAAGAGAACTGGGTCTCAGCCTAAATAATAAATTTAATAATAAAAAATAATTAAAAAATAATAAAAAAATAATAAAAAAATAAATAAAAAATAATAAATAATTCAATAAAAATAATAATTAAAAAAAAAAATTAATGCTAATTATATCAGCCCTTTCAGCGGACCTGAAAGAGAACTGGGTCTCAGCCTAAATAATAAATTTAATAATAAAAAAAATAATTAAAAAATAATTAAAAAATAATAAAAAAATAAATAAAAAATAATAAATAATTAAATAAAAAATAATAATTAAAAAAAATGCTAATAATAATGATATTACTGCTAATAATAATGCTATTAATGCTAATAATTATGCTATTAATGCTAATAATAATGTTATTAATGCTATTATTAATGCTAATAATGCTATTATTAATGCTATTAATGCTAATAATAATGCTATTAATGCTATTAATAATGTTATTAATGCTATTATTAATGCTAATAATGCTATTATTAATGCTATTTATGCTAATAATAATGCTATTAATGCTATTAATAATGCTATTAATGCTATTATTTATGCTATTAATGCTATTAATGCTAATATTTATCCTATTAATGGTATTATTAATGCTAGTAATGCTAATAATAATGCTATTAATGCTATTAATGCTAATAATAATGCTATTAATGCTATTAATAGTGTTATTAATGCTATTATTAATGCTAATAATGCTATTATTAATGCTATTAATGCTAATAATAATGCTATTAATGCTATTAATTATGCTATTAATGCTATTAATGCTAATATTTATCCTATTAATGCTGTTAATGCTATTAATAATGCTATTCATGCTAATAATATTGCTATTAATGCTCTTTATGCTAATACTAATGCTATTAATGCTATTTTTTATGCTATTAATTCTATTATTTATGCTATTAATGCTATTCATAATGCTATTAATAATGCTATTAATCGTATTAATGCTATTAATAATGCTATTCATGCTATTAATAATACTATTAATGCTATTAATGCTCATAATAATGCTATTAATGTTATTAATAATAATATTAATGCTATTATTAATGCTAATAATGCTATTATTAATGCTATTAATGCTAATAATAATGCTAATAATGCTATTAATAATGTTATTAATGCTATTCTTAATGCTAATAATGCTATTATTAATGCTATTTATGCTAATAATAATGCTATTAATGCTATTAATAATGCTATTAATGCTATTATTTATGCTATTAATGCTATTAATGCTAATATTTATCCTATTAATGGTATTATTAATGCTATTAATGCTAATAATAATGCTATTAATGCTATTAATGCTAATAATAATGCTATTAATGCTATTAATAATGTTATTAATGCTATTATTAATGCTAATAATGCTATTATTAATGCTATTAATGCTAATAATAATGCTATTAATGCTATTAATTATGCTATTAATGCTATTAATGCTAATATTTATCCTATTAATGCTATTAATGCTATTAATAATTCTATTAATGCTAATATTTATCCTATTAATGCTATTAATGCTATTAATAATGCTATTAATGCTATTAATTATGCTATTATTGCTATTAATGCTAATATTTATCCTATTCATGGTATTATTAATGCTATTAATGCTAATAATAATGCTATTAATACTAATAATAATGCTATTAATGCTATTAATAATGCTAATAATGCTATTAATTATGCTATTAATGCTATTAATGCTAATATTTATCCTATTCATGGTATTATTAATGCTATTAATGCTAATAATAATGCTATTAATGCTATTAATAATGTTATTAATGCTATTATTAATGCTAATAATGCTATTATTAATGCTATTAATGCCAATAATAATGCTATTAATGCTATTAATAATGCTATTAATGCTAATAATGCTAATATTTATCCTATTAATGCTATTAATGCTAATAATAATGCTATTAATTCTATTAATAATGCTATTAATGCTATTAATTATGCTATTAATGCTATTAATGCTAATATTTATCCTATTAATGCTATTAATATTGCTATTAATGCTAATAATAATGCTATTAATGCTATTAATAATGCTATTAATGCTATTAATGCTAATATTTATCCTATTCATGGTATTATTAATGCTATTAATGCTAATAATAATGCTATTAATGCTATTAATAATGTTATTAATGCTATTATTAATGCTAATAATGCTATTATTAATGCTATTAATGCCAATAATAATGCTATTAATGCTATTAATAATGCTATTAATGCTATTAATGCTAATATTTATCCTATTAATGCTATTAATGCTAATAATAATGCTATTAATTCTATTTATATTGCTATTAATGCTATTAATTATGCTATTAATGTTATGAATGCTAATATTTATCCTATTAATGCTATTAATATTGCTATTAATGCTAATAATAATGCTATTAATGCTATTAATAATGTTATTATTGCTATTATTAATGCTAATAATGCTATTATTAATGCTATTAATGCTAATAATAATGCTATTAATGCTATTAATAATGTTATTAATCCTATTATTAATGGTAATAATGCTATTATTAATGCTATAAATGCTAATAATAATACTATTAATGCTATTAATAATGTTATTAATGCTATTATTAATGCTAATAATGTTATTATTAATGCTATTAATGCTAATAATAATGCTATTAATGCTATTAATAATGTTATTAATGCTATTATTAATGCTAATAATGCTATTAATAATGCTATTAATGCTAATAATAATGCTATTAATGCTATTAATACTGTTATTAATGCTCATAATACTGCTAATAATGCTATTAATACTGCTATTACTGCTAATAATAATGCTATGGTTTATATTATTGCTATTGATGATGCGATTATTATTTAAAAATCTTTAAAAAAACAATAAACATATTTTAGATACCCGATGCATTTGCATCAGGCTAACAGCTATAACTACTATAATCAAATTAATGCACGTTCTAGAATCCCGATGCATTTGCATCGGGCTCACAGCTAGTTATTAATATTTGCCAAATGCTAGAATAATGAGAGAGAGAGAATGTTTAAGGCATTTTTATTACTTTCTGCAAAGTCACAAGATTATACTAAGATTACTATGCCTTTAAACAATTTTGGAAATTTTAGACAGCCCATATGATGATGTCATATGTTTGGAAGCTTCTGATAGGTTTATTGGCAACATCTGAGTTAATTAGAGATATACCTGTGGATGTATTTTAATGCACACCTGAAACACCTTTGTGCAATGGTGTAACTTGAAGCTCATGGGCCCCGATGTAAAAGCTCCAATGGGGCCCCCAATTATTGCAAATCTTTAACAGCAATAGTCTTTTTCTATAGGCCAGAGGAACTTTTGGGGGCCCCCTAAGCTTGAGGGCCAGGGTGCAATTGCAACCCCTGCACTTATTGTAGCTACGCCCCAGCTTTTGTGTAGCATTATGGGAAAGTCTAAAGAAATCAGCCAAGATATCAGGAATAGGAATGAGTGAATAGTGAAATATTCAGACTCACTATACTTGTAACAAATAGGTTCTAATACTCGGGTACTCATTACGAATAGCGGGCCCAATGCAAGTCAATGGGGAAATGCGAGTAATTGTCTGATGGACCCAAAAAAGTGGTCTCAGGGCTGAGGAAAAGGCTGAAACGGGTGCATGATTGTTTAAAAGCTGGCGGTAAAAATCTGCCGGCTTTTAAACAATCACTCAGCTGATGCATGTTCCGCCGTCACCTCCGAGCCCACTCCCATTCCTCCAACTCCTGTCCGCTCCCATTCCTGAAAGCGAGCCACTGGTTATTTCAAAGGAACAGCTGATACATCAGCTATTCATTTGAAATAGCCGGCGGGAAAGCCAACGGTGAAGTCTTGTCACTGCCGCCTTTCCTGCCGGCTATTTCAAAAGATCAGTTGATCAGCATCAGCTGTTCGTTTGAAATAGTGGACGGGAAAGCCAGCGATGAAGTCTTGTCACCGCCGGATTTCCCGCCAGTTATTTCAAACGATCAGTTGATCAGCATCAGCTGATCATTTGAAAAAGCCGGCAGTGACAAGAGTCTTGTCACCCCCGGCTTTTCCGCTGGCTATTTCAAACAGCAAGGAGCATGCATCAGCAGAGTGATTGTTTAAAAACCAGGGGCTTTTTACCACCGGCTTTTAAAAAATCATGTACTCATTTCAGCCTTTTCCTCAGACCCCAGATCACTTTTTTGGGTCTAGCAGACAATTACTCACATATCCCATTGACTTACATTGGACTCGCGAGTAATAGAAGTAAAACTCGCGAATACTGAGTATCCCGCATACCCACACTATTCTGCGAGTAGCGAATAGTAACGAGTATACTCGCTCATCCTTAAACAGGAAGAGAACTATAGACTTCCACAAGTCTGGTTCATCCTTGGGTGAAATTTCCAGGTCAATATGATCACAGCAATACCACATTTATATATTTTTGTTTTTAGGTTTGGCTACTATCACACTAAAAATGCTTTTTTCACAAAATAAAGGTTTTTTGCATCACTGGCATTTGAATGCTATGTTTTTTTTTTGTTTTCCTATGGACAGTCATACGAGGGCTTGTGTTTTGCAGAATGAGTTGAACTTTTTATTGGTACCATTTTGGGCTACAAATGTTTAATTATTGCTTTCTATTATGCTTTTTAGGAAGCAGAATCAGGAAAAAACAGAAATTCAGGAATTGCTTTTTTCACGCCATTCACCCTGTTGTAAAAGTGATTAAAGGGTACCTGTCAGGTTGTTTTTGCCTCCCAGCTATCACTGTCTGTACCTGCAGCTTCATAATACTAGTTTAACCATCCCTGTCTGAGCTCATAGTGTAATGTTAAAGGTAAAAAAAAAAGCATTTATACACTTACATTTCAGTCTACACCTTGGAGGAGGTAGACTGTCTGGCAGGATAATAGTTAACTCCCTATTACCTTGTCTGTCTAAAGCCCCTGTGTGATGTAACAATCATATGACCATAGTGGGTGGAGCTAAGCAAGCCAAATCATTATACTCTATGAAAACTTAGCTCCACCTATTATAGTCACATGGTCTCACTGCATGTTCTGACATTCGGCTGAAATGTTAACTATTAACCCGCCAGAAAGACTACAGTCTCCAAGATGTAGACTGTGCCTCATTTCCATAAGTAAATGTAAGTGTCTAAAAACTTTTTTTTAACCATTAACATTACACTATGAGCTCAGACAGGGATAATTAGACTATTATTATGAAGCTGCAGGGACAGTGATAACTGGGGGGGGGGGGCATAAAGGAGCTGACAGGTTCCCTTTAACACAGCTTTATTATTTGGGTCAGTACAATTACAGCCATTCAACATTTATATAAGTTTTTTTATGTTTTGCTGCTTTTAAATCATACATACAATTTTATAGAAAAAATTATTGTTTTTGCATTGCTGTATTCTGAGAAGTTTAGCTCTGTACTTCTCTGCTTATGGAACTGTGTGGTGGTTTGTTTTTTGCAGGACATTATGATGCTTCCAGTAATATCTATTTAATTTACATGCAACTTTTTTGATCACGTCTTTGTAATTTTTTTGGCAGTTTGCTGAAAAAGCATAGTGTTATTGCTACATTTTTTAATTTATTTACGGTGTTCACTGAAGGGGTTAACTAGTGTAACATAAAGCAGGTCATCACAAGTGTGGGGATACCAAATATGTGTATTTTTTAGTTTATTGTTTTACCTAAATATATGTATTTATTGTTATTATATTTTTTCATATTTTTATGTTCTTTATTTTTAGGGGGGCTTATATTTTTATTTTTTTAACTTTTTACTTAGTCACTTTATGGAACATCACCTGTTATTCATTTGATCGCTTATATTAAATCCATAGGAATGCACTAGCTTTATATGATAATGCTGTAGTCGTAGCACCGACAGTTTGCCTCGCACGCCATCCGTTTGGCAATATATGTGAGGCTTTCCATAGCTGGGTGATGCAGAATTTATAATGACAACAACCCCAGGTTACAAAGGGAGTTATTGGATCACTGTGATCACGTCATGGGGGTCCGATCACTTGGGAGAAGAGCGCGTTCCTCTTTCTGCTTCTTAAATGCTGCAAGCGCCATTGATCGCAGCATTTAGGGGGTTAAACTGCCTGGAGCGGTGCGGGCAGCCTTTCTTGCAGTGAGTGCCAGGTCTCGACTTTAACAAAATCATCTGTACAAAAAGTGAGGATTGGTCTAATATTGGATCTAGTGGAAAGTTTGAAAATCTCAAGATGTTTAACTTTCTAATTTCAAGGGAACCAACCACCTCAGATGACGACTATAAGCTGTTAATACATGTCCCTGCACCCTACCTACACCATTCCACCTATGTTTTTCTTAAGAATATTGATAAATGTAAACCGAAATATACACTTTATAAAATTACATGCCTGTGTACTTCTGGGCGTCTCCTTCTGGGTCAGTTACTAGAGGGCTGTGTCTCCAGCAGCATGACTGGCTTCTCTAGCCCTCCCTCTTACTTTGCAGGACATCACATGAAGGGCGTGATGTTATCTATCAGTGGGCGGGCACGCAAGGCAGCTCCCGTCCCTTCATGTGAAGTCCTGCAAAGTAAGAGGGAGGGCTAGAGAAGCCAGTCATGCTGCTGGAGACACAGCCCTCTAGTAACTGACCCAGAAGGAGACGCCCAGAAGTACACAGGCATGTAATTTTATAAAGTGTATATTTCGGTTTACATTTATCAATATTCTTAAGAAAAACATAGGTGGAATGGTGTAGGTAGGGTGCAGGGACATGTATTAACAGCTTATAGTCGTCATCTGAGGTGGTTGGTTCCCTTTCAGTAGTGATATGAAAAATTATTGAAAATTAACAAACATGAAAAATACATATTCTACATAAAACTGATATGAACAATAGGTTTTCTGATTTTACATTTTATTTAACCTCATCAGGTTTGCCAGCATGTTTTTTTTTGTTTCTGAATAGCTTAGAAAAAAAAAGACAGGTAGGTAATATTATTATAGACCATTGGAAAGCCATAATAAATTATTGTGATATATGCTACAAGTGTACAGCCCATTATTCTGATAAGAAGACATCACCTACATTCACTGTATACTGTTAAAAACAGTCAAAATTATATGTATAACATTTTATCTTCAGCTTTAAAAAAAAAATTATGGATGCATTAATTTTTTTTATGGATAATGTAAATAAGTGCCCTATATTTATGTGCTGTCCTGGAGTTTCAGGACTTTTGGCAATCCTGACTACAGATTGGGACAGGTTGGAGAACTGTTGATCGACTCAATAAGAAGGGTGAATATTTAAAGCCTAGTGATCTACTTGTAATTTTCCAACTCCATTTGTCAAATGTAATCATCAATCGATGCTGCAATTTGCTTCTTAATTGTTGTGTAAAATTTCTGCCCCTGTCAACACCCTGACATACCTGATCCACAAGGATATCACTATGGTTGGCCAGGAATACTCATATTGAACTTGCACTCATAGATGTGTGGACATCTACACAGACAAGCAAAAAGGAACAATAATGTTTATGATTTTTGACTTTTGGGTTCCATGTCTCACCATCCTCTACAGCTTTGAGCGCGAGACTACCTTCATTTCATAGACAATGATCTTGTTATCCCATACATAAATTTGACTTGAAAGTATTTAGAATATGATTAGTTATGCAGATTATTGTCATGTCTTTGCATTGTTACTGTTTTGAACCTGATTTTTGAAAAATCTTTTTCTTCCTGTATAATACAAATTACAATCTGTTCTCACATTCCCTAATAGCTCCGTGTGTTATTAGGTTAATTCTCAAGGAAAAGATCACTGGTTCAATTAGAGGAGGAGTAGTGATGGGCGAATCCTAAATTACTCGGAATCGCTTGACTCTAGTGAGTCCGAGCACAGGACTCGCTACTCGTTGCGAGTCTAGCGAGTCCAATGTTAATGAATGGGGAAGCGAGTAATAGCGAGTAGTGTGAGATTTACAAATCGCAGATGTGTCTCGGAAGCTTCAGCCTGAAGCAATCCTAGTTTTGCTATTTATTTGCATTGGACTCGTTTACTTTGCAACTGTAATCGCTGGGAAACTCGCACAGATAAGAGTCCTGTCTGCTCAGTGTGCTGGCTGCCGCAGCTCCAGGGTCCTAGAGCCCGCCTGCTGCCTGATGTAGCAGTGCTGAGATTGTTCTCAGTCTGCTCATTCCCTGTGCATAGACATCTATATCTATGCACAGGGGATGTAGCAGAGAGGACATCGCGTTTTGGACTGCGTCAGACGGAAGAGGATTTTTTTAATTAAAGATGGAGTCTCTAATGGCTTTTTTTTTTTATTTCTAATAAAAAATTTTCTCTGTGTTGCGTTTTTTTTAAAACAATTTAATAGAAATTCATGGCGGTCATGTCTAATATTGGCGTGACCGCCATAAATTTCGGGCTTAGGGCCAGCTGATAATACAAAGCTGGCCCTAACCTCTTTATTACCCAGCGTGCCACTGCCACCAGGGCCGCTGGAAGAGCGGGGTTCAGCGCCAGAGGATGGCGCTTCAATGAACGCGCCATCTTCTGGGGCGGCTGCGGGCTTCAATTTGCAGCGGGGGGTGCCCAGAAAGCTTGGGCATCCCTGCGCTGCGGATTCCAGCCCCCAGCTGCTTAGCTGTACCTGGCTAGAAATAGAAATTGCGCGGCGCCCCACGCATTTTTTTAAATTATTTCATGAAATTCTGAGATTCTGACTCTGAGACTCTGACTCTGAGATTCTGACTCTGACTCTGAGACTCTGAGACTCTGAGACTCTGAGACTCTGACTCTGAGACTCTGACTCTGAGACTCTGAGACTCTGACTCTGACTCTGAGACTCTGGCTCTGAGGGTGAGACTCTGAATCTGAGACTCTGACTCTGAGACTCTGACTCTGAGACTCTGACTCTGAGACTCTGAGACTCTGACTCTGAGACTCTGACTCTGACTCTGAGACTCTGATACTCTGAGACTCTGACTCTGACTCTGAGACTCTGACTCTGAGACTCTGACTCTGACTCTGAGACTCTGACTCTGAGACTCTGACTCTGAGACTCTGAGACTCTGATACTCTGAGACTCTGACTCTGACTCTGAGACTCTGACTCTGACTCTGAGACTCTGACTCTGAGATTCTGACTCTGACTCTGAGACTCTGACTCTGAGACTCTGAGACTCTGACTCTGAGACTCTGACTCTGAGACTCTGACTCTGACTCTGAGACTCTGGCTCTGAGGGTGAGACTCTGAATCTGAGACTCTGACTCTGAGACTCTGACTCTGAGACTCTGACTCTGAGACTCTGACTCTGAGACTCTGAGACTCTGACTCTGACTCTGAGACTCTGATACTCTGAGACTCTGACTCTGACTCTGAGACTCTGACTCTGAGACTCTGACTCTGAGACTCTGACTCTGACTCTGAGACTCTGACTCTGAGACTCTGACTCTGAGACTCTGACTCTGACTCTGAGACTCTGACTCTGGCTCTGAGGGTGAGACTCTGAATCTGAGACTCTGACTGTGAGACTCTGACTCTGAGACTCTGAGACTCTGACTCTGACTCTGAGACTCTGACTCTGAGACTCTGAGACTCTGACTCTGAGACTCTGACTCTGAGACTCTGACTCTGACTCTGAGACTCTGACTCTGAGACTCTGAGACTCTGACTCTGACTCTGAGACTCTGACTCTGAGATTCTGACTCTGACTCTGAGACTCTGACTCTGAGACTCTGACTCTAAAACTCTGACTCTGAGACTCTGACTCTGAGACTCTGACTCTGAGACTCTGACTCTAAAACTCTGACTCTGAGACTCTGACTCTGAGACTCTGACTCTGAGATTCTGACTTTGACTCTGAGACTCTGACTCTGACTCTGAGACTCTGACTCTGAGACTCTGACTCTGACTCTGAGACTCTGACTCTGAGACTCTGACTTTGAGACTCTGACTATGAGATTCTGACTCTGACTCTGAGACTCTGACTTTGAGATTCTGAGACTCTGACTCTGAAATTCATGAAATAATAAAAAAAAAATGCGTGGGGCTCCGCGCAATTTCTATGTCTAGCCAGGTACAGCTAAGCAGCTGGGGGCTGGAATCCGCAGCGCAGGGATGCCCAAGCTTTCTGGGCACCCCCCGCTGCAAATTGCAGCCCGCAGCCGCCCCAGAAGATGGCGCGTTCATTGAAGCGCCATCCTCTGGCGCTGAACCCCGCTCTTCCAGCGGCCCTGGTGGCGGTGGCACGCTGGGTAATAAAGGGGTTAATACCAGCTTTGTTATACAAGCTGGTATTAAGCCCGAGATTCTTAATGTCAGGCCACGTTTGACCCAGCCACTAAGAATCTCCAATAAAGGGTTAAAAAAACACAGAGAAAAATTTTTATTTGAAATAAAAAAAAAGCCATTAGGGACTCCATCTTTAATTAAAAAAATCCTCTTCCGTCCGACGTAGTCCAAAACGCGATGTCCTCTCTGCTACATCCCCTGTGCATAGATATAGATGTCTATGCACAGGGAATGAGCAGACTGAGAACAATCTCAGCACTGCTATATCATCTCTGTGAGCAGGCGGGCTCTAGGACCCTGGAGCTGCACAGAGAAGACAGCTGGACTCGGCTCGCAAAGAAACAGCAGTTACTTTGCGAGTTTCCCTGCTATCACTGGCACAGTAGCCGAGTCTAATGCAAACAATGGCAATCCTAGTTTTGTCAGCGTTTGACATTGATTTGCATTGGACTCGTGCGAGTAAACGCTGGGAAACTCGCAGAGTACCGAGTCCTGCGAGTCCCTTACTACTCGCCGAGTAACGAGTCCTAGCGAGTAGTTTCCCCCATCCCTAAGGAGGAGCCATAAAGATTTCCTAAAAAAAAGAGAAACTGCATCATCCAGCTCATCACTATCTGTCTGTCTGTGCTTGACAGTTGGAAAAATACAAAATGAAGTTAATCCATCCATTAAAAAGTCAAGAGGGGAATGTCCATGGAAAATATCAAAATCAATAAGTTGGCTCATCACAAGGTGTATCTGTTTTAGCACAACAAACATGGCAGTAGAGGTGGCTGATATGCTTCGTAATAGTGAGAGGACAGGTGTCAATGCAAGTGTGGAGCCCACTGGGACGGGGTTCTCGGTACCGGACCGGGGTACAGTCTTGGTCCGGACGTTGTCCCGAGCCCACAAGTAAAGGGGAGTATTCACAAGAGAGGAAGTCATGACGCCACCCATGGTAGGTGGTCAGGGTGACCACCGCTGCTGCAGAACTTCTGGGGATAATGTTTGGCAGCTGGTGATGTAACAGCTCTCCACAGGCAGAGCCTCGTTTCCTGGGGCAGTGGTGATGATAGTCTATGGATGACGCAGGGCAGGGGTAGTGGTAGAGATGATGACAGTTTGAGAGGGAGAGTAAGGCTCGAGCTCCAGGATTACACAGACTCACGGTTTTGTAGTTTTCCAAGTCTTTACTACAGATAGTATTCAAAGATAATTGTTTGTACACTGGAGTCAGCCCTAGTTGAGTAGCAGCTAAAGATCTGTGAAGACTTTCCGTGTGTGTATAATCTTCAAGAGTTAATAATGAGTATGTAAAATGGAAAATCTATTAATCTATTACTACAGTATCTACTAATCTATTAATACAGTAATCTTACTGTAATTTTATGACCCACTGGGATTTAAAAACCAAACAATTAGTTAAAAAAATTTTTACATTTTATTTTCATCAATTCTAAAATTTATATAATTTTCTTATACAATTTTTTGTATACTTTTTGGTATAAAAACTTCAATTTGTTAAAATTCAATAACTGTTTATAAATAAAATTCTGCTGTGTTTCCCTTGATGATTTCAATGGTTTACTGGGTCTTTGCTTGTGGGTGCTGTGTTATTCTTTCATTTTGGTGCCTTTATCTGGTGTTTGCTATTGTTGCTCTGAAAAAATGTTTCCTAACGTGGTCATCAGTGAATAAACCTTGTATGTTTCCTGTGTATCTTTGGTTCTGTTGTGTGTGTGGGTGAGCTTCTTTCTCTCTGTTTGTCTTGTCACGACCCTGGTGCTGTATTTGTTGAGGTTACACTTTTTTCAGTTGTAGTTCTTTGGCAGGCTTGTATATAATCGTATCCTTTGGAGCAACTTTCAAGTCTCCCTGTGGTGCTGACAGGCGTGGTTCGCGCCCACTGCGGCCGACAGTGACACGCTCTGCTTCCGGGTTCGCTGACGTCAGCATGCGTTCGCGGTCACGGTACTAGTTGCGTGCATATGATTCCAGCTTTTGCTGGGAACTGTCTCTGCGTCCGTCGGTCAGGGCTGACAGTGGGTGTTGTTTGCATAGGATAGGCGGGGTCTGCGCGTTTTGTAGGCGTCGCCCTACTTCATCAGGATACCCGCCCACCTATGCATCAAGGGAAACACAGCAGATAGTATTCAGCAGATATTGTCCACGGAGTCTGTACCGGGGAAAGGTTGCTTCCTACCCTTTCTGGGTCCTTGGCTTCCTACTCCTGCGCTGTGTTGTGTGGCCCTGCTGCGCTTTAGCTAGGCTGCCGGCCCTGTCTCCCCTCATGGGTACCAAACTTGCTAGGCAACTTGAGTCTTATCTTTGTGTCTCTGACCCCGGCGTGTTGCTTCGCTGTGGTACAGTGAAAATATATAATCTTCACTTATCCGGTGTTTTCTGTGCTGCTTGTGTCAGGCACAATTGTGGATCCGGTATGCGGTCTTTGCGCTTCACCGGGGTGGTTTAGGGTAACTCCGTATCCCGGGTGTGTTCCTCTGCTTCTCCAATTCCTCAGACCCTCTCTGGCCTGGAAGTGGACAGTGGACCGTGGGTTGGGCCTAACGCAGCCCCTTTACACCCAGGTCCTTTCCCTCAGTCTTCTCAGGAACGGAACTAACTGCCACTTCCTCTCCACCCAGAATATATAGGGAAGCAGCTTTAGCTCCCCCTTCTGGCCTGGAGGTGCCAATGTAGTGTTGTGGGTTGTGTGGGGAATTAACCCTTGGTGTTGTTACTGTGGCACATTAACCCTGGGTGCCACACAAGCACTATGAGACACATGTTACACATGTCTGAAATGGTGGCCCAAAAAAACAGGTGAAGAAGCCTTAACTTCAATATGGTCATAAAAAGTGTTGGCTCAAGTTTGCAAAAAAGTACAAGGAGTGGACAGTAGAAGATTGGAGATGGTAATTTGGAGCTATGAGTCAAAAATCCATGCACAAGATTTTGATGAGTGCAAATGAATCTGGAAGAAACAAGGTAAAAAGTGGTTAATGGATGGAGAAGTTGAAGGAACTTTCAAGTTAAGTGGAGGAAGCCTGATGATGTGGAGTTAGATACTTGATTAGGATCAATGGTGGTCTCAATGCTAAAGTAGAGGTGCTGAAATGGTCCCCACAGTCCCAATACCTCAACCCAATTGAACATTTGTGGGTAAAGTTGAACAAAAATCTGTATACATACCCAAGTAAGTTGACCAGTATGCACCAACATTGAGAACGTGTAGAAGAGACCTAGGATCAGATTTTGTTTAAGACATGATTGAATCTGATCTAGAGCATTCAGAGAAGGAGTCAGGCAGTGAAAGTCAAATGTGGATTTACAAAACACTCTCAAATATGAAAACTTTACATTTAGATTTTTAGAAGCAAAACAGTAACAATACAATGACGTGACAAGAATCTGCATATTTAATCATATGATAAATAGTTGAAATTCAAATTTCTGTAGGAGATAGCCAAGATAATTGTCTATAAAATGCAGATAGTCTCACGCTCAAAGCTGTAGTGGATGGTGGGATATGAAGCCTGAATGGTAAAAGTTAAAAACATTTTTACCTTTTGTTCATCTGGGTATATAGGTCACTAAACATTTTTAAAAATCTAAAGCAGCACAATCATGAACATTATACCCACCTAAAGAGGGAGAAGATGCTGATGGCACTGACCAGTGCTAGTAAAGAGGCCGCATACCCACACGTATACAGGATCTTCACTGTGTAGAAATGGCCCTTCTGAAAAATAAAATGACTGACTTAAACACTTTCAGTTCACAAGTTTTAAGAGACTGAAGACCAAAACAAGACACCTGTATTGTTGATGAAGGAAGCTTTTTCACTACTACATTTACAAAAATGCAAGAGAAAAAATACATCTAAGCAATGGCATAATGTAATGAGCCTGGATGGCACTGCACTAAGTAGGTTCTTCTTATGTCCAGATACAGTGAGTACATGACCAGCGGCTGTTGGGATGACAATGCTCTTAGTTCAGAAAACTGAGCCTTATCATCTGGGTCGTCGCTTACATAGAACCAAGAAGGACATGACAAACTTATCTTGACTGCTGCTCTTTGCATGGGCAATGACAACATCAGTTTGTGTGTACTGCAATGGACCGCACTGTTCTCTCCCAAAGCATTCTGCCTTCCATGACTTCTAATATTGTGCAAGCATAGGCAGGGACCAATGGGAGAGTTGGTCTAAATTTAAAAAATATTACCCTGTAAGAAAAGAAACAAAAAAAAAACACCAACTCTATAATATCAAAAAAAAAAAGTGTTACTCTGAAAGGAAAGAAAGAAAAAAATCCACTACCACTAAAATAATACATTTTTGCATTTTTACTTACCTACATTTTCTAACCCAAACAGCATCTAGCATTAGGGCTATGACTAGGGTTAGGGCTAGAGTTAAAGATAGGGCTAAAACTAGTTTTAGGGTCATAAGAAGTATTAAGGATAAGGTAGTAAGATGGCTATTTAAAGAAGTACCGTAATAAAAAAGTGAAATGTCAACAAAAGACGTTATGAAAAACAATACAAAATAGAGATCTTCATTTTTAAAATGTTATAAATGTGATTGAGAATTCTGGGCACTAGCAATAGTCTACTGGTCTTCCCTTGAAGTCGGGTATCCAGATGTGGATTTAGTAGTACTGGCGTTGCACAGTCCCACAGCTTATGAGGCATTAAACTTATTTGTAGAAGTAAAGAGATGGCACTTGGGGCGGGGCCTAGCAGGAGATGTGAGCGGTCGCACTTCTGAGCTCTCCCGCCGAGGCCCGTGCTAAATCTGCTCACCCGCTGACGTTACCGCTGGTTTCAGCCGACCTGACGGTGAGGGAGCGAGAGCAGAGCAGCCGGAGTGCGACGGTGTGTCCCGGTGAGCCGCAGATGCTACGCAAACGCTAGAAAGACCTGGGAGGGGGAGACTGCCTCTCCTCCCAAGATGGCGCCGACAGGAGAGAGGAGTCGGAGAAAGCCAATGCTGAGTGCCGGCGCCGCATGGACGCGGCCGCAAAGCTGGCATGTTTCGCCAGACAAGCAGAGGAAGAACCGGCTCATAAATCTGACGGAGGTGAGGAGGTGGAAGATGAGGAGGGAGAGGTGGAAGCCCCAGAAAGCCGAGGAGGGCAGATGCAGGCACAGAGTGGTGGAAGTGGCGAGGCTGGAGAGGGAAGGGAGCTGGCAGCTGCAATGGAGTGTAATGAGGAGCCCACACTGAAGGATGTTTATGCGGTGGTGTCTTTCTGCAAACAAGCTCTCACCACGTTAACCCAACAAGTCCTGGGTGTTCAGTCTGAAGTAGCTAATATTAAGAAAGACATGTCCAAAGGATTGGAGAGGTGGAAGTGAGAGTGGGGACAGCTGAGGACCAGATACTTGGGCTACAAAGATCTGAAAAGAAATTCATGCAGCGGTTGTCTGCTATAGAGGCTAAAAATGACGATTTAGAAAACCGCTCCCGCAGGAATAACATCAGAATTGTTGGAATGCCAGAGAAGACAGAGGGAAGAGATCCTACTGAGTTTATGGAAAGGTGGATTGGAGAACAATTTGGGAAGGAGGTCCTGACAAAGTTCTTTGCGGTGGAAAGAGCGCATAGGGTCCCGACGCAACCACAGCCACCTGAGAAAGGACCCTGTATGATGCTTGCAAAACTCTTACATTATAGAGACAGAGACATCATCCTGCAAAAGGCGAGAGAAAGTGAGGGTATCACTGTTAACGGACACAGGATTGGTATATACCCGGATTACTCGGTTACGGACCAGAGGCAGCGCATGCAATTTCTTGGAGTGAAAAAGCGCCTTAGAGAGTTGGGAGTAAAATATGCAATGCTGTTTCCCGCCAAACTACGAGTGACAGCGGCGGACAGAGTGCATTTTTTCCAGGACCCTGAAGACGCCATGCAGTGGATTGAGATCAATATGAACAATCTACAGGACAAAACTTGAGGATGGAGGTTTTCTGGACACTGTTCTTCTTTTTCTACTTTTTTCCTTTTATTGCTTAACAGGTCGGCTGAAACGACTACAGTGACACCCGTATTACATATGAGTAATTTTCTAATCCGTTTTTGTTTTGAATATGGGTGGAACAATAATACAAAAGTTTTTTTTTTTTCTTTGTTATAACGTCACAGCAGGGGTGACAAAATTAAGTGTTCCTGACACTTTAACCTATGTTGATATGATAATATATCTGTTGATCCTTTCCAAGTTTGTTGGGATGAAACCGGGATATACGGATATGCCTTTGCGGGGGGGGGGGGGGGGGAGAGGGAGACTGCAAGCGGAGGTGTAAGTACATTTGACAAAGAGTGTGGTGGGGACTTTGCGAGTTCAGATGTACCTTGAGAGTGAGAGACTAGGTTGGGAGTTCTCGACTCTTGTTAAGAGTTTCAAGGTTATGAGGGGAGGGGAGGAGGGATGGGAGGGTGAGATACTTCAGACAGTCAGGAGAGGAATAATTGACGGAGGAAGGCGCTGTTCATACCATTCACAATATGGGGTGCAGACTTAAAGTGATTAGCTAGAATGTAAGGGTCTGTCGACAGAACAAAAAGGGCAATGCTTAGGGAAAAAAGGTGTGCTGTAGTCGCGCTGCCAGGATCACTCACTCCAATAAATACGAGTAGAAAATCTTCATCAAAACCTCCTTTATTCTCCTACGCGTTTCAGTGCCCTCCTGGCACCTTCATCAGGGAACTGATGAAGGTGCCAGGAGGCACTGAAAGCGTAGGAGAATAAGGAGGTTTTGATGAAGATTTTCTACTCGTATTATTGGAGTGAGTGATCCTGGCAGCGCGGACTACAGCACACCTTTTCCCTAAGCATTGTTACAACCTACACGTGAGTGTGGCGGTGGGAGTCCAGCAGCAGCCATCAGGACATTACCATAAGCCTTCAAACCAGTTGTGGGTCTCACAACTGGACCAGGTGAGCAGATTAATTACTCACCATTACACCCATCAGTGTCTAGTGATAAGGGCACTATTGCGCCTCTTGTCCCTCCCCCCTTTTCTCTTGCTTTACTGTAGAACAAAAAGGGCGGCAGTCCTCAAGCATATGCAGGAGTGGGGTCCCTTGGTAATGTGCCTTATGGAAACTCACCTAATAAAGGATACCTCCCATGTACTTGATAGGTAATGGATACAGAGGGCATATCATTTTACATTTTCAAAATATGCAAGAGGAGTATCCATACTGATACATAGCTCTATTCATTATGAGGAAGAAGAGGTCTGCATAGATCCAGATGGGCAGGGAGTGGCAATACGAGGGCTCTTTTACGGACGTCCCATGTGTATATTGGCGATGTATATTCCCCCCCATACTCTTGCTCCAAGATCAGAATAATGTGGGAATTTGCTGAGCGGGGTGGTAGTGTACCACTGCTGATGATTGGGGATTTCAATAATGTAATGGACGGGTTTTGGGACAGGAATAAGCAGCTGAATGTAAGGAAGGAGGACAATACCACCTCATTCGGTATTTTGGTGCGGGAAATTGTTTGGTGGATATCTGGAGAGTAAGAAATGAAGGGAAAAGATGCTATTCCTGTTATTCTGCCACACACGGTACGTTGTCCCGTATTGATATAGCACTGGCGTCCGATTTGATGGACTCGATGATCGATGAAGTGGAATACCTTCCGAGAGTGCTATCAGATCATAGTCCTATCCTCGTGTCCATCAGATGTGGAGGTCAGTCTGGGGTGAGAAGGGAGGGATGGAAGATACACCTGGTTTGGCTGCAACACATTGACCTGCAAGGCACATTAAAGGAAGTAGAAGAGTTCTTCACTCTGAATGAAGGGAGTACTGACCTGCTGAATGTGTGGGATGCTATGAAAGCATTTCTTAGAGGGATATCTCTTTAGAGATATATGTAGACAAAAGACCTCATCAAAAAAGGAGGAGGCGGAGGGTATGGAAACACTACGAAGGGCGGAGGAGGAAGTTACTTTGAATAGTACACCAGATGCTCGGAGGGAACTCCTGAAGGCTCAAAGTACACTTAATAAAATATTGTTGGATAAGATGTTGAGGAGACAGGCTTTTCGGAAGGTCGAGTTTTATACTGAAGGAGAGAAGGTGGGGCATCTACTTTCTGTAATCGCTGCAGTCAGAGAGGGAACACTTACGTGCGTGAAATGATCAATAGCCGAGGGGTCTTGGTTACAGACGTAGAAGAAATCCTGGAAGTCTTCACGGACTTTTATAAATCTTTATATTCATCACAGGGGACCGCCAATAGAGGAGGATATTGTGGGGTTTTTGGAATTGGGAGATATTGGGAAGTTGACCATGGGGGAAAGAGCAGATTTGGAACGGCCCATTTTGATTGAGGAACTGGAGGTGGCATTGCATGGCTCAATGATAAGGCCCTGGTTCAGACGGCATTCCGGTGGAGATTTACAAGCATCTGGAGGATTTTTTGCTCCCTGAGTTATTAAAAGTGTTTGAGGAGGCTAAACGCCAATCTCTTTTACCTGCGTCTATGAGGGAAGCGGTGATAGTGGTGATCCCAAAAGAGGGTAAGGATACTAAAGTCCCTGGCTCTTATAGACCTATTTCCCTGCTAACTGCAGACGTTAAGATCCTAGCCAAAGTGCTCTCCAATAGACTATCTAATGTCATATCTAGACTGATACATCCAGACCAGTTGGGCTTCATGCCTAATAGGTCCACGGCGACTAATATCAGAAGACTGTTTCTTAATTTGCAAATGCCCTCTGATGATGCCCATGACAGAATGATTGCCTCATTAGACGCCCATAAGGCATTTGACAGTATAGAATGGGGATATCTATGGAGAGTACTAGAGAGGATGGGATTTGGTCCACAATTCATCTCATGGATACAACTACTGTACTCCCAACCAACAGCAAGACTCAGAGTTAATGGGGCGGTCTCCTCGACATTCAGTTATATAGGGGAACTAGACAGGGGTGCCCGCTGTCGCCGCTTCTCTTTGCGATTGCAATTGAACCATTGGCGTCAGCCATAAGAAAATCAAAAGATGTCCAGGGATTTAGATATGGGGAGTTGGAAGAAAAAGTGCCTTATATGCTGATGACTTGCTGTTATTCTTGGACAACCCATCGGACTCATTAAGCCATGCCATGCGATTAATAGACAGGTTTGGTAATATCTCGGGACTTAGAATTAACTGGGCTAAATCTGTACTATTTAAAGTTAACGAAGGAGTGGAAGATGTTGATGGCAATATAGAGACTGAGCTGCAGCGAAGAGATGTTTTCAAGTATTTGGGAGTTGAGGTATCGTTACCTGTTAAGGACTATCTGCATATTAATTTGCTACCACTACTTGAGTTGCTGAAAGCAAAAATTGACGCATGGTCTAAGCTACATTTATCTGTGGTGGGCCGCATTAATTTATTGAAAATGATTAGTGATGCCTAAGCTCCTGTATATTTTGCATAACTCTCCGGTATGGATACCCAAAACAAGATTCAAAGAAATAAATTCCCTGTTCAGGAGACTGGTATGGGGTAGGAAACAACCCAGAATGAGATTGGAGACATTGCAGAGGCCAAAGGATGGAGGAGGACTGGCATTACCGAACCCGGAGATATATTACCTTGCAGCTCAAAGCCAACACTTTAGAGGCTGGTCTAGTCCTGAGACTAGAGGACCGGATAGACGTATGATAGAATACTGTATAGCGGGGACTCCAATACTACAAGGGCTGGAGGGAGGAATAATTGGTCAACTGGGTAGGAAGCTTCCTACGTTGGACCTTGTGGATAAAGTATGGAGGGCACTGAAAATGAACAGAGGACTTCAGGGACTGACTAGATTTACGCCCATATGGGGAAATAGTAATCTGGAGGAGATTCACAAAATAGGTACTATAAAGGAGTGGGAACAAAAGGGAATAATTTTTATGTCTCAGATTCTGGAGGGTGGAATGTTGAAGTCATTCGTCACGCTACAATCTGAATTCTCTCTACCTGTGTCTGAATGGTTCCATTACATTCAGTTGAAACATGCCATTAAGGTTCAACGCACCAAGGGAAGCTTGGCGGTAGACCAAGACTTGGTATTGGAAGTGTTTGTGGAGAAGGCCTCACTAAGGGGGTGATTTCGGGAACCTATAAAGATTTGCTACACACATTCCTGTTGAGCTACCCAATGAAAACTAAAGCTAAGTGGGAGGAAGAGGTTGGTCATATAGAAGGGGATGTGTGGGACAGCATTCTGGAGTACGTCCCGAGACTGTCGCTCAGTGAACCAGCTAGGATGTCTCACCTATACGTACTCCATAGGGTGGTACCGTTCTCTGGAGCTGTTACACAGGATCGGCTTCAGGGCAGACTCTGAGTGCCCGAGATGTAGGGCTACCGGTGCTGGCATCTTCCACATGATGTGGGACTGCTCCGGATTGGGTGCATTTTGGAGTGGGACACTTTCCAAGATTGAAAGAGTGTATGACTGTGTCATTCCCCGTGATCCGGTAGTATGTCTATTGGGGTATGTGGAGGAACTAGCTGTAGACAACGCTTTTAAAATTGCTATAGCTAGACTATTATATGTAGCCAGGAAACTGATAGCGAGGAAGTGGACTAGTGAGGAACCGCCGTCGAGAACTGAATTCTGCCGACAGGCCAATTATATCATACAACTGGAAAGAAAGGTATATGAAAATAGAGGGACGCATAAAACATATGAAAAATTGTGGACACCATGGTTGAATTTGGTATGATGAGTAGATAAGGATCATGTTGATTCTTAGAGAGTGTAACTTAAGTATATTGCCTATAATGCTTGATATATTCTGAAACTCCGTTTGTAAATAACGGGGAAATTGTGAGCTGGAAGTACTGTCTGAGGGGGGAAAGGAGGGAGGGGGGAGTTGGGGAAGGTTTGTCAAATTGTAAGATGTACAGTAATTTTGTTTATACTGTAACATATGTACGATATATCAATAAAAATTTATCTGATTTAAAAAAAAAAGAGATGGCACTCACCAGGACATCTTCAAATGTGCATCAGATTTTATTCCATTCACCAGAATGGAAGGTTACAAGCGGTGCAGGGAGGGAGGAGGTGCAGGGTGGACTATGGGTGCTCCGTTTTGCATATTAACGCTTCAACGGGTCCAATGGGAAGGACCCGTTGAAGCGTTGATACACGAAACGGAGCACCCATAGTCCACCCTGCACCTCCTCTCTCCCTCCACCGCTTGTAACCTCCCATTCCGGTTAATGGAATAAAATCTGATGCACGATCCTGGGGATATAAAGGGGAAACAGAAACCCCGAACTACATCATGTTAAAGGTGGTGGGCAGGGTTTAGAACCCCCAAATTCAGGGGTTCCCTTTAAACTTTTTTTAATAGTACAATAAATGTTGTTTTAATTCTCATTATTTGCTTCTATTAATTCTATAAGTTTAGTGAGTCTCATACTCATGAAGTCAGGCACCAGACCTCTATTGCTGTGTATGATTGTATGTTTTTTGACATACAAATGTTGGCATTCTTGGTCACTCTTTGACACTATCTGGACACTATCCAGCTGTTTGTCCTAACAGTATATTCACAAATAGTATGTATTGCCCTATTTTTTGATTGTTGCTCTCAATTTCCGTTAAGTGGCAGATCACATTTACAATGGAAACAGCCAACACAAACACAATCTAAACTCTCATTTAATTAAATTCCGTTGATCCAATTACCTAGGCAGTGGGTTTTTGCCACCTCTAGTGTGCATTACTTAGATCCATTACTTGCGATACTATCATACTCTCACACCACTAGAAATACAGGATAAATGTATGGTATAAATATAATTAGATAATTGGCAGTTACCATGGAAACAGCTGTAACATTTTGTGTGACATTTTCTATAACTACACATGGAGAGCGTAACATACGCCACCGTGCGCAGAATGTACTTCATATCACAGTTTCCATAATGCATTTTATGAGAAGTATATCAGACTGATAAGAAGAAAATGAATCTCCTGCAGCTGTCACAGTGGTTGGACATGTATTTTCCTTAAAGCAACATTAAGGAAACTATGCTCAAATGCAAATGAAATAAAATAATGCAATATCAAAATAAATTGAAAAAACATTTTTAAACAAAATATTACAGTAATATATAACTAAAGATCTATGAATCAACAACATTCTTTAATATACAGTAGTTGCGTCTAGCATAGTCTGAAATTATAAACATACTACCGAGTTTCTCTGAAAATAAGACAGGGCATTATATTTCTTATGGCCCCGAAAGATGTGGTAGGGCTCATTTTCAGGATATGTCTTATATTTTTTACATTTGTTATTGCTGTATATTAGCAGGGACAGTGTGCAACTGAGATGTCCCTCAAGCTAGGGGTCCCTAGGCTAATCCCTAGTCACCAAGATTATTCCTGAAGGTGGGGATGCATGGGTCTTGTACCTTGCTAAACTCCTGGATATGATTCACCAAAATGTTCCCCCATACCCGGCAAGGGAGTGAAGGGGCAGGAGAGCAAGGAAAACATACAGGCAACCCAGGCAAGGCAACAGATATTAAAGGGCTCCATGATCTTCAGTTGGAAGCTTCGCTGCTACATGCTTTAATAGTTGGTTGTGACTCCCGAAGCCCCTTCAGCTGACCCTCCAACTATATTTAGCCTTGGTCTTATAGATAAGACCCTATATGCTATACGAATTATGGGATTACCAACGTATAATTTTGTTAAAAGAGTTCCTTTATTAACAATCTTTCAATAAAAAGGTCAAAGACCCACATAGAAAAGATATAACCAACACAAACACATTTGAATCAGAGAAGAGCGGCATGTGATGAAGGGGAAGCTAACTTTCCCTAATCTGTTTTCCACCTACCTAGCAATGGGGGATTTTCACCCTATGGTATTTGGTGCCTCCATACCACGTCAGCTATCCCTCGTTTCACCCTACTTAACTTGATAGGGAAATAATGAGGGAACACTCCTGATACCACTTAACTCAAAAAAAATAAAACTAAATAAATACCTAAAAAAAAACTAAAAACAATTAACCCATAATTCTTATAACCTAAAAATAATTGCTTACCTCCTAAAATATAAATACACTCTATGTGAGACGCTATATGCGCCTTATCTCTTACAGTGTAATCATTTAATATCTCTCAAAAAAGTCATTCTATCAAAATAGAAAAAGTTAGGCGTTAGCATGGGGGCCAAATTCTCCCTGTAATTAGCTAATATCGTGGCTACCTGGGAGGAGAATTACATCTATAGTTTCCAATCCACTCATTAAACAGTATAGCCTGGGCTTGAAGATATATAGACCTATTGCTTGTATGCAGAGATACAGAGATGAAATCCACTTCATTCCTTGATTACCTAAACAAAAATTAGTACAATCTTTGACTTTCATGTAACTTTGCAAAAAAATGCTACTGAATTCCTAGATGTTACTTTTTCGTTTGATCCCAAAGAAAATAAAGTGACAACTAGCCCTTATTGTAAATTAACAACATGGAACAGCCCCCTAATGGCATCATCATGCCATCCTCCACAATATACCTGTGGGGGAGCTGATTAGAATTAACAGAAACAGTTCAAATAAAGATACATTCAACAAAGAAGGTTTGTACTAGATGGCAGAAGTGGGATTATCCTACTTGGAGTCTGAATAGGGCTCAACAAATAGTGAATGAGATTGAAAAATAAAAGTAAAAGTCTATATTCTTCTAGAGGTATTCAAACAGATTCTAAAATACCTTTAATTACAAAATACAGTCCACAATTTAATAAAACTGTTACTATACAGTACTGCAGACGTTTAACCAGGATTCAATTCGTAAAGGCATTATGGAGAAACATAAAGTACAATTTGTTGCTAAATGGACCTCTACATTACAAAACTTTTTGTCCCCAAGTATGTTCATATACCCTCGCAAGTACCTTTCACACATCTGGCTGAGCACAACAGGATTTTGCAAATGTGGAGCCAATGATGCAAGTGCTGCAGTTATGCTAGCATGGATAAAAAATGTTCCTCCCTCTATAATTAAAAGAAATTTCCTATGATAAATGTCATAAGCTGCAACACCGAAAATGTTATTTACTTTATCCAATGCAGAGCTTGTCAGGTGCAGTATGTGTGTTGCACGATGGACCACTAATAAAGCAATTAATCTTGGGGGGGCAGGATCTTCTGTTGTTTCACAACATTTTGCTAATACACAGGTCTGCGTTGTTTTTTATTTAAAGGAATTGAGCAAGTCCATAAACCTACCAAGGGAGGAGATTTCCACAAAAAAGTTCTTTCAAGAGAGAGTAAATGGATTTTTTTGTTAGACAATAGGGTTGCCACGTGAACCTAATAGCGCAGTATTAACTCGAAACTGTAATTGATTAAGTTTTTTTTTATTTACCAAATAAGTGATAAATTCATTGATCTCCGACTTATTTAATCTTGCTTCAAAAATTATTGGGTATAAAGGAGATTCATTTTGTTTTTTATTCACATTTTTGTTTAAAATAATTATTGTAAAAATTGTTATTTTATGCTAGTACCAACTGAAACTAATTCTGCATTACTATGCTATATATTACATTGGTTTACTTCGCTCACTTCAAATATTATCCCTTACATTTAATTCTCTCTTGGGGTGCCCAACCTTTAAAATTCTATAGTGAAATATATTTTAAAAGCAGCCTTATATTCTGTAATCTAAGAAACAATTTGCAATGCTATTGCCATGTGGTATCTGAGTGCTATTAAACAAGGTTTTTTTTCTATATTCTGTGTATTTTCATTATGTTGTACTCACTCCCATAGGAAATAATACTAGTTAATATTAAGCTAAATCTAAATACAGTTGTGCACAAAAGTTTACATACCCCGTTGGATTTTGTGCTTTGTTGGCCTTTTTTCAGAGTATATGAATGATAACACAAATGTTTTTTCCCACTCATGGTTAGTGGTTTGGTGAAGCCATTTATTGTTAAACTAATGTGCTTTGTCTTTTTAAATCATAATCATAACCAAAAGCATCCAAATGACGCTGATGAAAAGTTTACATACCCTGGTGATTTTGGCCTGATAACATGCATAGTTGATACAAATGAGTTTGAATGACTAATCAAGGTAACATCCTCACCTGTGACCTGTTTGCTTGTAATCAGTGTGTGTGCATAAAAGCTGAGTGAGTTCCTGGGATCTAGACAGACTCTTGCATCTTTCATCCAACCACTGACATTTCTGGATTTTGAATCATGGGAAAAACAAAAGAATTGTCAACGGATCTACAGGAAAAGATAGTTGAACTGTATACAACAGAAAAGGGATACAAAAAGGTATCCAAGAAATTGATAATGCCAGTCAGCAGTGTTCAAACTGGGATTAATATTGGAAAAGCTGGGGTTCTGTAAAAATCAAACCACAATCAGGTAGAACAACAAAATTTCAGTCACAAGTGCCAGGAAAATTTTTCGGGATGCAAAGAAAAACCCGGAAATAACATCAGCTGAAATACAGGACTCACTGAAAACTAGCAGTGTGGTTGTTTCAAGATGCACAATAAGGAGGCACTTAAAGAAAAATGGGCTGCATCGGATATCTTTTTGCATCCTTTTACTGTTGCATACAGTTCAACTATCTTTTCCCGTAGATCCGTTGGCAATTCTTTTGCTTTTTCCAATGACTCAAGAAATGTCAGTGGAAGATGGAAGAGTGTGTCTGGATCCCAGAAACTCACTAAGCTTTTATGCACACACTGACTACAAGCAAACAGGTCATAGGTGAGGATGTTACCCTTATTAGCCATTCAAACCCATTTGTGTCAACAGTGCATGTTATCAGGCCAAAATCACCATGGTATGTGAACGTTTGATCAGGGTTATTGGGATGTTTTTAGTTGTCATTATGTTTTAAAAAGAGAGAAAACAGTAGTTTCACAATAAATGGCTTCACCCAACTACTAACCATGAGTGGAAAAAAGGTTTTTGTATTATCAATTCATATTCTCTGAAAAAAGTTCAAGAAAGCAAAAAATATGCTGGGTATGTAAACTTTTCAGCACAACTGTATATTCCTATATTTTATCTGGATCTTAAGCTATAGAATGCACTTTAATGGAATCAGGAATCTTACCCCCCATTTTAATTGAGGATACACCCATGCTATGTAAGGGCACCATCTATTCATGTATGAAACATGGGTCAGTAATTCAGTTCACCTTTGGACCTAGAGGAAGGCACATAGGTGCTGAAACATGTACTCCTAGGGATTACTTGTTATAACTGTCAGTATGGAGTCGACTGGACTATATGAGGGCTTGGTTTTTGTGGTATGAGTTGTACTTTTGAATTAAATTATTTAATTTACTACATAGTGTACAGTAAAATGGGAAAAAAATTCCAAGTGCGGTGAAATTGCAAAAAAATGCAATTACACGTTTGCGTTTGGGCCTTTTATATACCATGTTCCCTATATGGTAAAACTGACATATCGGTATGATGCCTCGGGTCGGTACGAGTTTGTAGATACCAAACATGTATACTTTTACTGTTATCTAGGTGGTGAAAGAAAATTCTGACATCTTTAAATAATAAGAATTGCGCTTCCGCAAACCGTAGCATTCTCATTTTGTGGGATCTGGGGCTGTGTGATGGTTTATTTTTTGTGCTTCAGTGGACATTTCTAACAATATCATTTTTGGGTAGATGTGATGTTTGGATCCTCTGTTATTGCATTATTTTTCAATGTTTGAGAGACCAAATAAACATAATTTTGGCGTTTTGAATTTTTTTCCATACGCAGTTTAAGGATATGATTAATTGATTTTATATTTTGATAAATTGGGCATTTGCAAAATATGTGTATTTTTTAATAATTTTATTTTCAATGGGACATTTTCAGATTTTTAAAATCTTTTTTTTTTATCTTTATTTTACACTGCCCCTTAGGGGGCTTCAGCACTTCACTATCCGATCGCTTCTCCTGTCTATAGATATGCTGTTGCTCTTCTGTGAACACAAGAAGTTATCACTTTCTGTTGAAGCAGGCGCTCACCGGGCATCAACAGGAAGTGATTCATGCATCCAGGGTCCTCACAGGAGGCTGGGCTGTCATGGCAATGGTTCGAGGTCCCGAGATCGCATCACGGGACCTCCGATGACGGTGGTGAAGAGCACAATCCCTGCTGAGGTGCCTTGGCTCCCACTGTCAGTGATTGACTGCACAATCCAAAGGGTTAACAGATGGGATTGCTGATCCAATCGATGCTGTTAGCTACACATGTCAGCTGATCAGATCATCTGACATGTGTGGGAGACCATGCAAGCTCAGCACATGAGGTCACATGAGAGGGAGGGACATGGCCAAGGGGTACTATTATGCCCTTGGTCGTAAAGGGGTTAAAACATTAACAAACCATAAATTCTTCCAGATACATTTTCACATAAATTTTGAAGAATCCCAGCAGGAAGATTGTACTTTGTTCCAAATTTATTGGAGAACTAACCACAGATTTCTGTGGACGTAGGCTTGTGCAAATCCTTCTAACCTCTTCATGTAATTCCATTCATACTGATGTAGAAGTCAGGGCTCTGGCGGGGTCATGTCATCACTAGTGAAGATCGAGCACTAAAATTCTCGAATTGAGCAAGTCTGATGCTTGAATAGGCTCAGCTCAAAGTCAATAGGAAACGCGATCATTATTTTGAAAGACATGCCCAGGAGGACTGGGGGGCTCTAAAATCGCAGATGTGGATATGAATAGTGCTTACATGGAATGGGAACAGCATAGGGAAGACGCCTGGACACATCTCTGACTCCTAGGTCTCTGCTGGAAGCAATGATGTCAGAGTATTACGCCACTTTTACAGACTGACAATAAAACATACAAAAACAAAGATAATGGATGTTAAAGAAAAATAAGTTAAGAAACATTCTTTCCTGTATAATGACTTGTAGATATTACAAAATAAAAAAAGACTAAAAAAATGCCTCATCCACCACTTAGGTTACGTTCCTACACAGCGTTTTTGGTACATTTTTTCACTTATCAACGTTGAAAAAACACTGCAAAATTCCTGAAAGAATTGACATGCTGCTTCTTATAAAAATGCAGCAGTTTTCCACTTCATTCATGAAAAAAAAACAGTTTTGTCCATTGGATTTATGAAATCTCCTTTATTTTGCTGGTACTGTTAAAATCAGCTTTTTAGTTTGGTTAAAAAATATTAAAAATGTTGCAAAAAATGCATAAAAAAATGCAAAATGTGAACATAGCCTTAATAGCCAGACCATCACTCATCTAATTTCCCTGTTGCCTATGACTACAGTAGATGACATAGTAGAGGAGGAAATAAAACTACACTCACGGTTAGTCACCAGTAAAGGTAGTTTTAACATTTTACTTCCATTTCTGGACATGTGGTATTTGTGACATGGTCAAACACACCCTGTTTAATTTATGAAGGAGGGACTCTGAAACTTACAAACCTTATGAGGACAATGCAAAAGCTCTCAAAAAATTGAAAGAAGAGTAATTCTGATCCATTGTCTTGGACATAATGGAGGGCTTCATATACATTCTGTTAAACATGTTAGGTAGTGGGACTCCTTTACTCATAAAGCCTATGCACGAAGTGTAAGGGCTGCCAAAAGTTAGAGGGAGGGACTGCAATACACCTTGCAGGACAAATAGAGGAAGGCTTCAGAAAACATCTTTTTCCCATATTTAAGGAGTGCGGGCTCCAAGATTATTGAAGCCTATGCAGTATGTGAAAAGGCTGCCAAAAATTAGAAAGATGGACTCCAATATACCCTGGAAGACACATAGAGCAAGGACTCAGATTTCTTTTTTCCATTACTAAGAAATGGGACTCCTAGACTAGTAAAGCCTATGCACTAAGTGTAAAGGCCACTTTACACACACAGATATCTGTGTCCAACTTCTGAACAGATCTCTGCTTGCAGTGAAATCATGGACACATTGTTCCATTTTGTGGCTGTGTACAAATGTAACAATGTATCCATGATTTCACTGCAACCAGAGATCTGTTTCAGAAGTTGGACATAGATATCTGTGTGTGTTAAAGCGGCCCTAAGGGCTGTCAAAAATTAGTAGGAGGGACTACAATACACTCCGGAAGACACGTAGAGGAGGGCCTAATAAAATATTTTTCCCATTATTCAGGATTGGGACTCCTAAATCAGTAAAGCCTATACACGATGTGCAAGGGTTGTCAAAAATTAGAAATGAGTAATAAACCACCATTTGTATTTCTAACAACCTGAATCATTGGATTTCTTGGAGCAGGAGCGCGGTTCGTATTCCCATTTCTCCTAAGCACATTTGAAAAATTAGAAGGAGGGATTCCAATACACCATGAAAGACACATGGAGGAGGATGAGAAGGTGGGTGGGAAGGGATGCATGGGAATACATCATAAATAAACAGAACATTGGAATTGGCTTATGTTCAGGTGCTGTCATCTGGAGAGGTTGAGAAATCTAGGCCAATCTAGGCCTTGTTCATTTTGATAAGAATCAGACTGTTAGCATTTTCAGTTGGTAGGTAGATTAGCCTATCAGTTTAATATGCTCCCTACGGCACTAAAAACCTACTCTGAGAAAATTCTGACAGTAAAGGCCAGCATCTCTAAGACATGGAGGGAGAGTTCATACCATGTGTCCAGCTTGCATACCCTGTAGTTGTATGGCACAGAGGAGTCAAGAGG